>JAPMAH010000024.1:1422735-1509735 GCA_029582155.1 Panopea generosa | reverse complement strand
TGACTTGATAAATAACTATCTTTGCTACATAAACTCACTCACCCTGCCTCTAAATGCATCCAGCTGTTCATCTAAGTCTCTGATATTCCTAAACTTGTGTAAGAACCATTTTTCTATCTTTGTTAAGTCATACAACTTGTCTATACTGTAGCCTTTAGTAATGCAGCTGCCAATAACTTCATCACTCACTGTATAACTTCATCACTCACTGCTCTGTCCGTAAAACTTCATCACTCACTGCTCTGTCTATATAACTGCATTACTCAATGCTCTGTCTGTACAACTGAATCACTCACTGCTCTGTCTGTATAACTGCATTACTCACTGCTCTGCCTGTTTAACTTCATCACTCACTGCCCTATCTGTATAACTTCATCACTCACTGCTCTGACTGTACAACTGAATCACTCACTGCTCTGTCTGTATAACTGCATCACTCACTGCTCTGTCTGTATAACTGCATCACTCACTGCTGTCTGTACAACTTCATCACTCACTGCTCTGTCTGTATAACTGCATCACTCACTGCTCTGTCTGTAAAACTTCATCACTCACTGCCCTGTCTGTACAACTTCGTCACTCACTGCTCTGTCTGTATAACTTCATCACTCACTGTTCTGTCAGTACAACTTCATCACTCACTGCCCTGTCTTTACAACTTCATCACTCACTGCACTGCTATATAACTGCATCACTCACTGCTCTGTCTGTATAACTTCATCACTCACTGCTCTGCCTGTATAACCTCACCACTCATTGCTCTGTCTGTATAACTTCATCACTCACTGCTCTGTCTGTATAACTGCATTACTCACTGCTCTGTCTGTATAACTTCATTACTCACCGCTCTGTCTGTATAACTTCATTACTCACTGCTCTGTCTGTATAACTGCATTACTCACTGCTCTGTCTGTATAACTTCATTACTCACTGCTCTGTCTGTATAACTGCATCACTCACTGCTCTGTCTGTATAACTTCATCACTCACTGCTCTGTCTGTATAACTTCATCACTCACTGGTCTGTCTGTATAACTGCATCACTCACTGCCCTGCTATATAACTGCATCACTCACTGCCCTGCTATATAACTGCACTCACTGCCCTGCTATATAACTGCATCACTCACTGCTATGTTTGTATAACTGCACCACTCACTGCTCTGTCTGTATAACTGCATCACTCACTGCTGTCTGTATAACTTCATCACTCACTGCTCTGTCTGTATAACTTCATCACTCACTGCTCTGTCTGTATAACTTCATCACTCACTGCTCTGTCTGTATAACTTCATCACTCACTGCTGTCTGTATAACTTCATCACTCACTGCTCTGTCTGTATAACTTCATCACTCACTGCTCTGTCTGTATAACTGCATCACTCACTGCTCTGTCTGTATAACTTCATCACTCAATTCTCTGTCTGTATAACTTCATCACTCACTGCTCTGTCTGTATAACTTCATCACTCACTGCTATGTCTGTATAACTTCATCACTCACTGCTCTGTCTGTATAACTGCACTCACTCACTGCTATGCCTGTATAACTTTATCACTCACTGTCCTGTCTGTACAACTTCATCACTCACTGCTCTGCCTGTATCACTGTTTCACTCACTGCTCTGTCTGTATAACTTCATCACTCACTGCTCTGTCTGTATAACTTCATCACTCACTGCTCTGTCTGTACAACTTCATCACTCACTGCTGTCTTTACAACTTCATCACTCACTGCCATTCTATATAACTGCATCACTCACTGCTCTGTCTGTATAACTTCATCATTCACTGCTCTGTCTGTATAACTGCATCACTCACTGCTCTGTCTGTATTACTTCATCACTCACTGCTCTGTCTGTATTACTTCATCACTCACTGCTCTGTCTGTATTATTTCATCACTCACTGCTCTGTCTGTATAACTTCATCACTCACTGCTCTGTCTGTACAACTTCATCACTCACTGATCTGTCTGCATAACTGCATCACTCACTGCCCTGTCTGTATAACTTCATCACTCACTGCTCTGTCTGTATAACTTCATCAGTCACTGCCCTGTCTGTATAACTTCATCAGTCACTGCCCTGTCTGTATAACTTCATCACTCACTGGTCCGTCTGTATAACTTCATCACTCACTGCCCTGTCTGTATAACTTCATCAGTCACTGCCCTGTCTGTATAACTTCATCACTCACTGCCCTGTCTGTATAACTTCATCACCCACTGCCCTGTCTGTATAACTTCATCACCCACTGCCCTGTCTGTATAACTTCATCAGTCATTGCCCTGTCTGTATAACTTCATCACTCACTGCCCTGTCTGTATAACTTCATCACTCACTGTTCTGTCTGTATAACTTCATCAGTCACTGCCCTGTCTGTACAACTTCATCACTCACTGCCCTGTCTGTACAACTTCATCACTCACTGCCCTGTCTGTACAACTTCATCACTCACTGCCCTGTCTGTATAACTTCATCACCCACTGCCCTGTCTGTATAACTTCATCACTCACTGCCCTGTCTGTATAACTTCATCACTCACTGGTCTGTCTGTCTGTATAACTTCATCAGTCACTGCCCTGTCTGTATAACTTCATCAGTCACTGCCCTGTCTGTATAACTTCATCACTCACTGCCCTGTCTGTATAACTTCATCACTCACTGCCCTGTCTGTATAACTTCATCACTCACTGTTCTGTCTGTATAACTTCATCACTCACTGCCCTGTCTGTATAACTTCATCAGTCACTGGTCTGTCTGTCTGTATAAATTCATCAGTCACTGCCCTGTCTGTATAACTTCATCACTCACTGCCCTGTCTGTATAACTTCATCACTCACTGGTCCGTCTGTATAACTTCATCACTCACTGCTCTGTCTGTATAACTTCATCAGTCACTGCCCTGTCTGTATAACTTCATCACTCACTGGTCCATCTGTATAACTTCATCAGTCACTGCTCTGTCTGTATAACTTCATCACTCACTGCCCTGTCTGTACAACTTCATCAGTCACTGCCCTGTCTGTATAACTTCATCAGTCATTGCCCTGTCTGTATAACTTCATCACTCACTGTTCTGTCTGTATAACTTCATCAGTCACTGCCCTGTCTGTATAACTTCATCACTCACTGCCCTGTCTGTTCAACTTCATCAGTCACTGCCCTGTCTGTTCAACTTCATCACTCACTGCCCTGTCTGTATAACTTCATCACTCACTGCCCTGTCTGTATAACTTCATCACTCACTGTTCTGTCTGTATAACTTCATCAGTCACTGCCCTGTCTGTATAACTTCATCAGTCACTGCCCTGTCTGTATAACTTCATCACTCACTGCCCTGTCTGTATAACTTCATCACTCACTGCCCTGTCTGTATAACTTCATCAGTCACTGCCCTGTCTGTATAACTTCATCATTCACTGCTCTGTCTGTATAACTTCATCACTCACTGTTCTGTCTGTATAACTGTATCACTCACTGCTCTGCCTGTATAACTTCATCACTCACTGCCCTGTCTGTATAACTGTATCACTCACTGCTCTGTCTGTATAACTTCATCACTCACTGCCCTGTCTGTATAACTTCATCACTCACTGCCCTGTTTGTATAACTTCATCACTCACTGCTCTGCCTGTATAACTTCATCAGTCACTGCCCTGCCTGTATAACTTCATCACTCACTGCTCTGTCTGTATAACTTCATCACTCACTGGTCCGTCTGTATAACTTCATCACTCACTGCCCTATCTATATAACTTCATCACTCACTGCCCTGTCTGTATAACTGTATCACTCACTGCTCTGCCTGTATAACTTCATCACTCACTGCCCTGTCTGTATAACTTCATCACTCACTGTTCTGTCTGTATAACTGTATCACTCACTGCCCTGCCTGTATAACTTCATCACTCACTGCCCTGTCTGTATAACTGTATCACTCACTGCTCTGCCTGTATAACTTCATCACTCACTGCCCTGTCTGTATAACTGTATCACTCACTGCCCTGTCTGTATAACTTCATCACTCACTGCCCTGTCTGTATAACTTCATCACTCACTGCCCTGTCTGTATAACTTCATCACTCACTGCTCTGCCTGTATAACTTCATCAGTCACTGCCCTGTCTGTTCAACTTCATCAGTCACTGCCCTGTCTGTTCAACTTCATCACTCACTGCCCTGTCTGTATAACTTCATCACTCACTGCCCTGTCTGTATAACTTCATCACTCACTGCTCTGTCTGTATAACTTCATCACTCACTGCCCTGTCTGTATAACTTCATCAGTCACTGCCCTGTCTGTATAACTTCATCACTCACTGGTCCATCTGTATCACTTCATCAGTCACTGCTCTGTCTGTATAACTTCATCACTCACTGCCCTGTCTGTATAACTTCATCACTCACTGCCCTGTCTGTATAACTTCATCAGTCATTGCCCTGTCTGTATAAATTCATCACTCACTGTTCTGTCTGTATAACTTCATCAGTCACTGCCCTGTCTGTATAACTTCATCAGTCACTGCCCTGTCTGTTCAACTTCATCAGTCACTGCCCTGTCTGTTCAACTTCATCACTCACTGCCCTGTCTGTATAACTTCATCACTCACTGCCCTGTCTGTATAACTTCATCACTCACTGCCCTGTCTGTATAACTTCATCAGTCACTGCTCTGTCTGTATAACTTCATCACTCACTGGTCCGTCTGTATAACTTCATCAGTCACTGACCTGTCTGTATAACTTCATCACTCACTGCCCTGTCTGTATAACTTCATCACTCACTGTTCTGTCTGTATAACTTCATCAGTCACTGCCCTGTCTGTTAAACTTCATCAGTCACTGCCCTGTCTGTTCAACTTCATCACTCACTGCCCTGTCTGTATAACTTCATCACTCACTGCCCTGTCTGTATAACTTCATCACTCACTGTTCTGTCTGTATAACTTCATCAGTCACTGCCCTGTCTGTATAACTTCATCAGTCACTGCCCTGTCTGTATAACTTCATCACTCACTGGTCTGTCTGTCTGTATAACTTCATCTATCACTGCCCTGTCTGTATAACTTCATCACTCACTGTTCTGTCTGTATAACTTCATCAGTCACTGTTCTGTCTGTATAACTGTATCACTCACTGCTCTGTCTGTATAACTTCATCACTCACTGCCCTGTCTGTATAACTTCATCAGTCACTGCCCTGTCTGTTCAACTTCATCAGTCACTGCCCTGTCTGTTCAACTTCATCACTCACTGCCCTGTCTGTATAACTTCATCACTCACTGCCCTGTCTGTATAACTTCATCACTCACTGTTCTGTCTGTATAACTTCATCAGTCACTGCCCTGTCTGTATAACTTCATCAGTCACTGCCCTGTCTGTATAACTTCATCACTCACTGCCCTGTCTGTATAACTTCATCACTCACTGCCCTGTCTGTATAACTTCATCAGTCACTGCCCTGTCTGTATAACTTCATCACTCACTGCCCTATCTGTATAACTTCATCACTCACTGTTCTGTCTGTCTGTATAATTTCATCACTCACTGCCCTATCTGTATAACTTCATCACTCACTGGTCTGTCTGTCTGTATAACTTCATCACTCACTGCCCTGTCTGTATAACTTCATCACTCACTGTTCTGTCTGTATAACTTCATCAGTCACTGTTCTGTCTGTATAACTGTATCACTCACTGCTCTGTCTGTATAACTTCATCACTCACTGCCCTGTCTGTATAACTTCATCACTCACTGTTCTGTCTGTCTGTATAACTTCATCACTCACTGCCCTGTCTGTATAACTTCATCACTCACTGGTCTGTCTGTCTGTATAACTTCATCACTCACTGCCCTGTCTGTATAACTTCATCACTCACTGCTCTGCCTGTATAACTTCATCACTCACTGCCCTGTCTGTATAACTTCATCACTCACTGTTCTGTCTGTATAACTTCATCACTCACTGCCCTGTCTGTATAACTTCATCACTCAATGTTCTGTCTGTATAACTTCATCACTCACTGCCCTGTCTGTATAACTTCATCACTCACTGCCCTGTCTGTATAACTTCATCACTCACTGCTCTGTCTGTATAACTTCATCACTCACTGCCCTGTCTGTATAACTTCATCACTCACTGTTCTGTCTGTATAACTTCATCACTCACTGTCCTGTCTGTATAACTTCATCACTCACTGTTCTGTCTGTATAACTTCATCACTCACTGCCCTATCTATATAACTTCATCAGTCACTGCCCTGTCTGTTCAACTTCATCACTCACTGCCCTGTCTGTATAACTTCATCACTCACTGCCCTGTCTGTATAACTTCATCACTCACTGCTCCGTCTGTATAACTTCATCACTCACTGGTCCGTCTGTATAACTTCATCACTCACTGCCCTATCTATATAACTTCATCACTCACTGCCCTGTCTGTATAACTGTATCACTCACTGCTCTGCCTGTATAACTTCATCACTCACTGCTCTGTCTGTATAACTTCATCACTCACTGCCCTGTCTGTATAACTTCATCACTCACTGTTCTGTCTGTATAACTGTATCACTCACTGCTCTGCCTGTATAACTTCATCACTCACTGCCCTGTCTGTATAACTGTATCACTCACTGCTCTGTCTGTATAACTTCATCACTCACTGCCCTGTCTGTATAACTTCATCACTCACTGCCCTGTTTGTATAACTTCATCACTCACTGCTCTGCCTGTATAACTTCATCAGTCACTGCCCTGCCTGTATAACTTCATCACTCACTGCTCTGTCTGTATAACTTCATCACTCACTGGTCCGTCTGTATAACTTCATCACTCACTGCCCTATCTATATAACTTCATCACTCACTGCCCTGTCTGTATAACTGTATCACTCACTGCTCTGCCTGTATAACTTCATCACTCACTGCCCTGTCTGTATAACTTCATCACTCACTGTTCTGTCTGTATAACTGTATCACTCACTGGCCTGTCTGTCTGTATAACTTCATCACTCACTGCCCTGTCTGTATAACTTCATCACTCACTGTTCTGTCTGTATAACTTCATCACTCACTGCCCTGTCTGTATAACTTCATCACTCACTGCCCTGTCTGTATAACTTCATCACTCACTGCTCTGTCTGTATAACTTCATCACTCACTGCCCTGTCTGTATAACTTCATCACTCACTGTTCTGTCTGTATAACTTCATCACTCACTGCCCTGTCTGTATAACTTCATCACTCACTGGTCTGTCTGTCTGTATAACTTCATCACTCACTGCCCTGTCTGTATAACTTCATCACTCACTGGTCTGTCTGTCTGTATAACTTCATCACTCACTGCCCTGTCTGTATAACTTCATCACTCACTGTTCTGTCTGTATAACTTCATCACTCACTGTTCTGTCTGTATAACTTCATCACTCACTGCCCTGTCTGTATAACTTCATCACTCACTGTTCTGTCTGTATAACTTCATCACTCACTGCCCTGTCTGTATAACTTCATCACTCACTGCCCTGTCTGTATAACTTCATCACTCACTGCCCTGTCTGTATAACTTCATCACTCACTGCTCTGCCTGTATAACTTCATCAGTCACTGCCCTGTCTGTTCAACTTCATCAGTCACTGCCCTGTCTGTTCAACTTCATCACTCACTGCCCTGTCTGTATAACTTCATCACTCACTGCCCTGTCTGTATAACTTCATCACTCACTGCTCTGTCTGTATAACTTCATCACTCACTGCCCTGTCTGTATAACTTCATCAGTCACTGCCCTGTCTGTATAACTTCATCACTCACTGGTCCGTCTGTATAACTTCATCAGTCACTGCTCTGTCTGTATAACTTCATCACTCACTGCCCTGTCTGTATAACTTCATCACTCACTGCCCTGTCTGTATAACTTCATCAGTCATTGCCCTGTCTGTATAAATTCATCACTCACTGTTCTGTCTGTATAACTTCATCAGTCACTGCCCTGTCTGTATAACTTCATCAGTCACTGCCCTGTCTGTTCAACTTCATCAGTCACTGCCCTGTCTGTTCAACTTCATCACTCACTGCCCTGTCTGTATAACTTCATCACTCACTGCTCTGTCTGTATAACTTCATCACTCACTGCCCTGTCTGTATAACTTCATCAGTCACTGCTCTGTCTGTATAACTTCATCACTCACTGGTCCGTCTGTATAACTTCATCAGTCACTGCCCTGTCTGTATAACTTCATCACTCACTGCCCTGTCTGTATAACTTCATCACTCACTGTTCTGTCTGTATAACTTCATCAGTCACTGCCCTGTCTGTTAAACTTCATCAGTCACTGCCCTGTCTGTTCAACTTCATCACTCACTGCCCTGTCTGTATAACTTCATCACTCACTGCCCTGTCTCTATAACTTCATCACTCACTGTTCTGTCTGTATAACTTCATCAGTCACTGCCCTGTCTGTATAACTTCATCAGTCACTGCCCTGTCTGTATAACTTCATCACTCACTGGTCTGTCTGTCTGTATAACTTCATCACTCACTGCCCTGTCTGTATAACTTCATCACTCACTGTTCTGTCTGTATAACTTCATCAGTCACTGTTCTGTCTGTATAACTGTATCACTCACTGCTCTGTCTGTATAACTTCATCACTCACTGCCCTGTCTGTATAACTTCATCAGTCATTGCCCTGTCTGTTCAACTTCATCAGTCACTGCCCTGTCTGTTCAACTTCATCACTCACTGCCCTGTCTGTATAACTTCATCACTCACTGCCCTGTCTGTATAACTTCATCACTCACTGTTCTGTCTGTATAACTTCATCAGTCACTGCCCTGTCTGTATAACTTCATCAGTCACTGCCCTGTCTGTATAACTTCATCACTCACTGCCCTGTCTGTATAACTTCATCACTCACTGCCCTGTCTGTATAACTTCATCAGTCACTGCCCTGTCTGTATAACTTCATCACTCACTGCCCTATCTGTATAACTTCATCACTCACTGTTCTGTCTGTCTGTATAATTTCATCACTCACTGCCCTATCTGTATAACTTCATCACTCACTGGTCTGTCTGTCTGTATAACTTCATCACTCACTGCCCTGTCTGTATAACTTCATCACTCACTGTTCTGTCTGTATAACTTCATCAGTCACTGTTCTGTCTGTATAACTGTATCACTCACTGCTCTGTCTGTATAACTTCATCACTCACTGCCCTGTCTGTATAACTTCATCACTCACTGTTCTGTCTGTCTGTATAACTTCATCACTCACTGCCCTGTCTGTATAACTTCATCACTCACTGGTCTGTCTGTCTGTATAACTTCATCACTCACTGCCCTGTCTGTATAACTTCATCACTCACTGCTCTGCCTGTATAACTTCATCACTCACTGCCCTGTCTGTATAACTTCATCACTCACTGTTCTGTCTGTATAACTTCATCACTCACTGCCCTGTCTGTATAACTTCATCACTCAATGTTCTGTCTGTATAACTTCATCACTCACTGCCCTGTCTGTATAACTTCATCACTCACTGCCCTGTCTGTATAACTTCATCACTCACTGCTCTGTCTGTATAACTTCATCACTCACTGCCCTGTCTGTATAACTTCATCACTCACTGTTCTGTCTGTATAACTTCATCACTCACTGCCCTGTCTGTATAACTTCATCACTCACTGTTCTGTCTGTATAACTTCATCACTCACTGTCCTATCTATATAACTTCATCAGTCACTGCCCTGTCTGTTCAACTTCATCACTCACTGCCCTGTCTGTATAACTTCATCACTCACTGCCCTGTCTGTATAACTTCATCACTCACTGCTCCGTCTGTATAACTTCATCACTCACTGGTCCGTCTGTATAACTTCATCACTCACTGCCCTATCTATATAACTTCATCACTCACTGCCCTGTCTGTATAACTGTATCACTCACTGCTCTGCCTGTATAACTTCATCACTCACTGCTCTGTCTGTATAACTTCATCACTCACTGCCCTGTCTGTATAACTTCATCACTCACTGTTCTGTCTGTATAACTGTATCACTCACTGCTCTGCCTGTATAACTTCATCACTCACTGCCCTGTCTGTATAACTGTATCACTCACTGCTCTGTCTGTATAACTTCATCACTCACTGCCCTGTCTGTATAACTTCATCACTCACTGCCCTGTTTGTATAACTTCATCACTCACTGCTCTGCCTGTATAACTTCATCAGTCACTGCCCTGCCTGTATAACTTCATCACTCACTGCTCTGTCTGTATAACTTCATCACTCACTGGTCCGTCTGTATAACTTCATCACTCACTGCCCTATCTATATAACTTCATCACTCACTGCCCTGTCTGTATAACTGTATCACTCACTGCTCTGCCTGTATAACTTCATCACTCACTGCCCTGTCTGTATAACTTCATCACTCACTGTTCTGTCTGTATAACTGTATCACTCACTGGCCTGTCTGTCTGTATAACTTCATCACTCACTGCCCTGTCTGTATAACTTCATCACTCACTGTTCTGTCTGTATAACTTCATCACTCACTGCCCTGTCTGTATAACTTCATCACTCACTGCCCTGTCTGTATAACTTCATCACTCACTGCTCTGTCTGTATAACTTCATCACTCACTGCCCTGTCTGTATAACTTCATCACTCACTGTTCTGTCTGTATAACTTCATCACTCACTGCCCTGTCTGTATAACTTCATCACTCACTGGTCTGTCTGTCTGTATAACTTCATCACTCACTGCCCTGTCTGTATAACTTCATCACTCACTGTTCTGTCTGTATAACTTCATCACTCACTGTTCTGTCTGTATAACTTCATCACTCACTGCCCTGTCTGTATAACTTCATCACTCACTGCCCTGTCTGTATAACTTCATCAGTCACTGCCCTGTCTGTATAACTTCATCACTCACTGCTCTGTCTGTATAACTTCATCACTCACTGTTCTGTCTGTATAACTTCATCACTCACTGTTCTGTCTGTATAACTTCATCACTCACTGCCCTATCTATATAACTTCATCAGTCACTGCCCTGTCTGTTCAACTTCATCACTCACTGCCCTGTCTGTATAACTTCATCACTCACTGCTCTGTCTGTATAACTTCATCACTCACTGCCCTGTCTGTATAACTTCATCACTCACTGTTCTGTCTGTATAACTTCATCACTCACTGCCCTGTCTGTATAACTTCATCACTCACTGGTCTGTCTGTCTGTATAACTTCATCACTCACTGCCCTGTCTGTATAACTGTATCACTCACTGCTCTGCCTGT
The DNA here is from genome assembly GCA_029582155.1 of Panopea generosa. NCBI lineage: Eukaryota > Metazoa > Mollusca > Bivalvia > Adapedonta > Hiatellidae > Panopea > Panopea generosa. Next base: position 1,498,437 of record JAPMAH010000024.1, on the reverse strand, counting down.
ATAACTTCATCACTCACTGCTCTGTCTGTATAACTTCATCACTCACTGCCCTGTCTGTATAACTTCATCACTCACTGTTCTGTCTGTATAACTGTATCACTCACTGCTCTGCCTGTATAACTTCATCACTCACTGCCCTGTCTGTATAACTGTATCACTCACTGCTCTGTCTGTATAACTTCATCACTCACTGCCCTGTCTGTATAACTTCATCACTCACTGCCCTGTTTGTATAACTTCATCACTCACTGCTCTGCCTGTATAACTTCATCAGTCACTGCCCTGCCTGTATAACTTCATCACTCACTGCTCTGTCTGTATAACTTCATCACTCACTGGTCCGTCTGTATAACTTCATCACTCACTGCCCTATCTATATAACTTCATCACTCACTGCCCTGTCTGTATAACTGTATCACTCACTGCTCTGCCTGTATAACTTCATCACTCACTGCCCTGTCTGTATAACTTCATCACTCACTGTTCTGTCTGTATAACTGTATCACTCACTGGCCTGTCTGTCTGTATAACTTCATCACTCACTGCCCTGTCTGTATAACTTCATCACTCACTGTTCTGTCTGTATAACTTCATCACTCACTGCCCTGTCTGTATAACTTCATCACTCACTGCTCTGTCTGTAAAACTTCATCACTCACTGCCCTGTCTGTATAACTTCATCACTCACTGTTCTGTCTGTATAACTTCATCACTCACTGCCCTGTCTGTATAACTTCATCACTCACTGGTCTGTCTGTCTGTATAACTTCATCACTCACTGCCCTGTCTGTATAACTTCATCACTCACTGTTCTGTCTGTATAACTTCATCACTCACTGTTCTGTCTGTATAACTTCATCACTCACTGCCCTGTCTGTATAACTTCATCACTCACTGCCCTGTCTGTATAACTTCATCAGTCACTGCCCTGTCTGTATAACTTCATCACTCACTGCTCTGTCTGTATAACTTCATCATTCACTGTTCTGTCTGTATAACTTCATCACTCACTGTTCTGTCTGTATAACTTCATCACTCACTGCCCTATCTATATAACTTCATCAGTCACTGCCCTGTCTGTTCAAATTCATCACTCACTGCCCTGTCTGTATAACTTCATCAGTCACTGCTCTGTCTGTATAACTTCATCACTCACTGCCCTGTCTGTATAACTTCATCACTCACTGTTCTGTCTGTATAACTTCATCACTCACTGCCCTGTCTGTATAACTTCATCACTCACTGGTCTGTCTGTCTGTATAACTTCATCACTCACTGGTCTGTCTGTCTGTATAACTTCATCAGTCACTGCCCTGTCTGTATAACTTCATCACTCACTGCCCTGTCTGTATAACTTCATCACTCACTGTTCTGTCTGTATAACTTCATCACTCATTGTTCTGTCTGTATAACTTCATCACTCACTGCCCTATCTATATAACTTCATCAGTCACTGCCCTGTCTGTTCAACTTCATCACTCACTGCCCTGTCTGTATAACTTCATCACTCACTGCCCTGTCTGTATAACTTCATCACTCACTGGTCTGTCTGTATAACTTCATCACTCACTGGTCCGTCTGTATAACTTCATCACTCACTGCCCTATCTATATAACTTCATCAGTCACTGCCCTGTCTGTATAACTGTATCACTCACTGCTCTGCCTGTATAACTTCATCACTCACTGCTCTGTCTGTATAACTTCATCACTCACTGCCCTGTCTGTATAACTTCATCACTCACTGTTCTGTCTGTATAACTGTATCACTCACTGCTCTGCCTGTATAACTTCATCACTCACTGCCCTGTCTGTATAACTGTATCACTCACTGCTCTGTCTGTATAACTTCATCACTCACTGCCCTGTCTGTATAACTTCATCACTCACTGCCCTGTCTGTATAACTTCATCACTCACTGCTCTGCCTGTATAACTTCATCAGTCACTGCCCTGTCTGTTCAACTTCATCAGTCACTGCCCTGTCTGTTCAACTTCATCAGTCACTGCCCTGTCTGTTTAACTTCATCACTCACTGCCCTGTCTGTATAACTTCATCACTCACTGCTCTGTCTGTATAACTTCATCTCTCACTGCCCTGTCTGTATAAGTTCATCAGTCACTGGTCTGTCTGTCTGTATAACTTCATCACTCACTGTTTGTCTGTATAACTTCATCACTCACTGCCCTGTCTGTATAACTTCATCACTCACTGGTCTGTCTGTCTGTATAACTTCATCACTCACTGTTCTGTCTGTATAACTTCATCACTCACTGGTCTGTCTGTCTGTATAACTTCATCACTGACTGTTCTGTCTGTATAACTTCATCACTCACTGCCCTGTCTGTATAACTTCATCACTCACTGGTCTGTCTGTCTGTATAACTTCATCACTCACTGTTCTGTCTGTATAACTTCATCACTCACTGGTCTGTCTGTCTGTATAACTTCATCACTCACTGCTCTGTCTGTATAACTTCATCACTCACTGCTCTGTCTGTATAACTTCATCACTCACTGCCCTGTCTGTATAACTTCATCACTCACTGTTCTGTCTGTATAACTTCATCCAGTGTTTCATTTACCCCTGAGTCGCAGCCGATACGTCCCGATTATCTCAAATACAGACATTTAATTCCTGACGGATTGTGTTTCTTGCACACTGCTTTGTAAACACTAGTGTGCGCGCATCATCAGATGAATTTCAAGAGCATCGGGTTACTACTGCACCGCTTTCTAAACAATGATGCGCCCTCATGTAGCATAACCAATGACATCAGACAGTCTCTGTTATCGTTGCAAGTTGTAAATATGCAAGCTGTTTGCCCACCTTGAATACTTCTTGTGGTGTCACACCTGTACAAAATCCCTCTATATAACTTTTAGTAAATTGTCAATATTGTCCTGCCTCTGACCAATTCCCAGACCTTCCAATCCAAATACTGGTCCCGTTTCCTTGTAAAGCAATTATATGTCTCCAGAATTATCCACAGAAAATCATACCATTAAGGTTAAACTTTTCCACAAATTTTAAATTGCTGAGGTCACTGTCAATATTTACACTGCACATCTGACAAGTAGTTCTGAAATACACCAAAGAAATACCTCTGATTTATCAACAACACCACTATTTTAGCTCACAGACATATATATCTGCACTTAATTAGCATTTTCGATAAAAAATATGACCATGAGACCTGCACTTCAATTTTACTTTGGACTCATTTCAGGCCCCCTACAACCCGGAAGCACTTCCGTAGTGGTGTGACACCTATATAAAACAGAAGGTTGAATGATCTAGGCAAATTATGCTTTTAAAAGTTTTAGCATGGCCTTACAAACAAGTTAAAACTACTGATTTAGCTGATATTTCAGCTAAATGTCACATAAAGCTTTTTGAAAAGCTTATTGGTTTTACACATTATTTGACAATTATGTCGAATTTCCGAGCGCCAACATATACAACACAAAATCAGTCATTTTTCAATAATTACTTTGTGGATTATCATGAAATAAAGTGCATGTTGCTCCAAACAATGTCTTCTATCATTTAACCCTTTACTCCATAGATTCGTGTTTTTCCGCACCAGTAACAGAAGGCCTTTGAAAACAGTGCAGGAAGAGTTATGATTGTAATGAGCAATCTGAAAACTTCCTGCACTGTTTTCCACTCTGTCAGTTAATAAACATATTTCACCAAAAAATTCAAATGCCTTTTATATTAGAAGTGTCCTCTAGGCGTCTATATTAGAGGTGTCCAAAGGCGTCTATATGAAGTAAAGGGTTCAGACATATTAAATGATCATCAAATTAAAGACCCAACCTGGGTATAAAAGGGAGGTTATGGCAGTGGGAGTGTTTTCCCTTATTTTTCAAAACACATTCAGATCTGGGAGAGTAATTATCAAATCTAAAATAAATTCATGGATTGAATAATTTGAAATTTGTCATACAACATAGTCTTAATATTACTCACAGTTCCTGAAAATTTCAGAATAAAATCTGCAATAATTTATTACTTATTGCTTTCAACAGAGAAACAGTTACAGAGAAATTTGAATTTTGTGGGAGGAGCAAACGTGACCAATATTTGTAAACAAACTGGCACGCTGTAGCTCACATGGCTGTATTTATGATATAATAGTTAAAAACAAATACAAATCATGCAAAACTTACCAAACTTTTAAATGATTCCTTCTATTATCCGTTTTTTAATCACCAACAGTTGTATATCACCATATTTAATTGAATTATACAATTGTTCCTCTTCTTTTAAAAAAAAAAAACGGTGCCACATGAATGAGTCATTTTACATGTGTATTATATCACATGAAACAGAAATGGTAGTTTTAGATTTAAACTAAAGATGGCGTTTTCACCAGGAATATCATGAATATATATATAAACGGCTTTTATCAAATGAAAGCTTTTGAAAGTGACTTAAAATAACCAAATCAAAACACATTTCTGGTCTTTTTCTTAATTAATTATCAGTAAATTCTTAATTACAACTGGTTTATTCGTCATGATTTCTGCTTTAATGACATTGAAGTGTTTTACCTCCCTCTGTGTATTACATTGTTAGAACAGGAACCAATTTTTTTAATGATTTTTTCACTTTTTATTTTGTTTTTGATAAGCGCGGCCTTGACATTGTTCATAACCACCACAATTTATAATTTACAGTTGATACACATGCATGATAAAACACAACATTAATTAAAGTTTATTATTAGCACAGTCTTTATCACTCAACTTTGTATCCAAGGTATGATTTGAGGTATTGTGTTGAGAAAGGCACCTTTTGCAATTTTTAATCACATCAACATTAGCTCAAGTTTAATTCCTAATATATTCAACAAAGTGTTGATTATTACTCTTTTTTATCAATAACATCCCAGTATTAATATAATATCCAAGTATGAATATAATTGCAAGTTCTTATTTTCCATCACTAAAAGTGACAAAAATATCAGCACATAACATGTAACATATCTATGTATTTTAATTTCCCTCCAAATCGTACTAATTGATTCATAATGGGCTATACCAACTTGAATATAGGGATTTTGGGCATATCTGTTAGACTGATTACAATGCTTGAATTGTGATTTAAAATTATTAGGCACATATGTTCATATACATAATTACTTTGATATCAATCAACAACATTATCACATCACTTAATAGTGTTGGTAAAACAGTAATTACCTGATAATTATTAATTAAAGACCCTGTAGTCCCTTATGTTAAAGTGGTATGTGATATTGACCCCAGAGTCAACATTCCTGTATCAGTTACAATGTAAACCTTGGCATTATTTTACAAACATTTTGCTGTCTGCCATTATAACTGTTCTATTGTTAGACCATATTATACACTCCCAGTTGATAAAACACGCCCTGTAGAGTAACTAATTTACATCCGATAGTCTGATCGGATGTTGGGTCTATAAGATAAACGACTTTAAAATGAGAAAAACAGTTAAAATAAGACATTTTTTTTCCATTAAAATTTAAGAAAATGGACATTATTTTCATTATAAATGGCAATGTTTCTGTTTTCTTCCACATTTCTGGCCAAATTCATTCTCCAGCATGCTGATGCACCAAACTGACCCAATGATACCACAATTAATATCCTTTAAAACAAGTCTACATGTGGAAGGAAGTGTCAACTCCAAATACCCCAGGGTGCCTCCATCGCTGGACACTTAGCAGTGTTTGTAATCTGCCAGTGTAATATAAAAGCAAGCAATATAAAAGAATTTTCATATATCCAAATAGGCTGCAGCAGAGAATACTGTTACAGTCAATCTGTGATATCAGCCATTTCATGAAATGGCTAAAAAATTTAGCCTTTTCATGAAATGACCAATTCACTCAGTCATTTCATGAAATGACTAAATATTTCAGGCTTTTCATGATATGGCTGAAATTTCAATGCCAATGTTACACAGATTGGCTGGTGCAATTTCAGCCAATCTGTGTATAAGATGTTTTATATCATGAAAAGTATAGTTTGTTTGATAAAATGAATATAAAAGCATGTATATCTTTATTATATTCATACTCAATAATAAATGTTATAAATAATTCTTTTTTTGCACCTTGTAAATTTTGTTTCACATATGATGACATATATTACAGTCAATCTGAGGAATCAGCCATTTCATGAAATGGATAAAATCTTTAGCTTTGTCGTGAAATGACTTTGTCATATGTAATTAATCTTAATAAATGCAAGCTAACTGGATTGTAGAATAGGGGCTCAATATAATTACCTACAATGATTGCTTTGATCATAGTTTAAGTGTTGCTATTCCTATACCTATGGTTGACAGGGGTAGGGGTGACCCAAGAAACATCCTTGGTGTGATTCTTGATTGTGATGAACAATACATGTACACTATTGCTGTTAAGTCTGGAATAATAAGTTCAAAATATGCAAGAAATCAATTTGATCTATGTCCGCAAAAGCTCCTGACTAATTGTGACGTTAACATGGAATGTACAGTGACACTTCACCAAGCTGTGAAAGCAACCACATCAGGTGGGCAAGGGTTTTTTCGATGTGATTGTGGAAATGGTAAAAAAAAATGTCAAACCAACAGATGTAAGTGCTTTAAGGCTGGTAAAATGTGTAATAGCAGATGCCAAAGCAAAATAGTGTTTATTTTGGAAGCATGTTGTGATAACCTTATCTTCCCTTAAATAGTTTTATTACTTCATTTACAGTAAGTACACCACTAGCTTAACCGTTATGATCATGCAGCTTTTGTTCCGAATACGAACAGCTTAGGATAAACATAAAAATTCAATGCATTCAAGCCTCCGTAACATGTAAAACACAAAAAGACCGTTAATATTCTGGAGACCGAGAAATATTCCAAAGACTGAAAAGTCTGATTTTTAAACCGGTATTAAAAAGCTGCGCATGCGCGTCTTGATACCTTATAAAAAATTATGCCGAATGGTTTTTAATGAAAATGGCCTTGGGACTCGACAAGATATTGCATGATCAAGTTATCATTGATGATCGTTAAATGTCAAATTTACAAATTATATTTACAGCAATGAAATATAGAAAGAATAACTACCGTAACGACTTTGGATCATTACTTTTTTTTAACAGTTTTCAGATTGTTTATTTTTCGATCTCTGCCAAAAGGTTTACCTGTACGACGGACTAGTTACTGGTAAAAATCACTCGTTCGCAGACAAAAACCAGTCGTCAGGACGAGTGCTTTTGCTGGCCCCTGGTCACAGAAGAAAATTTACATATATATGCAGTTCCAATTATTGTAAATCTACGAAATAGTTATAAAAATACCAGAACTGGACGCTGTATGTACCATGGTCGGAGATATCCGACCAATCATAGCGGTTATTTAAAATAAATTAATTTATGTTCAAAGCTATCCCCCAATCATATTAGAGGAATAAAAATAGATAATTGAATATGCGTGAGAGGTTTTCCGAAGTCGCATTATCAGGCATGAGGCAAACACCGCGAAGGTCAATTGTTTCTACTGATTAGTTATGGTCTATAAGCAACAGTTTCACATGTGTTGTATAGGATAGAGATATTTGCAGACCTGTGTATTGTGAAAACTCGCTTGTCCGATCTTTAAGACAAGCCTGGAGCGGTTGAAAAATTTAAAAAAAAATCAGAAATTTTCTCCAATAAATTTTTTTCAGTTGATGCTTTTTTCGTGGGTCGGTCGCGCAAGGGGAAACAAACACTTTTTTTATTTAGGCCTCACAATAAATCATTTCCAAATTTTATATTTTTCCACAATTAGCGCTTTTTACAAGTGTGAACTCAATGAGTTAATTCCTTATTGTTCATTAAAAGCACAAACAAACTGCCATTCTAATTATTGTCTCAAAAACGTTAGCTTCTTTAATCTTTTTATATGCTGACTTTTTCACAGTTAACGTGTTTACACAAAACACTTTGATCTGTCTATTTTACTAATTACGCGAGCTAAAAATAGAGATATGAAAATTATCACACACTACACTCGTGTTTGAGTCGGAAAAATTGCGATTATGTAGAAGACAATAACAGCTTTGTTTGGTTTGAGTCTGAAAAATGGTGATTATGTAGAACACAATAACAGCTTTGTTTGGTTTGTTTACGGCCAATTATGAAAGTTTAAACTAAAAGAAACTTACTTTAAATTAAAGATATATTATAATTATTTGATTTATTTGGTTTTTAGTACTTTAATTAAATATTAAATCTGTGGCCGTAATGAAATTTTTATATGCCAAAATCGATATTTTACGGTAAAATTTGTTCATTTGGTGGCCGTTTTAGGAGGTTTTTAATGCATTTGGGAACAAAAATGTTGGCCGCTGGCTGCGTCGACCAGGTGACCGCCTATTGCAGTTAAATTATATAGTAAATTTCGATGGGAGGGTTTGAAACTGGCCGCTTGAGGCATGTGGCTGCTTATAACAGGTGACCGTTAGTGCAGGTTTGACTGAACATACAAAAGTGAAATCATAAATGTACTTGAACTACAAAATTTAAAACTGAAAATTGAATGATTTGTTCAAATAGCGCAATAAAATACTAGAAATCGTAATATCCACTAGAACATGATGCAATGTAATCTCTGCTGTATGTCATATCAAAATACCATAGCAATAAAATGCCATTCTTGCAGTTTAAATCTAATGACTTGAACCGTGTTCTGTTAAAAGGTAACGTATCTGTGCAAGGTAAAATTGGGTTGATGTATTGCAAGCGTCATATCTTTAAAACCCTACTTATTTAAGACCAACCAGTATGGATCTGAATTCTTCAGATGTGTGGCTTTCATGATAGTGAGGTGTTAAATGAGTCTGCTCTGGTCATATTTTCACTTTTTCCTAACCCCTGGTGGCTCACGTTAGTGGAGAATGAATGAAGATAATATATTTTTTAAACTGATGATGTGATCCAAATCTGTACAGCACTTCAATTCATGCAATCCAAAACAGCCTTTTAACTACGATCGTCCATGTACACATATTGCATAAATTCCCCCTTCTATGTGGTCTCTCTAAAAGAAAAATAACCCAAAAGACGGTGTAGATTGACTAACCTTTTCTTTGGAGGTGCATTAAAGGGATTCTATTACCGGGGTAGTCTTCTTTAAAAATGTCTATTGTTAATGAAAATTATAACTGAATGCATACTAAATAAAAAAAAAGGTGCTGTTTTCTTTATGAAGTGCAATGGGAAATTTATTGTGTGATATCAATTGGTAAACAAGAATAGGCCTATTCTTATACACTCAGTGTGCCAGCTAACTCAGCCCAAGCATTGGTTCTGTTGTTTGATGGACTTTATACCGACACACTTTAATTCCTCAAAACACACACACCGGTTTGAGGACCTCATCAATGAAGGTCTTTTCCTCGGCCTGCAACCACCGCACTTTCTTATTACTACCATTTGACAGATCAGTGGGAAGACCTCCTGGAATCACCTCCCGATACTGGAGAGTTCAAAATAGCGCTTAGGTAGTGGAAAATAAATACTGTGCGTCCGTGCTCAATTGAAATTGTCTTTTTGGGACTTGTCTCTGTGGAGAAAGAACTCAAAATCATTTATAACCTCCGTTTGAGTTTTGAACTCAGTTGAGTTCGGACTCAGGGAAATTGACTTTAAGTTGCGTACAGATTTTTTATAACCTCAGGGCAAATATCACATTTTACCTGTGCTGTATGTGTTTGCTTAAAGTGAGTATAGAGAACTCAGTTTAAGTAGCCATTTTTCAATGCTGCTATTGTTTATACTGTTATTCCATCCTTTTATCTCCAACAGTATTCTGATTTACATACAATATTATGCACCTACTTAAATGCTCACTCATGTAATGCTGCCTCATTGAAATATCACATACATGAAGCTTTATGCATAATAAGACTTAGAAATACTCTCTTTATGCCGTGTGTCAATAATCACCAGCGCTTTAAAAGTGTTTGATAAAAAATGGCCTTTACTTACTTTGAAAACTTCAGATATGAATCAAAGTGGTTGATGAAGGTCAACACCTTGTCCCAAAATATCAGGAAAGGCCTGGAGGACGTCGCAGAGCTGTTATGTTTTAGTTGGAGCACACATCCTCACATGCTCTGATAATATCTCTATGTCTTCCTTTATAGAACCTGTAATAAGAAAATAAACTGTTTTGCTCAGGACACAACAACACATGGCCAGGTAGGTTATCAAACCCATCACCCTCCAGCCAAGTCTGATGCTCATGTCCACACATGTCAGATATATACCGGTATGTTCACATCCAGCTAAGTCTGACGCTCATGTCCACACATGAGAGAATTATACCGGTATGTTCACATCCAGCCAAGTCTGATGCTCATGTCCACACATGAGAGATATATACCGGTATGTTCACATCCAGCCAAGTCTGATGCTCATGTCCACACATGAGAGATATATACCGGTATGTTCACATGCTGTCAATTCCAGTTACTTGTTTCTATATTATCAAACTGTACTGTGACAAGCCTATGTCCACACATAAGAGATATATACCGGTATGATCACATGTTGGCAATTCCAGTTACTTGTTTCTATATTATCAAACTGTACTGTGACAAGCCTATGTCCACACATAAGAGATATATACCGGTTTGTTCACATGTTGGCAATTCCAGTTACTTGTTTCTATATTATCAAACTGTACTGTGACAAGCCTATGAAAAGCAGGGCCACATACTGGATAGGGTCTTAACCAGTCATGCTTGAGGTTGCAAGTTCAATGCCAATCTTGACCAATTATATATGCATAGTGCCACTCAAAAACAACACACATAACAAGTTATACCCAGGCAATGGACTCAAGAGCGGTCTACACCGTGTCCATTTCATCATTTTGTCATTGTGGATAAAGTATCAATAAGTGAGGTTCCATATCACCAAATGAGTGATGGTAAGAAGAAGACCACTGTAGCTGATGCATGTTGTAAGAACTATTGGATATAATCTGCTGAAACTGCAGTTCTGCAAGTATCTACCTTCATTTTACTTGTTCATTCGTTGTGTGCTTTTTATATTATTCTGTTAGCTCTCAATGGCATAAAACTGATGCTAAATATTGAAACAAACATAAAAACACCAAGAACAGCAAGAAATGTCACTGTTAAGTGTCGCATGCCCCCCAAATGGTCTGAAAAATAATAATATATGATATAACAGGTAGTGATGTATCCATGAATATCAAGAGCAATGGTCTGATTGTGACGGCAACGGTATCACAATGCTGCCTCATTCGTAAGGTGACTTTGAAAAGTTGACAATTACCAAAGTTTGACTTAAGATGTTTTATTCGCATATATCTATGTATATCTACGTCGAACTGAAAATACAGATTATATTCAAATATTAAAGAAACCTTCTATCTACAAATAACAGTAAATACAAGTTAGATAATATGATACATTTGTTACATTTATTGAATATGGTATCCGAAATCAAGACTATCTGAAGTCAAGACTATCCATCCGAAATCAAGACTTTCATTATTATGAACCTTTTATTTTAGAGACTGTAGACGTAGAAAAATGCATTTTATATTAAGATCAAATATATGTTAACAAATACCTCTTTGGGCCAATATTATCTCATGGCACCCTTCCTTTCGTAGTGGAAGATCATTTTCGCTCAAAATTCGAGCAGCCTGTTATACGTTACAAATATATTCGTAAATGGCGGATCTTACCAAAGGGAGATAATCATGAATGAACTACTAATGACTCGCATCAAGACAGATTCGACCCAAAATCTAACACACCGACAAGAGCACTACAGTTACACTGATGTTTCAGACTAGACATGCTTTTTGTTGTTGAAGTTTTTATTTACTCTCACACTTTGAACTGGTCATTTTGGCGAGCCTGAACAGATGATTAATAAATAAATTGATGATTATGAATGATAAATGATGAATGAGTAGTGATATAAGACGATTATATACATATTTATTACTTGACATATTTATTAACTACCAACCATCACTTTTAGTTTTTTGTACAAGATTTATTGACATGTTTATTACATAAATTTGTTGAAATTCAAAAGTCACTATAATTTTATAAATAATTTTACTTTGATATTCTTTGTACAAGATTTATTGAATACAGTACAGTATATCATCCTATTATATAATAAGATTTTATTGATTTATTTATTAATTAGTGAAACATGTTGATAGTCTTGCGTAACTCTATATTGAATACTAATGACACTAATTACGTCATATTACATTCCCTATCATTATTCAGTAGTGTTTACTGATATTGGTAAACCATATAGCCCTATATCTAAGTATATTGCTGTTTATATACAATGTATATATATAATTATAGTACACTATTATATCATGACAATTTAAAAATAGAAAACAAGAGGCCCAAGAGGGCCTGAGGACGCTCTACTGACTCATAGTGGCCATAGCACTTTTTGAAATTCTCCTATGCAATAGAAACATCGGGGCAGGGTCATTTGTAACCCTAGGGACACCATTTGAACAAATCTAACAAAACTAAAGTTGGTCGTCATTATTGCATAAACAAATTGAAAATCTGTTGGGCCGTTCATGAGAAGAAGATTTTTTAAATTTTGGACTATTTCTAGTAACGGTGGCCATTTTCATATAGTTAACTAATCCCGCCTCCTGGCCCCCATGTATTTTGACAAATCAAGATGGCTTGAACAAACTTGGGAGAGGATTGTTGTTGTAGTTGTATGGTGTTTAGCGTCGCTTTCAACAATTTTTCAGTCATATCGCGACGGTGTCTACTTGAGACAGTATTCTGAGCGCCATCACACTAGAGTATCATGCCGCAGATACTGGTATGATACCCCACCCAGTCACATTATACTGACAACGGGCTGACCAGATCTAGGACTCTCCTCTAAATGCTGAGCATCAAGCGAGGGAGCTTCTAGTACCATTTTTAATTGGGAGAGGGTCACCCAAGGAACATTTCTGTGAAATTATTTTAAAATCAAGCCAGTAGTTTCTGACAAGAAGATTTTTTAAGTTTATACTATAGATTATTTTATAAACTAACCACATCCACTGGCCGCAATGTTTTTTTTGACAAATCAAGATGAGTTGAACAAACTTGGTAGAGGGTCACCCAAGGATCATTTCTATGAAATGATTTAAAAATCGTGCCAGTAGTTTCTGACAAGAAGATTTTTAAAGTCTATATTATAGCTTATATAGTAAACTAACCCCACCCCCTGGCCGCCATGTTTTTTGACGAATCAGTATGGCTTGAACAATATTGGTTGAGGGTCACCCAAGAAACATTTCTGTGAAATTATTATAAAATCGAGCCTGTTGTTTCTGACAAGAAAATTTTGTAAGTTTTCACTAATTAAACTTTCCTCGCCCCCTGGCAACCATGTTTTTTGAAGAATCAAGATGGCTTGAACAAATTTGGTAGAGGATCACCCAAAGAACATTTCTGTCAAGTTATATCAAAATTGGCCCAGTGGTTTCAGAGGAGAAGTTGTTAGAAGCTAAAAGTTAACGACGGACACCAGGCGATCACAAAAGCCCACCTGTGAGCCTTCAGCTCAGGTGAGCTAAGAAAAAGAAGACGATGACGTAATTTGCGTGTGTCCCTCAAATCCATTAAATTATCTCCCTTTGCCAATATAGTGACAATTTCAAAAATCTGATTATGTTTTTGCAGATAATTCGCGATCAATCGCATTATGTATAATGTTAGCGTTAGGTTCTAGTAATTTTATAAACATTTCATAGATTTACAATAATTTGAACTGTATGTATATAAATTTTCTTCTGTGAAAACGTGAAAGTTGATATTTAAATCGAGTTTACGGTAAAGAAAAATGTGAGTAGGGTCTTATAGTATTGAACTTATTACTTTTTGGTTTTGTAGTTTCAGCAATTTTCTTTGGCATGATTTAAATATATAGTATTGAAGACAACAATTAAGATCAATTATGTGTTGTTTTTTTAATATTTGAAATATAGTTGACTAGTTACACTTTCTAGATATTGATATTCTAGATACTTGCAAGCCTGGGAAGTTGGGAACATTGAACTGTTTCACATTATGTGAAATGTGCATGTAGTAGATATTTTCAAATTTTACTTTGGAAAGTTAAATAATCGATAAATAATCGATAATCAATCAGTCTGTCCATTCAGTAATCGATTATGCCTTTTGGGTTCAATTCCCAACACTACTTCAAATTATGCAAAATTCTTACTGTCTAAGAAGTAGTCCCATCTGCGTGTTATAGCTACGAGTCCACTCAATCTTACACCATTCTGTGCGAAAATATACTCTCTATACAAGATAACATAAAAGCAATATTACCTGTGATGTGTATTTTCACTCATATTGCCTTTAACAATGACTGTCAATTTTCTATGGAACTACTTTCCTGAACCAAATTCAGGGAAAAATCCAAAGATCTGGCAATCTGCACAAACAGAAAACAGTATGACAACTATTTTAGGTCAGAAACAATACCACTACCTGCATATATTTATCCCTATGCATTAAATCTGTCAAAAAATTATAAAATTGTGCAATGCAAAAAGGAAATCTAAAAAAAAATGTTTTTTAATCAACACTTTAGAAAATGGGGCCATTTTTTAGTGATTTCTAGAGAATACGATCCCATAAGAAAATCTGGAACTGAAAATTGTCAAAGTAAAGAGCACCTTAATAACCCATATATTACGTATGTGTATTCATGGTAAAACATCTTGAAAGAAATAGAAGATTTTTTTTACAGCCTTTCAACTCCAGCTGGTATTTTGACAAATTGACACAAAATGGCAGAATACTGGAACTTTTAAAAATTTCAAAATAGAAATTCTAAAAAATTAATTACTTCTTTATTCATGATTCAAATTTGATCAAACTTGCCAGGTCATTAGTCAATAATATTCAATATCTGAAAAGGAAATTAGTCACCCTGTCATACATGTGAGAGGAAATATATAAAAAAAATAAACATCGGCTATAAACAAAAACATTGATATTCCGTATATATCTCTGTACTTGTATATCTCTGTATTGTATAATCTCTGTACTTGTATATCTCTGTACTTGTATATCTCTGTACTTGTATATCTCTGTACTTGTATATATCTATACATATATATCTCTATACTTATATCTCTCTGTACTTGTATACCTCTGTATTTATATATCTCTATACTTATATATCTCTGTATGTATATATCTCTATACTTATATATCTCTGTACTCATATCTCTCTGTACTTATATATCTCTGTACTTATATATCTCTATTCTTATATATCTCTGTACTTATATATCTCTATATCTCTGTACTTGTATAATCTCTATACTTATATATCTCTGTACTCATATCTCTCTGTACTTATATATCTCTATTCTTATATATCTCTGTACTTATATATCTCTATATCTCTGTACTTGTATAATCTCTTACTTGTATATCTCCGTACTTGTATCTCTATATCTCTGTACTTGTATATCTCTGTACTTGTATCTCTCTGTACTTGTATCTCTCTATACTTATATATCTCTGTACTCATATCTCTCTGTACTTATATATCTCTGTACTTATATATCTCTATTCTTATATATCTCTGTACTTGTATCTCTGTATCTCTGTACTTGTATATCTCTGTACTTGTATATCTCTGTACATGTATATGTCTCTACTTGTATATCTCTGTACTTGTATATCTCTGTACTTATATATATCTGTACTTGTATATCTCTGTACTTGTATCTCTCTGTACTTGTAAATCTCTGTACTTGTATATCTCTGTATTTGTATATATCTATACTTATATATCTCTATACTTATATCTCTCTGTACTTGTATATCTCCGTATTTATGTATCTCTATACTTATATATCTTTGTAGTTATATATCTCTATATCTCTGTACTTATATATCTCTGTACTTGTATCTTTATGTACTTGTATCTCTCTGTACTTGTATCTCTCTATACTTATATATCTCTGTACTTACATATCTCTGTATTTATATCTCTCTGTACTTATATATCTCTGTACTTATATATCGCTGTACATATATATCTCTATACTTATATATCTTTGTACCTATATATCTCTGTACTTGTATAATCTCTGTACTTGTATATTTCTGTACTTATATATCTCTATATCTCTGTACTTGTATAATCTCTGTA
This sequence comes from Panopea generosa, assembly GCA_029582155.1. Classification (NCBI taxonomy): domain Eukaryota; kingdom Metazoa; phylum Mollusca; class Bivalvia; order Adapedonta; family Hiatellidae; genus Panopea; species Panopea generosa. The sequence continues at coordinate 1,482,214 of JAPMAH010000024.1, read as the reverse complement.
CTTGTATACCTCTGTATTTATATAGCTCTGTACTTGTATATCTCTGAACTTGTATACCTCTATACTTATATCTCTCTGTACTTATATATCTTTGTACTTATATATCTCTATATCTCTGTACTTATATATCTCTGTAATTGTATCTCTCTGTACTTGTATATCTCTATACTTATATATCTCTATACTTATATATCTCTGTACTTATATCTCTCTGTACTTGTACATCTGTGTACTTATATATCACTATACTTATATATCTGTGTACTTATATATCTCTATACTTATATATCTCTGTACTTATATATTTTATATATCTGTTATTATATATCTCTATACGTATATATCTCTATACTTATATATCTCTATACTTATATATCTCTGTACTTATATATCTTTGTACTTATATATCTCTATATCTCTGTACTTATATATCTCTGTACTTGTATCTCTGTACTTATATATCTCTATACTTATATATTTCTGTACTTATATATCTCTTTACTTATATATATCTCTATACTTATATATCTCTGTACTAATATATCTCTATACTTATATATCTCTATATGTATATATCTCTGTACTTATATATCTCTTTACTTATATATCTCTGTACTTATATATCTCTATACGTATATATCTCTGTACTTATATATCTCTATATGTATATATCTCTGTACTTATATATCTCTATATGTATATATCTCTGTACTTATATATCTCTGTACTTATATATCTCTGTACTTATATATCTCTATACTTATATATCTATAGACTTATTTTACAGACTTCTCTTTTTAATTCAAATAAAAATGTTTTTTTTTGCTATTTATTTATTTTGTTTTTATTTTTTTAAAACATTCTGAATGAAATAAGCTCATACTACAGAGATTTTTATATTTGTTTTCTGAACAATACTGGTACATTTTTAATGATTTACTGTTTTTATTTATTATATCATACCCTAATGATGATTTTTAATTTCGACATCAGTTATAACAAAATTATATATATACACAAATATAAAGAAGTCACCCATGTATAATATACTCAGTCCAGTAGTGACCTTGACCATTAAGGTAGCTGCCCAGGTGATGCGTACACTATGTTGTCATATTATACAGAACACTTCTATAAAGTTATTTGAAAATCGGTTCATGCATTTGGAAGTTACAGGCTGGACACGACCTATGATGCAGAATATTATATATGGCACTATACAGCTTCAATATGTCAAAGTCCTGACTGTGACATTCACCTTTGAGGTAGCCATCCAGTTTATATCAAGATTCAATGGTTACATGTATGACGTTAACTTTATCATTATTTTTCCCCTGTTTGCAGACTTGATTAATATAAAGTTTAGCTTTAATAGAAATTTTTTCCATAGTAAATTTAAGTTTGAATTTTACATTTATTCCACAGAACAGTTCTATTCCTTGTTGATTCTTTAGAAAGAAGGCGATACTATCTAACTGAACACAGATTTATAATGTTAATAAAAATTCATTGAGATATGTTTACTTACCTTAATATTTCCCTCTTTGTGCCCTAATGACTGTTGACTACATCTATTGCCCTCATCATTGTTGGATCCTGTGGACCAGTGACAGAACAACTGTTGGCAGCCACAACCTGTCTATGTTGTCTCATAATCATAGTCAACCAACTCCTGCATGCCAAAACTTTATGTAAAAAGATACAACATTTTGATGGTACAGATACAAGCAAAATTTAGTACAGTCAGTAAGTTTGCATCATACATTGTTAACTGTTGTCACAAGTATGTATAAATGATATCTAGAACTTCTACACTTACATCAATAATCTGGATTCATGCATTTTTTAAAAATACAATGTATAAAAACAATGAACGATTTTTTTTTGAAAATTGAGTTTAAAGCCGTTTTTAACATGTAACAGGTTCAATAATACATGAACCACCGTTCTTCCAAGAGGACATGTAACTCATGTAAACAAAACAATCAGCTATCAAAACTAACATAATAAACAAAACCATACAAAACATTTCACTGTTAGTGAAAGTAGCATCTGTCACACAAAGTACATAGAACAAACTGTTCCCAGGGTATGAAAGGGCTGCACATCACCAGCAGAGTTTTATCATGTTTTCACAAGAAATAACATAAAGGTAGATTAATGTAACAATATCGAGACAAACAAACAGCCCAAGAGGGACTGTACTGGATACAAATGGACAAATGAACATTTCAAGGGAATTTCCTTAAAATTGTGGGGTTGCTACTGTGCCCACTCAAAAAAGCTGTGGCAGGAGCAGCCAACACTCTATCCTCTAGACTACTGTCCCGTTTTTTTTCCAAATTTGATTGATTATTAGTCTTAAGCAATATTTTCTCGCTTGTATAATATATAATCAATTAAATATATCAAAGCAATTTATAATTTTGATACATTTTTAAAGAATTATATATAATAATTTATTGTGAGTGTCTAACAATAGTTTTTTAGTTGCATTATATGGACCCCAATGAGAATAAGGCCTCAGACTTCACTGGGGTTTTCAAGCATTTCATGTCGCTTTAAGACTCATTTTTAGCTTATTTTTTCAACATGTATGCTGAATTCAACTACCACTATTACAATTTCATACTTTTAGAGAGATATGTTTTTTAAAGTTTGATTAATAAAGCTAATCCTAATATTACAAGACTATATTATACCTGTATGATTCTGCCGAGCTCATCAATGACGATTTACTCTAGCTGCAGTATTTCAGTGCCAGATTCTGTTGATTTGCTGCACCAGGACCAACTCTATCTGTCAGTCTGTCCATACTGTATTCTGTCACCTGTATCATAAAATTCTCCATTGCTGGCTGTATTTCTGTAGTTGTTTATAGATGCGGTCAGCTTTCTCCAACTGACTGTTGCCTAGTGGATATTGCCTGAAATATACATATACATTTTTAATGGGATTTAACATGTTTTTCAATACATTACAAGTTATGTGTCATGCATCAAGTTTTCCCAGTGGAGGAAGACTTCAATGAATCTGAGTAGAATCACTAACTTTCCACTAATAACTCGCAAACTTTCTCATATTTAATCTATTGGTGAACTGAACTGAGCTTGAACCCTAAACCACAACATTGAGGTAAATGATTTTGAGTCAGCAACTTAGACAACCAGATCAAGACACATAATTTTATAATTCTTCATAGCAATTTAGACCAAGACTTCTAAAGCAGTGTACTGACTTGTCACTTCTTTATCTGTTGTTGGACCAACATAAGCTAACTACCGGTATAATTTATTACCTTTTGAAAACAATATAAAATTTCCATACCAATTATGTATATCTATAAGTGTTTATTTTCCAAAGGAAATAACACAAACATGGATAAAATTAATGTCACTTTCAAGGACTTTCACATAGGCAATATTCCTTTACACTTCTTATGCTACAGTGTATAAGCAACAGTATGACCTATGTTGTATCAAATAGAGATATTTGCAGACTTGTGTATTGTGAAATAATGATTATCCGATATTTTAAAGACAAGCTCAATGGGCAAGTAACTTTGAGAAAGGCACAGGCCCAGATCAAGATAAGACAAGCCCATAGAATGTCATGTTTTTGTAACTTTGCCACGCCAAAATGAAAACACGACAATTATGTCGAATTTTCTTGTTTTCGCCTGCCAACACGCCATGGCAGAAATCACTCTCTATAGATATCCAAATAATCAAAAAGCTGTCCATTCATGCTATTCTCGGTAGATTTTTATGTAAACTGAAAGATGGGCAAATAGTGTGAAACACATTTTTTCTGAGCTGCATCATCAAATGACTTTCTTAGGCCATAATGCATTAATTGCTACATTACCATCGCCGCCCCACTTTCATGCTGCCAAGACCCTTTTTTTTTCATAAAAAAAATAATAATGAAAAAAAATCTTCCCCACCCACCTCCCAATTTTAAGAAAAATTTGGATGATAATCCAGGATTCCGAAGGAATTAATTTATAATGACCATATTTGTATCGTAAAGCATCATTTTATATATTTTTCATTGAATTCAATCACCACGTGGATAATGTTTTAAATATTGGCATTTTTGCAGGAAATTCAAATACGCGTCTCGAAAGTAATCAACTTCATTAGTGCTCGAAAACATGTTACGGAACCATTTTTTTTTTAACAAACAAAATAATATCCGACACTACGTATACGCAGTCCACGTCTTTACTTTAAATTACCTCATCTTGTACGTAATACATAATATTCGAATTAGCTCTGACACACATTAACACCTTCCCGAGGCAGTAAAACTGTTTTAAAAACTTTCTATGAGGCTCTCACCAGGGTCCATGTGAAGGTCACTGTTATCGAATTTCGGCTTACTCGGATTTCTCCCTGATACACTTTTGGGCGGTCTCACTATTTAGCACCAAGAGGCGACAAGAAGGGTCAAGCGCTTTATTATGAATATACTTTTAATACCATTTAAACGCAGCCGGAATTAGTCAAAAATGGCGAAAAATCGTCAAAAACAAATTAACATACATATTTAAAAAAAAAAACACCAACAGATGAATATGCAGAATGAATCTTGAACCTTGATACCTGCAGAGTTTTATCAAAATCTATTGTTTTACTAAAATTGTCGCTTCTTACAACATGCATGAGTCACAGTGATCCTATTCTTGCCATCACTCATATGGCTCCCTGGAACAACGCAGGGGTTGGTAATTTAACAACAATAATGAACATGACGAAAAACTGATAAACTGAACATGACACCCACTCAGAGGATTCCTACCCGTCTGCAGAGATGGACCGTGAAGACAGTGATACTATTCTTATCTGGTACCACACGGGTTGAAAAAAAAGTATTCATTTAAGTTAAACACAAAATTAAAAGAAAAAGTGATGGGGTGGTTGTGGAGATGCGTCTATGTCTCTGGGTGGTTGTGGATGGGCTTGCACTTTGACAAGTACCAAAATTAAATTGGGGCAGAGTTTGCAGCCTGGTCATAATTTATAATAACTTAACAGAATTTAAGGATGGGAGCCATCTGAGGGGCTCAGACAAAAATGTTGAAAAAGGGCAGACTATTTATTTTGATCCAAAACATTATGTTTTGAAAAAAGTGAGAGATTGGGATTTGATTTTTCTCTTGAGTCCCTCTGCTAGTGTGAAGTTTTATTGAATATGTAGAAGTTACTGACCAATGAGTTTGCCAAATAAAAAAAGGTTAAAACTTATTAAAGTATAAAAGGGCAATAATTCTGCCTGAAATAAAAATGAAATTATTCCACTTTTCTCCTTCAGTCTCTTACATTGGTAATGAAGACACATGTGAAGTTTTATTGGCATATACTGGCATATGTGAAAAGGTTATTGAATATAAGCGTATGTTAAAAAAATGTAAACCGATTTTTCTACAAAGGGACCATTATTCTGCCTAAATGGAAAATGGAGTTAGCCCACTTGACCAATGAGTCCTTTTTATTGTAGGCCTAGTTGACACTCAAAATAAAGTTTCATGGGCAGTGATGAAGTTGCTTTTACGCCACAGCGCCAGGGCTTGCACATTATTTGACTTTTTATTCATCATTATATCTCATGGTTATGCTCCCAGAATGCAGAAAATGTAAAAGTTAAGTAAAGTGTTTGTTTATTATAGTGTTACCCCTACTGAAAGGGCCAGCCACACTGGGCTTATGAGACACCATTTATGCTGTACACAGTTACTTTCCGAAAGTGACCATCACCAGGCGTAAGACTGTCAGCCAGGGCTCCTCAATTTAACTAGCTATTTGGTGAGCAACCAGCATCATAAAAAAACTCCAAGTGCTTTCAACGGGATTCGAACCTTCAACCTCCTGTTTCTCCTACTGTTGCCTCCAGATCCCCTATAACCTGATGGGCTTGCATCATTTTATGGTCAGCTACGCCACTGATTGGTAGTGTCTACTGAGATATGAGCACAGCTTAAACCAAAGACGTTAAGCTGACGCTGACACAGGGCTAGAATGATAGCTCTCCATTAAAAATATATAGAGCTAATAATCATTTAAATAAAAACCCAAGATCACAGGCCGAGGTTCAGATAATATACATGTACATACTATAATAATAATAATAAAAGTTTAAAAGATAAATAAATAATAATAATCATATATTATTATTAATAAATATAAAATGACGTAGTTTCAAAATAGCTGAATCGGTTTATACTATAAATAGTATCCCACACTGTCGATTCTATTCTTGGCACGATTTCCCACAGGTAGCCAAATAAATACACGGCGAAACTATTTCATTGATTATGCAACCCGATAACGTACTGACATTTACTTCTCACTTCCTCCCTGATTTAAGACGCTTAAATTCAAAATTATGATGATAAAATCCGAGGCTACCTCATTGTGCCTTGTGCCAGTGTGTTTCAATATCGGTGCGTGCATGGTTTAAGCCGGGCACACAGCGGAGAAACATAGAACCGTCTCTATACAGTCAGTAGCAATCCAAATGCGTGCTGTGGCGGATGATCGAACCCACGGCCCCCTGGTCATTGAGCCGTTGCTCTACAATCAGTAACAATTCAAATGCGTGCCGTGGCGAAGGATCGACCCACGACCCTCCGATCATGGAACCGATGCTATACAATCAGTAATATTTCAAATACCGTGGCGGAGGGTCGAACACACGGCCCTCCTATCATGGAACCGTTGCTATACAATCAGTAACAATTCAAACGCATGCCGTGGCAGGGGATCGAACCCACGGACCTCCGATCATGGAACCGATGCTCTACAGTCAGTAACAATTCAAATGCGTGCCGTGGCGGAGGATCGAACACACGGACATCCGATCATGGAACCGTTGCTATACAATCAGTAACAATTCAAATGCGTGCCGTGGCGGAGGATCGAACATACGGACCTCTGATCATGGAACGGTTGCTATACAATCAGTAACAATTCAAATGCGTGCCGTGGCGGAGGATCGAACCAACGGACCTACGATCACGGAGCCGTTGCTCTACAATAATTAGCAGTTTTTGTCAGCGAGTGAACACCTGGAAGATTTACGTCTGTCCTTTAAAATTCCGACCGGCGGATTATTACAGGGACGGACTTGTAAGACTAACGTTTCCTCGCCCCTGCCTGTAAAGATCTGTTGGTAATTCCTGTATTCCATTATACAAACCATCATGTATTACAGCGTCTATTTTGTACGAGGTCAGCATTTCATCTGATTGTTTTTTTATCACGCTCAAGGTTGCCTTCTGTGTCTAAAACGGACGAATCCAGGTAACTCAGGTTGCCATATTCAATATGACTAGTTGAATTGTCCCCCTTAGTTACCGAATGCACCTTGTTATCAAAACAAAAATTACCCAACTGAGGCAAGGGGTCATACAGTCACAACCCCTTAATTTCATTACCAGAAGTAACACGTGTTGTGTACGGTATGGCAAACAGTACAGAAGTAACACGTGTTGTGTACGATATGGCAAACAGTACAGAAGAAACACGTGTTGTGAACGGTATAGCAAACAGTACAGAAGTAACACGTGTTATGTACGGTATGGCAAACAGTACAGAAGTAACACGTGTTGTGTACAGTACAGAAGTAACACGTGTTGTGTACAGTACAGAAGTAACACGTGTTGTGTACAGTACAGAAGCAACACGTGTTATGTACGGTATGGCAAACAGTACAGAAGCAACACGTGTTATGTACGGTATGGCAAACAGTACAAAAGTAACACGTGTTGTGTACGGTGGTATGACAAACAGTACAGAAGTAACACGTGTTGTGTACGGTATGGCAAACAGTTATCATAATAACACTTATTGAAATATTATTGTTCTAATAAGTCAGAGGTTCGTGTTTTGTGATTGGTGTTTGGTGGTATTTGGTGTTTGGTGTTTGGTGTTTGGACCCACAATTTTTTGTTTTCAAATTAAAGAAAGTTTTATGTGTATAAGGAAGAATTAAATAAAACTGGTTAATATAACTCATGTACAGTAAAGAGAATACACAGTTTTATGCCGCTTTACGATTTAGTATTCAACTGAGTTATTTTAAGAATAACTGGTGAATGGCCGGTGCGGCCAAATTTCATTCAGTAACTTGTCGGTTTACAACTATTTACTCACTAAATTTATGCTTATTTCTATAAAGTTATGCTTAATATTTAGAAAGTAGAACATGTATATATGGTTGTGTAAAAGTTTAATCCTCCGATCGGTAAATGTTTCAATAAAACGTTTTTTATTTGAGTAGTATGGCATTCCGTTATTTAAAAGACTTTGTCAAAACGAGTACACTGCCATTTTTTTAAATCCTGACTTTTTAAGTTTTCAATCCATAATATATTAGAGTTTTGAGTTCAGCTGTGATGAGACAACTTGAAATAATGTGTGAAATGTAGTTATGATTTACTGTGTTTATCGCTTACGGGCCTTAACAAAGTATTGGCGATTACTTTTATAATATAACGAAATGATTGTTCACTAAACAATAGCTGGTTTGGTATCTGTATGTAACAATTTAAATTAGTCGAAATCGCTGTCAAAGTATTGTGTTTATGCTTAAAATAATTTTGTATGATTGTTTCTAAATACCAAGATAATACTCTCACAAAATATCAACTTAATGAAACGGTATTCATATATCACCTTATTTCAACGTATGTATTGATTTTGTATATATGTATGACGATGAGGTGTAATGCTTAAGTTTAATAAAATATATGTTCTGTTCTGTTCTGTTCTGTTTAACCTATTTTTCCACAGTATTGTTTCATGTCTTATTATTGATCTATTAACAATATTCTTCCATTCTCCTTTTGAGGGAAACGCAGGACTGTTTTCAATATATCGGTTCATTATATAGTGACGCTTATATTTATATAATAGTTTGCAAATATCGGGTATGTGACCATTTTGAACCGAGCTTGTGTTCTCCAGATACATTAAGTATTTTCTTACAAATAGTATCTGATCGCAATGTTAACATTTTGAATAGGAACATTTGAATATCAAGTAATTGTTGTAAGCTAAATAACGCTAAGGGAAATGTCGTCTACGAATGTTGTGTTTCCGCTTTTTATTGACAAGACTCGTGTTCTGTGTTCTGAGTTTCTAGGTCCCTTAATGGTTCGTCTACATATACTAGGTTTACCGGAAGTGACGTAATTCCTTGACATCTGATCACGCACTTAAGATCATTATGAGAGTTAAGTAATAATCTTAATATTTTCCCTGTTATTCCTAAAAGTCCTACTTTAACAAATAGTCCTTCTTATCAGACGGAACCATAGGCACCTTTTATGTCAAGGTATGCCATGCAAACTTTGCTTTTTTGCTCAATTTGATGATCTAAATTGTTTCTTGTACATTGAGCGCCACTGTTATGCAGCTAACTCCTTTTTGAAAACCTTGTTGTTGTAAGCATGGAAATAATTTCCCCTTTGCTTCTACGTATGTATTAAACCTATCAAGAAGTTTGTGTTTTCTTCGATATATCGAATCCAAAAGATAATGAGTTTGAACATACTGTGTTAGGCCGTAATAAATTAATTGCTTGATTATCATCCCCGTCCGTCCACTAATTTTCATGGCGCCCGACCCTTTTTATTTTCATTAAAAAAAACAACAACAAAAACCAAAGATAATAATAATACCCCCCCCCCCCCCCCCCCCCCCACACACACACACACCTCCCCTTTTTAACAAGCATCTGGATGATAATCTAGCAATTAATTTATAATGGCCTTATAACATCGTATTATACCAATGTCCTTTGTGCAAGTAGCCAGTGATCGTGCTCTGCTCCATTCAGCTGGCGACTTTCTTTAAAATACAACATTTTACGTACTGGGTGGCATATTTATTTATTCAATTAAGTAAAGTCTAAATAACGATGGTGAAAAGTCGAAACAACGAAATAACGATGGTGAAATATGCCGCGATGGCCACCAACGGGACACCATATATATGCCACCAGTTACTGTGTTAACGCATCTGATATACTACATGTAGTTCACCCTCAGTCATACGTAAAGTAAACAAGTTGGCTGCTTTTAAAAATCATTTTTGCTTGTTTAATGGCGTAAGATGCAATATTTGAGTGAATGCGGGAAAGATTAAAACAACCGTGCACCGGTTACTAAATACATGGGTGATTACAAAACCCTACCAGGTTCCAGGTGACAGTCAAACTCCGGCTGCAGGGAAAAGGCAAATGTTTAATAGTTACTGTAATTATGGTGTTTAAATACATAAGTCTGAAACATAATGCATTTCCATTCAATCTCTACCAATCAGTCAATCAATCAGTCAATCAATCAATCAATCAATCAATCAATCAATCAATCAATCAATCAATCAATCAATCAATCAATCAATCAATCAATCAATCAATCAATCAATCAATCAATCAATCAATCAATCAATCAATCAATCAATCAATCAATCAATCAATAATTTTATATGGCGTTGGCTTCAGCCTCCGAAAAGACTGAATTTTATAAAGAGAGGAAAAAATGAAAGAGAAAGAACGTAACCTTAATTGTAACTATAAATGTGAGAACGTGTATTACATGTCAAAAAGAAAAATTTAGAGAATACTTAGCAACTCATAGGTCCGATACAGCGGTACGCGGGTACAGCAGTACGTGTCAGGGAAACCCGAACACATTTATACAAAAACGGAAGGCATTCGGCTATGGGGTTACGTGTGTCATAGCGATGAAACACGGCGATCAGAACATCGTTAAAATTTAATCACGCATAAACGGCCGTTTGAAACTGGTTGTTGTTATATGAAATGGTATTTACACATAATGAATGAAAATGCATGAAATTAAATAAGAAGTAAATGAACAAGAAACAGCATCCCATTCAACTATTAGATTACAGTATGTATACCATGTACATAGCGGCGTCGGTAAGTTTTCCGCCATATTAAAACGTCAATTAAAAATAAAACTGACGCTGTTAATTTTTGATAAAGGACATCAGAAATTTTTGAAACGAGGTATAAATAATTTCCAAAATGTTTCAATATTTTAGGACAATAATAGAAACTTAATTTACTCCTAAATATAATTTTCAAAATGTGGTCAAAATATGATGGTAGAGTAAGTATGATTCCTTACTTAATTACATCTTATAATACATCTGTGACGAATTTGCACAGTTATGTAAAGTTACTTCCCTTACTATAATCGACGCCATTTGCTTTTACAATAATAATAGAAATAGCGATTTATATATCATTTCTATTCTACAATCAGTTAGGTTATAATGCGGTGTAAACACTTGTTTGTATGCGGTGTCAACACTTGTTTGTTATTAGTTAATTAAACAATTAAGACATAGAATAACTAGTTTAAATCTTTTATAGTGTATTGTAATTACTTTGGGATTGGAGATATTCAAATTGGGCGTTCATTGAACATAACAGTGTAACTAATATCAGTTAGTGCTCATTAAATATGCAATGCTCATGGAAGGCGCGGTTTGAGGGACTAGAAGGCGTGGTTTGAGGGACTATATAACCACTATGTAAGCATATGTTTCAATGTAAATCAAGAGATAGTTCACACAAGCCTCCGGGATCACTTGGCGGAGGGACTAAAAACCTTAGAATTACAACAACTAAATCAAGAGATGTCCATGCCAGACCGTCGTAGTGTTCACATCGTAAAAGGACCAAGGAGCATTAAGTGTTACTACTGGAGCCAAGAGAGAAGGTGACTGGAACTTTGAGCCAAGACCATCATGAACTAGCTCCGGATTCTCGTATAAGCTAGCTTATATGAAAGGGTTGCAAGTAGTTGATAACCTGTTAATTTAGACAGAGCATGTTAGACCAGTAACTATTCTTGCAGCTTCATATTGTATTTTTTCTAATGATTCTTTTTCGATAATGGAGCTATCCCAAACAACTGATGCATATTCTAATATAGGAAATGTAAATTTGATTGAGTGTTGAGCGTTTTAATTTGAATTTTAACATTTGCACTGAACCTTTTTAGAAGATTTTTGGGGCTGAAGAAGAGATTATCAATATATGTTTATGTCAGGACCCATTTTTACTTAAAGTGACACCAAAATGCTTACAGCGTTGGAACAGAAACTAGAGCAGTTCCATCGAAGATTAATTTTTTTGAAGTTTTTTTGTTAGCAAACGAAAAAGTTACGATTGTTTTTTATTCACAAATTAAAGTTTACCAGCCATTGTTAGAGTTGACCAGAAATGTTTTATAAATCAGATTTAAGGGTTGATTGTGTTGAAAGATGATACCACAAGAGAGCTGTTATCAGCAAGGAGTCTGTTAGTACTTACTAAAGATTCAGCTTTATTATTGACATAAATTAGAAATAAAAGAGGGCCTAGCACCGAGCCTTGAGGAAACGATGCTTTGCAGGGAGTATAAGACCACTGTTGATATCTGTTGAAAGGTTGTGAGTTTCATATTGTTGTCTATTTTAACTTGGCATTGTCTTTTTATAAAAGGAAGTACATATATCAGGATTTTTCAAAAGTTTAAAATAGAAAAAACATTTGTATCAAATATATCGTGCATATATATATGCTCAATGATCACGTATTACCATGAGGATATACAAAAATTTAAGCATGCCAAAATATTATATTGAAAAGGAACTTCCTAACTTAGCCTGTGCACCCAGGTAAGACTAAAATAGATTTCCCCGCTCAAAATTACAAGTTATTTTGTGAAGTACCAAATGAGTTGCCTGATTTCATTTTACTTTCAAGTTCATATTAATGGTTGCATATTGTAGAAATGGTTTCATCTTAGAAAGAGTCTGAATGACAAAGTGAAAGCCTTCAAGCAGTATTTGCCTGCTTTCTATTTTAAGAATTGGATTAAAAAATAGTTTTTTGTCAAGTTTTGGCAGATTCGCTTATCTTTTATTTATTAATGATAGTCAGATTGCCCCTTTTATACGGAATAATTTGAATAAAATAAAGAAGAAATCTCATCTCAAAATTAATACAGGTATTTAATTGAAAATTAATTAGTCGTGTTCAGTATTAAAGTAAAATCTCCAAGAAACAAGTGCCATAACACATCAAACAGGACGTAAATAATTCTGAAGAAGATATCATTATATCCCCTTTTATACTTAGACTATTGGGTTAGGATTTGGTAGCATGCCTTATAGTATTGTTCTGTTCCAGTCTTCTGATGGCTATCACTATATGATGTTAAATGTTTTGTAGGTATGCTGTAGAATCAGAAATCATTGATTCATAGGCAGTTGATTATCAGTACAGTGAATTCAAGTTAGAATTGTTCTCTTTTCATTCTCAGGATACTTTGCTCAATGTGCCCCTAACTTATGTACATTTAAAGTGACTTTACTGTACAAGCATATAGTGTTAACTGTGAACTCCATTTTGTTTTATTTTACAGGATGGTGTTTGTGTTCCATAAGAATAATAACCAGGAAGCTAAAGTGAAACCACCACAACTGAATGGCAGCAAAATGTGACTTTCATTAATCAGGTCACCACACAGAACAAATAATATTGGTCTCACCTTTGCCAAGATAGAGACTGTAGAAGGTGTGGCAGCGATGAAATGACACTATCTGTCCCTATGATACTTTGTTTGTATTGGGTTTTACGCCTTTTTTCAGTAGTATTTCAGTTATTTATTAGCCCTCAATGGCATAAAAAAGGATGTTAAAGATTCAAACTAACATTCCTAATCATCGTTCCCAGGATCCACTAGGCAGTTAATGGGGTACTAAGCATACCTTATCCCTGCAAGTCAGTGATTACTTCTCCACATATTTAGATGTTAGAGATCCATGGCTGTAGAACAAACTTCATTGCCACTAATTACAGAAACTGTGGCTGAGTAGAAATTCAAAAGTCACTACCCCTGTGTCTTGCCTTATTGTGCTTTATCTATAGACAAGTGATGAAATTATTTATAGGTTCATGAAACTTCCAAAAGGCAATATTGTTCAAAACAACAAAAACATATTCTAATATAATGTTATCATATTGACTAGCCCTTGTCCATCCGTATGTTACACTTTCTTGTCAGCTCTACAACCTCTAAACTTCTCAACCAATTTTCACCAAACTTGTTCAGTATTTAGTCTTGTTCTGCATATTATCATTGCGCTTTGGTTCATCAATGTTTAGCAGAGTAATAGCCCTTTATATATTTTTAATGGTAAATCTGTCTCTACTACTTCCCAACTATTCTATCGATTTTCACAAAACTTGCTGGTAATGGTACAGAATATAAATATGAGGTCCAGTTGCTCTCATCATCAACAGGTTTGACTTAAGACAGCCTTTTACTGATTGCAATTATAGTTCCTGTCAGTACGACTCTGCCTTATCTTTTCAACTGATTATTGTCAAACTTGCTAGCAAGTATCAGTATGAAGTTGTATTTGTGTATGATTTTGTTATACTAAGGTTACACATACAGCTGTGACATTCATGTAGACAGCCACATTTCTAGTTGTAACATTAATAAATACATTACTTGACTGCTTTAAAAAAATTAAGAAATAGTATAATCTTTAATTGAAATGATATTTCTTAAATTGCTGATCTGAAGGTTTTGATACTGGCAGCAGACATACAAAGGCAATTACAATGTGTGTGTTGTAAATTCTTAAAATAATTGCCTGATTAAAAGTAATTGCTTTTTATCAGTAAATTGTACTATTATAAAACAATATTTTCAGGTGCAACACTAACAGTTTCTGGTATAGATATATCTTAAATATTGATGTAATGGACAAGACAGGACAGTACTAGAGAGACCCCTGAAAAGAAAGATTCACCTAGGCCATCCTTAGAAAATATATTTTTGCTGTGCTCCGACCCAGTATTTTTCATGTGGGTAGGTAGGTAGGTAGGTAGCTATTTTTTTTTTTGCTAAATATTGATTTTACATTGTCATTTTATAGAAAAATGGACAGAAATATATTATATATATATTAAATTACAAACTCTAGGCATATTTTAGTTGCTGTACCCTTTGGCCATTCTTGCCAAAAAACAATATAGCTCAATAATGAATGCTATTATGGGAACATTATGTGCATAATCTACATATATAGTACGTTCAGTGTTATTTACATGTATTCTTACCAGTATTTCTGTTAAAAATAATAAAATATTAGTAGTTAATATCTTGTACAATTTTCACCAACCATCACTTTCAAGTTGTAATGTGTAAGACATGTTAACATTTAAGCCTTAAAGTGGTCAGTTTATTCAATCATAAAGTTAAAAAAGATAAATTTGGGGACTGTATGATCAAATTCTAAAGAAAGCTTAATTTAATACAGCTGTTGAATGATCATATATATGGACACTAAATAAGGTGGTTGGGAAAACAGTAGACTATTCTCATGTTTTGTTAATCATACATATCTTACATTTGTCTTACTTAAATCATCTCATTACATTTTAGGACTTCATAGAGAAGCATGGGATTACAAGCCATTACTGGCAAGAAATGTACTGATGGTGACTGCGTGTACTGAGCTATTAACCCCATGCGTGACCAAGAGTTGTTTGAAGCACTGAACTTTCTACCAGAACTGAAACCAGATGTAACTGGAGAGCATTATTTGCCCTT
The DNA here is from genome assembly GCA_029582155.1 of Panopea generosa. NCBI lineage: Eukaryota > Metazoa > Mollusca > Bivalvia > Adapedonta > Hiatellidae > Panopea > Panopea generosa. The sequence continues at coordinate 1,466,562 of JAPMAH010000024.1, read as the reverse complement.
TTGTCAGGTAAGATATTGACTGCAGTAAAGTCAAATATAATGTTTTGTAGAAATCTTTAAGTCTTCACTGTTATTAAAGCAACCGATTTGTCTTCATGTCTGCGTGATGCAAATATGACACTGAAAAATACGAAAATGTGCACAGGTCCTTTATTTCGTTTCTATTTTAATTGACTGAATGTTAAGCATCATTTTTTGGCCATCGAGAGCTAACAGATGATCAGTTTACCTAACTTGACCCCTCTTTCTTGGGTACTGAAACACAGAGGTCTTCATAAATAACTGCAACTTTTCATTTTGAATCAGCGGTGAGAGTTGAATGATAATGAGACACAATGTTGTTTATCAATCATGACGTAGACTTTGGCCGGGCAGGGATTTGAACTCACGGCAACTGGATTGATACTGACTGGGCTTGGCATAACTATTATGCAAAATATCATGTTTTTAACCATTAACATACAAAAATGTGTAACAAATATTTACTTTATTCTGTTTTCCTTGTTCTGAATTTCTTAATGAGAAATATTAATTTGCATTCTTTCAGATTTTTTGTCAGGATATAACAGTTGACTTCTATAGACCATCAATGAAAAATACCAGTGGGTTTGATGAGATAACTGTTGTACATGATAAGCAAAACAGGGATGTCGTCAAAGCCGGAAAACTTGTTAAAATGTGGCGAGTGCAATAAGCCAAGATGCGTCTATAGCAAAATCAACTCGTGAACAGGTAATTTGTCATGACTTTCTGTTTAATATGACAGAAACATTTAAGTACTGCGTGAATAAGAACATTTGCATATATTTTATTTAAAATTTAATGTCACTGATCAAAAACGAGTTTGGCCCGCTTATGAGGATTAATGGCATATTTTCATTCTTCAATCCTGTTGTCTAACTGAGTAAACAAAATAAGTTTTGTTTGTTTTTTTTTGTTTGTATGAGGTTTTATGCCTTTTATACCACCAGTATTTGTAAGATTTTTCATGTGACTAAAATTTCTGTTTATGTGATCATTTTTAACAAACCTTTAACACATAACCAAATTTGTAACTGTCATTGGTGCATTTGTCAATAATTAGCGTTTGAAATTGTGTTTAGGCATGTTTCACTTAAATGAAGTTACTTCATGAAGAGCTGCTAAATAAAACTAAAGTTGTTTTAATTCTGTCAACTGTCATTACTGAAATAGACAAATTTTTTTCATCTTCTCATGAACTGGCAGCCAGATTTTTAAAGTTTCGTATTTGGTATAAATTATTGTTTAACAATGCTTAACTAATGTAGAATAGGTGACTGTGCTTGCCAATAAAGGATGTAATCTCAATAATTTCTCCTCAGTGACCAGAATGCTTAACTAATGTAGAATAGGTGACTGTGCTTGCCAATAAAGGATATAATCTCAATTATTTCTCCTCAGTGACCAGAATGCTTAACTAATGTAGAATAGGTGACTGTGCTTGCCAATAAAGGATATAATCTCAATCATTTCTCCTCAGTGACCAGAATGCTTAACTAATGTAGAATAGGTGACTGTGCTTGCCAATAAAGGATATAATCTCAATTATTTCTCCTCAGTGACCAGAATGCTTAACTAATGTAGAATAGGTGATTGTGCTTGTCAATAAAGGATATAATCTCAATAATTTCTCCTCAGTGACCAGAATGCTTTAAAAAGATATGCATCTTTATATTTTGGAGTTAGTCACAGCTGTTTTAACAATTTCTCAAAAAAGAATAAATATTCACATTTAATCTCATGAATTATTTAATAATTGCTTAAAATTTAGATCTATATATTTTATAGGATGTGCTCCTCAGACGTTGCAGAGAAGAAAATGGCTACATATGTGGCGACAATTTGACAATGTTGGAGGAAGCAGGGCTCTACATGAAGAGCGCAGTTGGATGTAGCTAATGTACTACGGGAGTGGAGCAAAAACATTCTAGTACGACTTGGGATATTGCTAGCAAATTTACTTACTCTTGAAGTGTTGAAAATGCCATAATATGGTCATGTTACCTATCAATCACTTTTCTTTGCTTATATAAAAACTGTATATATAAGTGTATAGGATCCTGAATAAGTTACCAAGTAAGCTTGATTAAATTGTCATTGATAGAGTTGGCTATTATAGGCTTAGATTGAAAATCTATAGATGGCATTATTCAAGTAGCACATGTGCACACATTTTTGTTCATTTTTTTAGATATTGGAAGGAGTTATTTAGGGGAAAAAGTATTGTGTATAACTGTATAGTCTTGTCACGATGATGACTTTTTGAGACGTTCTAAACACTGTCACACTGGATTATCACATCACAGACATGTGTTGATACCCCAACCAGTCACATACTCACACCAGTTAACCAGACTTAGAACTCTGCTCTAAACACTGTCACACTGGATTATAACATCACAGACATGTGTTATGATACCCCATCCAGTCACATACTCACACCGGTCAACCAGATTCAGAACTCTCCTCTTAACACTGTCATACTGGATTATAACATCACAGACACGTGTTGATACCCCATCCAGTCACATACTCACACAGGTCAACCAGACTAAGAACTCTCCACTAAACACTGTCATACTGGATTATCACATCACAGACATGTGTTATGATACCCCATCCAGTAATATTTTAATAGAAGCATTTTCATAACAGGACATATATTATTTTCCAAATTGTAATAAAGCTTTTATGTTTTGTAAATACCTGGCTCCTGTTTCACCAACATATTCTTAAATACTTAAAACTTAAATACTTAAATAAGCAGGTGATCATGATTTTAGACTGGTTCCAGTAAAACTGCATATTGTGTCAATAAAATTGATTATATAATAGATCAATAACCAGTCAAAACTTAGTTAAGTTTTTAAGTATTTAAGTAGAATGTTGGTGAAACAGAAGGGTGGTGCCATTACTTTAGATTACATTTGAGTTGGTAACAAAGTTCATGTTTACATTACTTAAAATAACTTAAAATAGATTCAAATGGCTTTACAATTCATGATTATCTGCTGAACATTCGAGTATTTAAAAAACAACAATAAGTTTTTTAGGAAAGGTTGTTAAAATGTTACACTACTTACATTATTATATACACATCTGCTTGTGTATAGAAATTGCATTTTCACAGACTGTTATCTTATTGCTGAGAATTAAGCCATATTCACATGATATTACCCCAAAACAATTTTGAATATATTTTTAAGGAATGTAACAATTGTAAGGAAAATAGTCATTTTTCAAATTATGGACTATGAAGTCAAATCTCAAGCTAAAGTGTCAAAACTTTCCGCATTCACCTATCAATGTTGTGTACTTGCAGTACAAATGTACTGACTTCTATGTTTTACCCAAGTATGAAAATAATAATAACTATAAGCAGCGAGGTTTTGAAAGTTGTGTAAATTTAAATGTAAAATTGAATTATAGAATTATTTTCGAAAATATAGCACTTCTGAAGGTTTGTTGTTCAACTTCATATCAGAAACTAGGATCACTTTGGCTCATGCATGTCGTAACAAGCAACAATTTGAGTAATACGATAGAATTTGCTGAAACTGCAGTTCTGCCAGTATCAAGGTTCGTTCTGCATATTCATTTGTTGATGTTTTTTGTTTGTTTTTGTACATGTTGGGTGTACCTAGAATCTTCCTTCCTGGCGTCGAATAACCTATAATGTGTTGGTATGCCGTAAAACCCCATTCATTATTCATTCATATCAGAAACAAGGAATCTTGGTAACAAAATGTATTTTTACAGTTCTCTGAAGTTGTTGTTTTTTTGTTTTTTATTGACTTGTTGGTATTAAAATTATATAAAATATCAGAGTATTTTCTATTTTTTATCCAACAAACTCTGTAAACCATACTGAAAGGACAATAATTGGAAAGAAACAAAAGTAGTTTAAATTGGTTAAATTGACACTTTGGAACCATGTTTTTAAACAGCCCAATTGTCCTTTGTCCATCATTCTTTGACCACCCGTCTATTAACTGTTATAATAATATATAATGCTATATGTACATTTTTACTCACATCTTTAACTGGAGAATAATCAAACTAACATAAGATCTTGGACAAAGTCATGGTGAAGAGACATTAAGTGTCAACCCTGTCCATGCGTTCAACATAAAAATTAAGTTTTTGATCTAAAACTTCTGAAAGGACTGATTAAGTTAATTAATATTTGGTGTGTAGCTGTATAGTTACAACTACAGGTAAAGTTGGATAATTGTCATGATCCCCTTTTAACATTTCTAGTCTTATTATGGAAGCACTTTCTGTTTCTACTGGGTGAGCTGATGGGCCACAGGGCTGGCCAAATTGACCTCAAATTCATAATTTGAACAAACAAGAGCTTCATGTAAAAATGCTTTACACCAAATTTGGTGTAAATCTGTCAAACAGTTTCCGGGAAGTTGGTTGAAGCAAAATTTAACGATTGATTGATTAAATATTTAGCGTCATTTTTATGCCATCAAAGGCTAACAGACAGTCAGTTAACCTAACCACTGTTTCCTGGGATCCTGGAAGGTTAACCAGAACTCGAGCACACCCCATCTCTATATTGGATAATTAATGTCAGAGTTACGGCCCTTGAATGGTAAAAATACAGTACAATATCACCTTGCTTGCACTTTAGCACCTTCATTTTTTAACTTGTACACTACATATAATTTTATCATGCAAAATTGTGAAGGGAATTTATAAGGATTTTTCAAAATTGTATATTAGGCTAAAAACATTTTTTTTTCAATATGTCGTGCGTTTATATACTCACTGACCCCATATTGCCAAAAAGGGTATCTTTTTGAATATGCATAATTACAGCAAAACCTGTCTGAAGCAGCCAGTCAAGGAAGGAGCAAAATTGGCCTTTTAAGACAGATTGTTGTTTAATACAGGTCTTTTTGTTCTGAAATCACAGAAATAGGAAATAGCAAATGTGGCTGCTTAATTGAGGTGACTGCTTACACAGGTTTGACTGTATCATGAAAATGAATTTCCTAACTTGGGCTATGCACCTTGGACTAAAATTGATTTTCCTCTTAAAATTTCATTTTAAAACATATTTTCTGATGTATTAAAGTGGCGTAATGCCCATCTTAAGGCATTCTTGTGTTTACCGGTAAATGTCGTAGTAAGAGCTAATTTTGCTCTGGTCAGTTGCTGTGCAGTTTAAACTGTTATTGCTGCATAAAATTTTGAAGGAAATATATTGGAATAGAGGAGAAATAGGAGTAATGAAAAAAGCATTTAGTTTCGGTTTCAAAAGACTTTGCCGTGATTCGGGCTGTTCTGTAAGCACTTGTACTAACTAATTTGCATAGTTTATTCCCTAAGCATTTTCTAAACAACACTTTCGTCAACAAATCTACATAAAAAAGGAAAAGAAATGTCATCAGCAGTATTTCGTTTCAAGTTTACCACTTCCAATTTAAATACTGGTATTGTCACATTTTGGTGTATTCGACATACCAAACCTATCCGATTTCATTTATTAATGATAATGTAATGCTTTCTATCCATTTCAATAATCCTCTCTTTTTAAGACATTTATAGCGTTTTTTCCTGATATACTACCTTTAATATCTTGAGCAAGATATTTTACTGGTGTAATTGATTTTAATTTATATGTTGTTAATTTGTTGTTTTTGTTCATGGAGAGTTAGCCTGGAATCTTCTTTCTGTTCGCATCATAATATAACCTTTCATGTTGGTACGCCATTAACCCCTCAATTCATTCATTCATTTGTCGAATTACCCAAATACTTTATTGGACAGCGCTTTATAATTTATATGGTTACCAGGTAACAGAACTTTAGGGTAAATAAATTACACAACTTGTGAGTTAATTGATGCTTTTGTAGGAACAATGGAGTTTTATACCATTTTCAACACAATGCAGGCTATATAAGGCATATCCAGCCTCAATGGTTGAGGAAGACCTCAGAATGAATCAGAGTAGAACCACCATCCTTTTGCAAGTAACTGGCAAACTTTTTATCTCCGCCAGATACCCAATTACTTGTGGAAGGATGCTGGTTCTACTCCGATACCCAGTTACTTGTGGAAGGATGCTGGTTCTACACCTATAACCAGTTGCTTGTTGAAGGATGCTGGTACTACACCTATACCCAGTTACTTGTGGAAGGATGCTGGTACTACACCTATACCCAGTTACTTGTGGAAGGATGCTGGTACTACACCTATACCCAGTTGCTTGTGGAAGGATGCTGGTTCTACACCTATACCCAGTTACTTGTGGAAGGATGCTGGTTCTACACCTATACCCAGTTGCTTGTGGAAGGATGCTGGTTCTACACCTATACCCAGTTGCTTGTGGAAGGATGCTGGTTCTACACCTATAACCAGTTGCTTGTGGGAGGATGATGGTTCTACACCTATAACCAGTTGCTTGTTGAAGGATGCTGGTACTACACCTATACCCAGTTGCTTGTTGAAGGATGCTGGTTCTACTCTGATACCCAGTTGCTTGTGGAAGGATGCTGGTTCTACACCTATAACCAGTTGCTTGTGGGAGGATGATGGTACTACACCTATACCCAGTTGCTTGTTGAAGGATGCTGGTACTACACCTATACCCAGTTGCTTGTTGAAGGATGCTGGTTCTACTCTGATACCCAGTTGCTTGTGGAAGGATGCTGGTTCTACACCTATACCCAGTTACTTGTGGAAGGATGCTAGTTCTACTCTGATACCCAGTTGCTTGTGGAAGGATGCTGGTTCTACACCTATACCCAGTTGCTTGTGGAAGGATGCTGGTTCTACACCTATACCCAGTTGCTTGTGGAAGGATGCTGGTTCTACACCTATACCCAGTTGCTTGTGGAAGGATGCTGGTTCTACACCTATACCCAGTTGCTTGTGGAAGGATGCTGGTTCTACTCTGATACCCAGTTGCTTGTGGAAGGATGCTGGTTCTACACCTATAACCAGTTGCTTGTGGAAGGATGGTGATTCTACACCTATACCCAGTTACTTGTGGAAGGATGCTGGTTCTACTCTGATACCCAGTTGCTTGTGGAAAGATGCTGGTTCTACACCTATACCCAGTTGCTTGTGGAAGGAAGCTGGTTCTACACCTATACCCAGTTGCTTGTGGAAGGATGCTGGTTCTACTCTGATACCCAGTTGCTTGTGGAAGGATGGTGATTCTACACCTATACCCAGTTGCTTGTGGAAGGATGCTGGTTCTACACCTATACCCAGTTGCTTGTGGAAGGATGCTGGTTCTACACCTATAACCAGTTGCTTGTTGAAGGATGCTGGTACTACACCTATACCCAGTTGCTTGTTGAAGGATGCTGGTTCTACTCTGATACCCAGTTGCTTGTGGAAGGATGCTGGTTCTACTCTGATACCCAGTTGCTTGTGGAAGGATGCTGGTTCTACACCTATACCCAGTTGCTTGTGGAAGGAAGCTGGTTCTACACCTATACCCAGTTGCTTGTGGAAGGATGCTGGTTCTACTCTGATACCCAGTTGCTTGTGGAAGGATGCTGGTTCTACACCTATATCCAGTTGCTTGTGGAAGGATGCTGGTTCTACACCTATACCCAGTTGCTTGTGGAAGGATGCTGGTTCTACACCTATAACCAGTTGCTTGTTGAAGGATGCTGGTACTACACCTATACCCAGTTGCTTGTTGAAGGATGCTGGTTCTACTCTGATACCCAGTTGCTTGTGGAAGGATGCTGGTTCTACTCTGATACCCAGTTGCTTGTGGAAGGGTGCTGGTTCTACACCTATACCCAGTTGCTTGTGGAAGGATGCTGGTTCTACACCTATACCCAGTTGCTTGTGGAAGGATGCTGGTTCTACACCTATAACCAGTTGCTTGTTGAAGGATGCTGGTACTACACTTATACCCAGTTGCTTGTGGAAGGATGCTGGTTCTACACCTATAACCAGTTGCTTGTTGAAGGATGCTGGTACTACACCTATACCCAGTTGCTTGTGGAAGGATGCTGGTTCTACACCTATACCCAGTTACTTGTGGAAGGATGCTAGTTCTACTCTGATACCCAGTTGCTTGTGGAAGGATGCTGGTTCTACACCTATACCCAGTTGCTTGTGGAAGGATGCTGGTTCTACACCTATACCCAGTTGCTTGTGGAAGGATGCTGGTTCTACACCTATACCCAGTTGCTTGTGGAAGGATGCTGGTTCTACACCTATACCCAGTTGCTTGTGGAAGGATGCTGGTTCTACACCTATAACCAGTTGCTTGTTGAAGGATGCTGGTACTACACCTATACCCAGTTGCTTGTGGAAGGATGCTGGTTCTACACCTATACCCAGTTACTTGTGGAAGGATGCTAGTTCTACTCTGATACCCAGTTGCTTGTGGAAGGATGCTGGTTCTACACCTATACCCAGTTGCTTGTGGAAGGATGCTGGTTCTACACCTATACCCAGTTGCTTGTGGAAGGATGCTGGTTCTACACCTATACCCAGTTGCTTGTGGAAGGATGCTGGTTCTACACCTATACCCAGTTGCTTGTGGAAGGATGCTGGTTCTACACCTATACCCAGTTGCTTGTGGAAGGATGCTGGTTCTACACCTATACCCAGTTGCTTGTGGAAGGATGCTGGTTCTACACCTATACCCAGTTGCTTGTGGAAGGATGCTGGTTCTACTCTGATACCCAGTTGCTTGTGGAAGGATGCTGGTTCTACACCTATAACCAGTTACTTGTGGAAGGATGCTGGTTCTACACCTATACCCAGTTACTTGTGGAAGGATGCTGGTTCTACACCTATACCCAGTTGCTTGTGGAAGGATGCTGGTTCTACACCTATACCCAGTTCCTTGTGGAAGGATGCTGGTTCTACTCTGATACCCAGTTGCTTGTGGAAGGATGCTTGTTCTACACCTATAACCAGTTGCTTGTGGAAGGATGGTGATTCTACACCTATACCCAGTTACTTGTGGAAGGATGCTGGTTCTACACCTATACCCAGTTGCTTGTTGAAGGATGCTGGTTCTACTCTGATACCCAGTTGCTTGTGGAAGGATGCTGGTTCTACACCTATACCCAGTTACTTGTGGAAGGATGCTAGTTCTACTCTGATACCCAGTTGCTTGTGGAAGGATGCTGGTTCTACACCTATACCCAGTTGCTTGTGGAAGGATGCTGGTTCTACACCTATACCCAGTTGCTTGTGGAAGGATGCTGGTTCTACACCTATACCCAGTTGCTTGTGGAAGGATGCTGGTTCTACACCTATACCCAGTTGCTTGTGGAAGGATGCTGGTTCTACTCTGATACCCAGTTGCTTGTGGAAGGATGCTGGTTCTACACCTATAACCAGTTGCTTGTGGAAGGATGGTGATTCTACACCTATACCCAGTTACTTGTGGAAGGATGCTGGTTCTACTCTGATACCCAGTTGCTTGTGGAAAGATGCTGGTTCTACACCTATACCCAGTTGCTTGTGGAAGGAAGCTGGTTCTACACCTATACCCAGTTGCTTGTGGAAGGATGCTGGTTCTACTCTGATACCCAGTTGCTTGTGGAAGGATGCTGGTTCTACACCTATACCCAGTTGCTTGTGGAAGGATGCTGGTTCTACACCTATACCCAGTTGCTTGTGGAAGGATGCTGGTTCTACACCTATAACCAGTTGCTTGTTGAAGGATGCTGGTACTACACCTATACCCAGTTGCTTGTTGAAGGATGCTGGTTCTACTCTGATACCCAGTTGCTTGTGGAAGGATGCTGGTTCTACTCTGATACCCAGTTGCTTGTGGAAGGATGCTGGTTCTACACCTATACCCAGTTGCTTGTGGAAGGAAGCTGGTTCTACACCTATACCCAGTTGCTTGTGGAAGGATGCTGGTTCTACTCTGATACCCAGTTGCTTGTGGAAGGATGCTGGTTCTACACCTATATCCAGTTGCTTGTGGAAGGATGCTGGTTCTACACCTATACCCAGTTGCTTGTGGAAGGATGCTGGTTCTACACCTATAACCAGTTGCTTGTTGAAGGATGCTGGTACTACACATATACCCAGTTGCTTGTTGAAGGATGCTGGTTCTACTCTGATACCCAGTTGCTTGTGGAAGGATGCTGGTTCTACTCTGATACCCAGTTGCTTGTGGAAGGGTGCTGGTTCTACACCTATACCCAGTTGCTTGTGGAAGGATGCTGGTTCTACACCTATACCCAGTTGCTTGTGGAAGGATGCTGGTTCTACACCTATAACCAGTTGCTTGTTGAAGGATGCTGGTACTACACTTATACCCAGTTGCTTGTGGAAGGATGCTGGTTCTACACCTATAACCAGTTGCTTGTGGAAGGATGCTGGTACTACACCTATACCCAGTTGCTTGTGGAAGGATGCTGGTTCTACACCTATACCCAGTTACTTGTGGAAGGATGCTAGTTCTACTCTGATACCCAGTTGCTTGTGGAAGGATGCTGGTTCTACACCTATACCCAGTTGCTTGTGGAAGGATGCTGGTTCTACACCTATACCCAGTTGCTTGTGGAAGGATGCTGGTTCTACACCTATACCCAGTTGCTTGTGGAAGGATGCTGGTTCTACACCTATACCCAGTTGCTTGTGGAAGGATGCTGGTTCTACACCTATAACCAGTTGCTTGTTGAAGGATGCTGGTACTACACCTATACCCAGTTGCTTGTGGAAGGATGCTGGTTCTACACCTATACCCAGTTACTTGTGGAAGGATGCTAGTTCTACTCTGATACCCAGTTGCTTGTGGAAGGATGCTGGTTCTACACCTATACCCAGTTGCTTGTGGAAGGATGCTGGTTCTACACCTATACCCAGTTGCTTGTGGAAGGATGCTGGTTCTACACCTATACCCAGTTGCTTGTGGAAGGATGCTGGTTCTACACCTATACCCAGTTGCTTGTGGAAGGATGCTGGTTCTACACCTATACCCAGTTGCTTGTGGAAGGATGCTGGTTCTACACCTATACCCAGTTGCTTGTGGAAGGATGCTGGTTCTACTCTGATACCCAGTTGCTTGTGGAAGGATGCTGGTTCTACACCTATAACCAGTTACTTGTGGAAGGATGCTGGTTCTACACCTATACACAGTTACTTGTGGAAGGATGCTGGTTCTACACCTATACCCAGTTGCTTGTGGAAGGATGCTGGTTCTACACCTATACCCAGTTGCTTGTGGAAGGATGCTGGTTCTACTCTGATACCCAGTTGCTTGTGGAAGGATGCTTGTTCTACACCTATAACCAGTTGCTTGTGGAAGGATGGTGATTCTACACCTATACCCAGTTACTTGTGGAAGGATGCTGGTTCTACTCTGATACCCAGTTGCTTGTGGAAGGAAGCTGGTTCTACACCTATACCCAGTTGCTTGTGGAAGGATGCTGGTTCTACTCTGATACCCAGTTGCTTGTGGAAGGATGCTGGTTCTACACCTATACCCAGTTGCTTGTGGAAGGATGCTGGTTCTACACCTATACCCAGTTGCTTGTGGAAGGATGCTGGTTCTACACCTATACCCAGTTGCTTGTGGAAGGATGCTGGTTCTACACCTATACCCAGTTGCTTGTGGAAGGATGCTGGTTCTACACCTATACCCAGTTCCTTGTGGAAGGAAGCTGGTTCTACTCCGATACCCAGTTGCTTGTGGAAGGATGCTGGTTCTACTCCGATACCCAGTTGCTTGTGGAAGGATGCTGGTTCTACTCCGATACCCAGTTACTTGTGGAAGGATGGTGATTCTACACCTATACCCAGTTACTTGTGGAAGGATGGTGATTCTACTCAGATTCATGTATGAAGATTTATGGGTTTTCCTCCATCAATAAAACTGGATGCCCTATATAATCTGTAATGAGGTGAAAGCAAATAGTTTTCCTAGCCCCAAAACAACAAAACATCTTTATTTGAGTATGCATTCCAAGCTGAAACTTGGTTCCCAGTTGCTGACTGATCAGACACTGCCATCTAATGCCCATTTACCTCTAACAGGTGAGGTTCCAGTCCAGCTCGTCCTAAAAACTTTGTGAGAAAATTTGTCAGTTACTCGCAGGACGTTGATTATACTCATTTTTCTTGTGAGGTCTTCCTCCACCATTAAACATGGATATGCATGTATATCCAGCTATGTTTTGAAAAATTGCTGAACGCCATTAAAATGAATGAAGACAAATATAATCTTAAACCCCAATTTATACCAATAAAAACAAATTGTTCTCCTGACCCCATATTCAGAAATCATCTTGAGTACATAATCTTAGAAAGTCTTCAGACAACAAAATCAAAGATATTTATTTTTTTGATTGGGGTTTAATGTCATTTTCAACACATTTCAGGTTATATATGGCATATCCTGTTTTACAGGTGGAGGAAGACCTCAGGCTGAGTCAGACCGAGTAGAACTACTGTCCTTCCGCAAGTAGCTGACAGACTTTCTCACATAAAGTTTTTGGAGCTAGCAGGGCTCGAACTTACAATCTTAGTGGTGAGAGTTAAATGATCTTGGGAAGGCACCTTAGACCACTCAGCCACGGAGAACCTACGATCTTAGTGGTGAGAGGTAAGGGATCTTGAGAAGGCACCTTAGACCACTAGGCCACGGAGAACCTACGATCTTTGTGGTGAGAGGTAAGTGATCTTGGGAAGGCACCTTAGACCACTAGGCCACGGAGAACCTACGATCTTAGTGGTGAGAGGTAAGTGATCTTGAGAAGGCACCTTAGACCACTAGGCCACGGAGAACCTACGATCTTAGTGGTGAGAGGTAAGTGATCTTGAGAAGGCACCTTAGACCACTAGGCCACGGAGGACCTACGATCTTAGTGGTGAGAGGTAAGTGATCTTGGGAAGACACCTTAGACCACTAGGCCACGAAGGACCTACGATCTTAGTGGTGAGAGGTAAGTGATCTTGGGAAGGCACCTTAGACCACTAGGCCACGGAGGACCTACAATCTTAGTGGTGAGAGGTTAGTGATCTTGAGAAGGCACCTTAGACCACTAGGCCACAGAGAACCTACGATCTTAGTGGTGAGAGGTAAGTGATCTTGAGAAGGCACCTTAGACCACTAGGCCACGGAGAACCTACGATCTTAGTGGTGAGAGGTAAGTGATCTTGAGAAGGCACCTTAGACCACTAGGCCACAGAGAACCTACGATCTTAGTGGTGAGAGGTAAGTGATCTTTGGAAGGCAACTTAGACCACTAGGCCACGGAGGACCTACAATCTTAGTGGTGAGAGGTTAGTGATCTTGAGAAGGCACCTTAGACCACTAGGCCACAGAGAACCTACGATCTTAGTGGTGAGAGGTAAGTGATCTTGGGAAGGCACCTTAGACCACTAGGCCACGGAGGACCTACAATCTTAGTGGTGAGAGGTTAGTGATCTTGAGAAGGCACCTTAGACCACTAGGCCACAGAGAACCTACGATCTTAGTGGTGAGAGGTAAGTGATCTTGAGAAGGCACCTTAGACCACTAGGCCACGGAGAACCTACGATCTTAGTGGTGAGAGTTAAGTGATCTTGAGAAGGCACCTTAGACCACTAGGCCACAGAGAACCTACGATCTTAGTGGTGAAAGGTAAGTGATCTTGAGAGGCACCTTAGACCACTAGGCCACAGAGAACCTACGATCTTAGTGGTGAGAGGTAAGTGATCTTGGGAAGGCACCTTAGACCACTAGGCCACGGAGGACCTACAATCTTAGTGGTGAGAGGTTAGTGATCTTGAGAAGGCACCTTAGACCACTAGGCCACAGAGAACCTACGATCTTAGTGGTGAGAGGTAAGTGATCTTGAGAAGGCACCTTAGACCACTAGGCCACGGAGGACCTACGATCTTAGTGGTGAGAGGTAAGTGATCTTGGGAAGGCACCTTAGACCACTAGGCCACGGAGAACCTACGATCTTAGTGGTGAGAGGTAAGTGATCTTGAGAAGGCACCTTAGACCACTAGGCCACGGAGAACCTACGATCTTAGTGGTGAGAGGTAAGTGATCTTGGGAAGGCACCTTAGACCACAAGGCCACAGAGAACCTACGATCTTAGTGGTGAAAGGTAAGTGATCTTGAGAATGCACCTTAGACCACTAGGCCACGGAGGACCCACGATCTTAGTGGTGAGAGGTAAGTGATCTTGGGAAGGCACCTTAGACCACTAGGCCACAGAGAACCTACGATCTTAGTGGTGAGAGGTAAGTGATCTTGAGAAGGCACCTTAGACCACTAGGCCACGGAGGACCTACGATCTTAGTGGTGAGAGGTAAGTGATCTTGAGAAGGCACCTTAGACCACTAGGCCACGGAGAACCTATGATCTTAGTGGTGAGAGGTAAGTGATCTTGGGAAGGCACCTTAGACCACTAGGCCACGGAGGACCTACGATCTTAGTGGTGAGAGGTTAGTGATCTTGAGAAGGCACCTTAGACCACTAGGCCACGGAGAACCTACGATCTTAGTGGTGAGAGGTAAGTGATCTTGAGAAGGCACCTTAGACCACTAGGCCACGGAGAACCTACGATCTTAGTGGTGGGAGGTAAGTGATCTTGAGAAGGCACCTTAGACCACTAGGCCACGGAGAACCTACGATCTTAGTGGTGAGAGGTTAGTGATCTTGAGAAGGCACCTTAGACCACTAGGCCACGGAGAACCTACGATCTTAGTGGTGAGAGGTAAGTGATCTTGAGAAGGCACCTTAGACCACTAGGCCACGGAGAACCTACGATCTTAGTGGTGAGAGGTTAGTGATCTTGAGAAGGCACCTTAGACCACTAGGCCACGGAGAACCTACGATCTTAGTGGCGAGAGGTAAGTGATCTTGAGAAGGCACCTTAGACCACTAGGCCACGGAGAACCTACGATCTTAGTGGTGAGAGGTAAGTGATCTTGAGAAGGCACCTTAGACCACTAGGCCACGGAGAACCTACGATCTTAGTGGTGAGAGGTAAGTGATCTTGAGAAGGCACCTTAGACCACTAGGCCACGGAGAACCTACGATCTTAGTGGTGAGAGGTAAGTGATCTTGAGAAGGCACCTTAGACCACTAGGCCACGGAGAACCTACGATCTTAGTGGTGAGAGGTAAGTGATCTTGAGAAGGCACCTTAGACCACTAGGCCACGGAGAACCTACGATCTTAGTGGTGAGAGGTAAGTGATCTTGAAAAGGCACCTTAGACCACTAGGCCACGGAGAACCTACGATCTTAGTGGTGAGAGGTAAGTGATCTTGAGAAGGCACCTTAGACCACTAGGCCACGGAGAACCTACGATCTTAGTGGTGAGAGGTAAGTGATCTTGAGAAGGCACCTTAGACCACTAGGCCACGGAGAACCTACGATCTTAGTGGTGAGAGGTAAGTGATCTTGAGAAGGCACCTTAGACCACTAGGCCACGGAGAACCTACGATCTTAGTGGTGAGAGGTAAGTGATCTTGAGAAGGCACCTTAGACCACTAGGCCACGGACAACCTACGATCTTAGTGGTGAGAGGTAAGTGATCTTGAGAAGGCACCTTAGACCACTAGGCCACGGAGGACCTACGATCTTAGTGGTGAGAGGTAAGTGATCTTGAGAAGGCACCTTAGACCACTAGGCCACGGAGGACCTACAATCTTAGTGGTGAGAGGTTAGTGATCTTGAGAAGGCACCTTAGACCACTAGGCCACGGAGAAACTATGATCTTAGTGGTGAGAGGTTAGTGATCTTGAGAAGGCACCTTAGACCACTAGGCCACGGAGAACCTATGATCTTAGTGGTGAGAGGTTAGTGATCTTGAGAAGGCACCTTAGACCACTAGGCCACGGAGAACCTACGATCTTAGTGGTGAGAGGTTAGTGATCTTGAGAAGGCACCTTAGACCACTAGGCCACGGAGAACCTACGATCTTATAGTGGTGAAAGGTAAGGGATCTTGAGAAGGCACCTTAGACCACTAGGCCACGGAGGACCTACGATCTTAGTGGTGAGAGGTAAGTGATCTTGAGAAGGCACCTTAGACCACTAGGCCACGGAGAACCTACGTTCTTAGTGGTGAGAGGTAAGTGATCTTGAGAAGGCACCTTAGACCACTAGGCCACGGAGAACCTACGTTCTTAGTGGTGAGAGGTAAGTGATCTTGAGAAGGCACCTTAGACCACTAGGCCACGGAGAACCTACGATCTTAGTGGTGAGAGGTAAGTGATCTTGAGAAGGCACCTTAGACCACTAGGCCACGGAGAACCTACGTTCTTAGTGGTGAGAGGTAATTGATCTTGAGAAGGCACCTTAGACCACTAGGCCACGGAGAACCTACGATCTTAGTGGTGAGAGGTAGGTGATCTTGGGAAGGCACCTTAGACCACTAGGCCACGGAGAACCTACGATCTTAGTGATGAGAGGTAAGTGATCTTGAGAAGGCACCTTAGACCACTAGGCCACGGAGAACCTACGTTCTTAGTGGTGAGAGGTAAGTGATCTTGAGAAGGCACCTTAGACCACTAGGCCACGGAGAACCTACGATCTTAGTGGTGAGAGGTAAGTGATCTTGAGAAGGCACCTTAGACCACTAGGCCACGGAGAACCTACGATCTTAGTGGTGAGAGGTAAGTGATCTTGAGAAGGCACCTTAGACCACTAGGCCACGGAGAACCTACGTTCTTAGTGGTGAGAGGTAAGTGATCTTGAGAAGGCACCTTAGACCACTAGGCCACGGAGAACCTACGTTCTTAGTGGTGAGAGGTAAGTGATCTTGAGAAGGCACCTTAGACCACTAGGCCACGGAGAACCTACGATCTTAGTGGTGAGAGGTAGGTGATCTTGGGAAGGCACCTTAGACCACTAGGCCACGGAGAACCTACGATCTTAGTGGTGAGAGGTTAGTGATCTTGAGAAGGCACCTTAGACCACTAGGCCATAGAGAACCTACGATCTTAGTGGTGAGAGGTAGGTGATCTTGAGAAGGCAACTTAGACCACTAGGCCACGGAGAACCTACGATCTTAGTGATGAGAGGTAAGTGATCTTGAGAAGGCACCTTAGACCACTAGGCCACGGAGAACCTACGATCTTAGTGGTGAAAGGTAAGTGATCTTGGGAAGGCACCTTAGACCACTAGGCCACGGAGAACCTACGATCTTAGTTGTGAGAGGTTAGTGATCTTGAGAAGGCACCTAAGACCAATAGGCCACAGAGGACCTACGATCTTAGTGGTGAAAGGTAAGTGATCTTGAGAATGCACCTTAGACCACTAGGCCAAGGAGAACCTACGATCTTAGTGGTGAGAGGTAAGGGATCTTGGGAAGGCAACTTAGACCACTAGGCCACGGAGAACCTACGATCTTAGTGGTGAGAGGTAAGTGATCTTGAGAAGGCACCTTAGACCACTAGGCCACGGAGGACCTACGATCTTAGTGGTGAAAGGTAAGTGATCTTGGGAAGGCACCTTAGACCACTAGGCCACGGAGGACCTACGATCTTAGTGGTGAGAGGTAAGGGATCTTGGGAAGGCAACTTAGACCACTAGGCCAAGGAGGACCTACGATCTTAGTGGTGAGAGGTTAGTGATCTTGAGGAGGCACCTTAGACCACTAGGCCACAGAGGACCTACGATCTTAGTGGTGAAAGGTAAGTGATCTTGAGAATGCACCTTAGACCACTAGGCCAAGGAGAACCTACGATCTTAGTGGTGAGAGGTAAGGGATCTTGGGAAGGTAACTGAGACCACTAGGCCACGGAGAACCTACGATCTTAGTGGTGAGAGGTAAGTGATCATGAGAAGGCACCTTAGACCACTAGGCCACGGAGAACCTACGATCTTAGTGGTGAAAGGTAAGTGATCTTGAGAATGCACCTTAGACCACTAGGCCAAGGAGAACCTACGATCTTAGTGGTGAGAGGTAAGGGATCTTGGGAAGGCAACTTAGACCACTAGGCCACGGAGAACCTACCATCTTAGTGGTGAGAGGTAAGTGATCTTGAGAAGGCACCTTAGACCACTAGGCCACGGAGAACCTACGATCTTAGTGGTGAGAGGTAAGGGATCTTGGGAAAGCACCTTAGACCACTAGGCCACGGAGAACCTACGATCTTAGTGGTGAGAGGTAAGGGATCTTGGGAAGGCAACTTAGACCACTATGCCACGGAGAACTTACGATCTTAGTGGTGAGAGGTAAGGGATCTTGGGAAGGCACCTTAGACCACTAGGCCAAGGAGAACCTACGATCTTAGTGGTGAGAGGTAAGGGATCTTAGGAAGGCAACTTAGACCACTAGGCCACAGAGAACCTACGATCTTAGTGGTGAGAGGTAAGGGATCTTGGGAAGGCACCTTAGACCACTAGGCCACGGAGAACCTACGATCTTAGTGGTGAGAGGTAAGGGATCTTGGGAAGGCACCTTAGACCACTAGGCCAAGGAGAACCTACGATCTTAGTGGTGAGAGGTAAGGGATCTTGGGAAGGCAACTTAGACCACTAGGCCATGGAGAACCTACGATCTTAGTGGTGAGAGGTAAGTGATCTTGAGAAGGCACCTTAGACCACTAGGCCACGGAGAACCTACGATCTTAGTGGTGAGAGGTAAGGGATCTTGGGAAGGCAACTTAGACCACTAGGCCACAGAGGACCTACGATCTTAGTGTTGAGAGGTAAGTGATCTTGAGAAGGCACCTTAGACCACTAGGCCACGGAGAACCTACGATCTTAGTGGTGAGAGGTAAGTGATCTTGGGAAGGCAACTTAGACCACTAGGCCACGGAGGACCTACGATCTTAGTGGTGAGAGGTAAGTGATATTGAGAAGGCACCTTAGACCACTAGGCCACTGAGGACAGTTAACAATTGACAATAAAACTTTAGTATTTAACCTGATATTTGTACTGAAACTGAAATCATAATGATAAATGAAAATGGAATTTGAGCTGATACTAAAGTTAAGATGTTTTGAGAAAAACAAAGCCAGAGGTATATTAAAAACATTATATTTTATATGTAGCCTCAGCTAAAAGACTTAATAGAAAAGATTCCTAGCAAGATGTTATTATACCAGGCTGGTGTTTAAAACTGGCAAATTATCTTTATGATAAAATACTGTACCTAAGATTAAAAAAAATGGAAAACAATTTTTTTCAGGATTTTTAATAAAGAAGATCTACTCAAATGCAGTAACTTTTAAACTATTTATTTAGAAAACTAAACTTAACTAAACTAAACTAAACTAAACTCTCGGACAACATTCACACAAAATATATACAATGTACAACATTGCCAGAAATATACACTGTAATAATTACAACATGACCAGATATCTAACTAAAATGTTTGATTCCCGACACGCTTCTGCCTAGTCCCAAAGTGGCTGTCAATGAACAGTTAGATACTCTTCATTTTAATGTTTTAGTCCCCAATGCTCTACCCTTGACCAATAATAGTAGTCTTTTATAAGACAACATTTTATAAATAGTTCAGACTGCCAAATTGAACTCTCTCAAAAGAAGCAAGACACAAATATTATAACAATATTATAAAACAACTATATGATATATTGTCCTCTCTCTCTCTCTTATATGACTTTTATATAACCCATGTTTGTGTTGACAAATCATCAAAAGAAGCAAGACACAAATATATGTATTATATATTAACTATATAACAACAATATCACACCTATATAGTATATTGTCCTCTCTCTCTCTCTCTCTCTCTCTCTCTCTCTCTCTCTCTCTTTCTCTCTCTCTCTCTCATATGACTTTTATATAAACCATGTTTGTGTTGACAATTCATCAAAAGAAGCAAGATACAATATATGTATTATATATTAACTATATAACAACAATATAACAACTATATAGTATATTGCCCCTCTCTCTCTCTGTCTCTCTCTCTCTCTCTCTCTCTCTCTCTCATGACATTTATATAACCCATGTTTGTGTTGACAGGTCGTCAAAAGAAGCAAGACTATTAACCATATATTATACACCACTATACTATACTATACATAGTACCGTCTCTCTTTGGCTGTGCCAGGCTTGGGTAGCTTAGTTGGTAGCTTATTTGATTATCAACCAAAGGGTCAAGAGTTCAAATCTCTGCCCGGCTACAGTCCCAATGATGATTGATATTGCCATTGCATCTCATTATCACTCATCTCTCACTGCTGATTGAGGTGCATAAGTTATCAGATACTTGCAGAGATGGGTGTGCTTGAGTACTGGTTAACCTTCCAGGATCCAAGAAAAGAGTGGTTAGGTTAACTGATCATCCGATAGCCATTGATGGCATAAAAATGTGCTTAAAATTCAACCAATCAATCAATCAATCTACTGGCTGACTGTATATAACTCATTTTTGTGTTGATAAATATTGGTGGTGGTTTGAGTGGTGCAGTGATTGTTGTTGTATGGTGTTTAGACGTCGCTTTCAACAATTTTTCAGTCATATCGCGACGGTGTCTACTCGAGACAGTTTTATGATACTGCCAAATTGGAATATCATACCGCAGACACATGGTATGATACCCCACCCAGTCATATTATACCAACACTGGGCTGACCAGACCTAGAACTGTCCTCTAAATGCTAAGCGCCACATGTGGAAGTTTCTAGTACCATTTTTCAAGTCTTTGGTATGACCAGACCAGGGATCAAACCCACAACCATCCGCATGCAAGAATGATTGGTTGTTAAAACTTGTTTCACATTCGTTTTAAAATAGATAAGTCCACAAAACGTATATATTAGTGTCCAGCACTCAGATAAAGGGAGCCATTTTGTTGTGATTCACTAGCACTGTGCAGATTCTAAGTCACAAAATGTTCATAGACCTCCTGGGGTTGTTGATCCGTCATCCATCTTAAAGTTGCTTTTGTCGTCCAAACCAGCTGCCTACTTGGTATTAACCCCCATCACAAGTGTCCAACATGCAAATAGGGTAAGCAATGTTTTTGTATTCACTAGTACTGTACTGGTCACATGTCTCCTCGTCATCCTGATATGGAAACATTTAAATTTAACAGGTTGATTCAGTTGTCGAATTGTAGCAGAATTTGATATCACTTCTAATCTTGCCACCTTTGAAAAGAAATATTTTTTTTTTACATTTTCAAAAAAAGAGATAATAGGAAATGTTAATTAAACTCTTTCAAGAATGGTGATGCCATCAGTAGACAAGGGAATAATTCTTTCAGACACAAAGCTATTTTAGATGCTAAAAAATATATGTATATGTAACCTCTTTCATAATCTTAATATTCTTATAACATGGTAAAACAAAAATTACCTAATTTGATGCATCACAAAGTATTTATAAATGTTTATATATGACAATTTATTGCTATGATGGTCATTTGGATCTTGTTGATTTTTACAAATTCACATGATATGTACTAAAGACAGATTGATTGAATGAATATTTTGCGTCATTTTTATGCCATCGTGGGCTAACAGACGATCAGTTAACCTTACCACTGTTTCCTGGGATCCTGAAAGGTAAACCAGAACTCAAGCACACCCCATCTTTGCAAGTAACTGATTATTTTCCCACTAGAATCAGCGTTGACAGACAATGATGGGACACAATGTCGTATATCAATTATCAAGGAGACTGTGGTAACACTACAGGATCAAATTGATTATTATGGTAACTCCACAGGATCACATCGATTACTATGGTAACACTACAGGATCAAATTGATTACTATGGTAACACTACAGGATCCCACTGATTACTAAGTAACACTACAGGATCAAATCGATTACTATGGTAACACTACAGGATCATTGATTACTAGGTAACACTACAGGATCAAATTGATTACTATTTTAACACTGCAGGATCACATCAATTACTTTGGTGATTCTACAGGATCACATCAATTACTATGGTAACTCTACAGGATCACATCGATTACTATGGTAACACTACAGGATCACATCAATTACAATGATAACTCCACAGGATCACATCAATTACTATGGTAAATCTACAGGATCACAATGATTACTAGGTAACACTACAGGATCAAATCGATTACTATGGTAACACTACAGGATCACATTGATTACTAGGGAACACTACATGATCAAATTGTTGATTACTATGGTAACACTACAGGATCATACTGATTACTACCGCGACTCTACAGGATCACATTGATTACTACGGTGACTCTACAGGATCACATTGATTACTACGGTAACTCTACAGGATCACATTGATTACTACAGTGACTCTACAGGATCACATTGATTACAACAGTGACTCTACAGGATCACATTGATTACTACGGTAACTCTACAGGATCACATCAATTACTATGGTAACTCTACAGGATCACATCGATTACTAGGATAACTCTACAGGATCACATCAATTACTATGGTAACACTACAGGATCACATCGATTACTTTGGTGACTCTAAACGATCACATCGATTACTATGATGACTCTACAGGATCAAATCGATTACTATGGTAACACTACAGGATCATTGATTACTTGGTAACACTACAGAATCAAATTGATTACTATTTTAACACTACAGGATCACATCAATAACTATGGTGACTCTACAGGATCACATCAATTACTATGGTAACTCTACAGGATCACATCGATTACTATGGTAATACTACAGGATCACGTCAATTACAATGATAACTTTAAAGGATCACATCAATTACTATGGTAACTCTACAGGATCACATCAGTTGGTAACTCTACAGGATCACATTGATTACTATGGTAACACTACAGGATCACATTGATTACAAGGGAACACTACAGGATCAAATTGATTACTATGATAACTCTACAGGATCACATCAATTACTATGATAACTCTACAGGATCACCTCAACTACTATGGTAACTCTACATGATCACATCAATTACTATGGTTACACTACAGGATCACATCAATTACTATGGTGACTCTACAGGATCACATCAATTACTATGGTAACACTACAGGATCACATCAATTACTATGGTGACTCTACAGGATCACATCAATTACTATGGTAACTCTCCAGGATCACATCAATTATTATGGTAACACTACAGGATCACATCAATTATTATGGTAACTCTACAGGATCACATCAATTACTATGGTAACACTACAGGATCACATCTATTACTATGGTGACTCTACAGGATCACATCAATTACTATGGTAACTACAAGATCACATCATGGTAACTCTACTAGAAACTTGTCTGACCTGCTTAATATCACATGTGTGTGATAAATGTACGAGTACTGCACTACTCAGGCTTCAGTAACATTTCCAGAAATGCACCAAGGACAGTCCTAAGCTTGGTTGAGAAAAAATGAAGGCAGTGTGTAGGGTTAGCTCAACTACTATGTAAAACAATCACTTGGTACAAAAACCAACACTAAAGTCTTGTCTGACCTGCTCATTATCAGGTGTGTGATAATTATATAAACAAACTACATATACCTCACTTTGAGGGTCTGGTGTGTTGGCGCTGTATGCCCCCATGTTTTCAGTTGTATTTCATGATCCACACCACTACTAAAAGAATATAATTAATTCATAACAATTTCTATAATGCAAAACAATTTTGTATTTTTTTATATTTTCAATATATTCTCTAATGACATCTGATTTTTTTTACAATATGATCTACATAATATAATAAGTAAAATCAAGGAAAAGCAACTGACTGAAAAGTTTCAATATTCACAAAAAATCTAAAAAAATCTCCTTTTCAAATATTCTAACTTCCTTCTATCTCAGAAATCAGATCAAAATTCTTTCTTTGCACAATGGAATTTTAAAAGAACCAGACTACTCCCAGCAAATTGTGTTGAAAATTGTTGATGTACTTATGATTACAAAATTTATATACTGCAACTGAAAAATTAAGGAAAGTACCCGAAATTTCATTTCAAACTGCAATATTTTAAATTCAAGATCTTTTATGTGTTCAAGATATTATAAAACATGTAAGATTACATACATCTTATAGTTTACGTAAAAGAAATCAGTTGCCTGTGAAATTTGAATGATTAATTTGCCAACTTATTAATTCTTTGCATGCTATTTTATCAACATATTGTAGTTTCCTATCCTTCTATGTAAGTTGTTGTTAAAATATATATTAAGGTAATTTTGAGATTTTAAACGAAATAATTTTTAAGAAACTTACTCTATAGGTCACATAGATTTGACAACATGAAAGTAGAATATAGTTTTATATAGCACCAGCACTAAAAACAGCAAGTCTGAGCAGCTTTTTTTTTAACTAATTGTTTTGTCCTAAAATATTTTAGCTTGATTGCCAAGAACACCAATATCTACTATGTTCCACTCTCAAGTCCCTTACCTGTATAGAACCAGTACTTGGTGGTGGGCTGTATTGCCAAGTACACCAAGATCTACTATGTTCCACTCTCAAGTCCCTTACCTGTATAGAACCAGTACTTGGTGGTGGGCTGTATTGCAAAGTACGCCACGATCTACTATGTTTCACTCTCAAGTCCCTTACCTGTATAGAATCAGTACTTGGTGGTGGGCTGTATTGCCAAGTACACTAAGATCTCCTATGTTCCACTCTCAAGTCCCTTACCTGTATAGAACCAGTACTTGGTGGTGGGCTGTATTGCAAAGTACACTAAGATCTACTATGTTCCACTCTCAAGTCCCTTACATGTATAGAACCGGTACTTGGTGGTGGGCTGTATTGCCAAGTACACTAAGATCTACTATGTTCCACTCTCAAGTCCCTTACCTGTATAGAACCAGTACTTGGTGGTGGGCTGTATTGCCAAGTACACTATGATCTACTATGTTCCACTCTCAAGTCCCTTACCTGTATATAATCAGTACTTGGTGGTGGGCTGTATTGCCAAGTACACCAAGATCTACTTTGTTCCACTCTCAAGTCCCTTACCTGTATAGAACCAGTACTTGGTGGTGGGCTGTATTGCCAAGTACACTATGATCTACTATGTTCCACTCCCAAGTCCCCTACCTGTATACAATCAGTACTTGGTGGTGGGCTGTGTTGCCAAGTATACCAAGATCTACTATGTTCCACTCTCAAGTCCCTTACCTGTATAGAACCAGTACTTGGTGGTGGGCTGTATTGCCAAGTACACTAAGATCTACTATGTTCCACTCTCAAGTCCCTTACCTGTATAGAACCAGTACTTGGTGGTGGGCTGTATTGCCAAGTACACTATGATCTACTATGTTCCACTCTCAAGTCCCTTACCTGTATAGAATCAGTACTTGGTGGTGGGCTGTATTGCCAAGTACACTAAGATCTACTATGTTCCACTCTCAAGTCCCTTACCTGTATAGAACCAGTACTTGGTGGTGGGCTGTATTGCCAAGAATACTATGATCTCCTATGTTCCACTCTCATGTCCCTTACCTGTATAGAACCAGTACTTGGTGGTGGACTGTATTGCCAAGTACACTATGATCTACTATGTTCCACTCTCAAGTCCCTTACCTGTATAGAACCAGTACTTGGTAGTGGGCTGTATTGCCAAGAACACTATGATCTACTATGTTCCACTCTCAAGTCCCTTACCTGTATAGAACCAGTACTTGGTGGTGGGCTGTATTGCCAAGTAAACTATGATCTACTATGTTCCACTCTCAAGTCCCTTACCTGTATAGAACCAGTACCTGGTGGTGGGCTGTATTGCCAAGTACACTAAGAACTACTTTGTTCCACTCTCAAGTCCCTTACCTGTATGGAACCAGTACTTGGTGGTGGGCTGTATTGCCAAGTACACTAAGATCTATTATGTTCCACTCTCATGTCCCTTACCTGTATAGAACCAGTACTTGGTGGTGGGCTGTATTGCCAAGTACACTAAGATCTACTATGTTCCACTCTCAAGTCCCTTACCTGTATAGAACCAGTACTTGGTGGTGGGCTGTATTGCCAAGAACACTATGATCTACTATGTTCCACTCTCAAGTCCCTTACCTGTTTAGAACCAGTACTTGGTGGTGGGCTGTATTGCCAAGTACACTAAGATCTACTATGTTCCACTTTCAAGTCCCTTACCTGTATAGAACCAGTACTTGGTGGTGGGCTGTATTGCCAAGTACACTATGATCTACTATGTTCCACTCTCAAGTCCCTTACCTGTATAGAATCAGTACTTGGTGGTGGGCTGTATTGCCAAGTACACCAAGATCTACTATGTTCCACTCTCAAGTCCCTTACCTGTATAGAACCAGTACTTGGTGGTGGGCTGTATTGCCAAGTACACTATGATCTACTATGTTCCACTCCCAAGTCCCTTACCTGTATAGAATCAGTACTTGGTGGTGGGCTGTAATGCCAAGTATACCAAGATCTACTATGTTCCACTCTCAAGTCCCTTACCTGTATAGAACCAGTACTTGGTGGTGGGCTGTATTGCCAAGTACACTAAGATCTACTATGTTCCACTCTCAAGTCCCTTACCTGTATAGAACCAGTACTTGGTGGTGGGCTGTATTGCCAAGTACACTATGATCTACTATGTTCCACTCTCAAGTCCCTTACCTGTATAGAACCAGTACTTGGTGGTGGGCTGTATTGCCAAGTACATTATGATCTACTATGTTCCACTCTCAAGTCCCTTACCTGTATAGAACCAGTACTTGGTGGTGGGCTGTATTGCCAAGTACACTAAGATCTACTATGTTCCACTCTCAAGTCCCTTACCTGTATAGAACCAGTACTTGTGGTGGGCTGTATTGCCAAGTACACTATGATCTACTATGTTCCACTCTCAAGTCCCTTACCTGTATAGAATCAGTACTTGGTGTTGGGCTGTATTGCCAAGTATACCAAGATCTACTATGTTCCACTCTCAAGTCCCTTACCTGTATAGAACCAGTACTTGGTGGTGGGCTGTATTGCCAAGTACACTAAGATCTACTATGTTCCACTCTCAAGTCCCTTACCTGTATAGAACCAGTACTTGGTGGTGGGCTGTATTGCCAAGTACACTATGATCTACTATGTTCCACTCTCAAGTCCCTTACCTGTATAGAACCAGTACTTGGTGGTGGGCTGTATTGCCAAGTACAATTTGATCTACTATGTTCCACTCTCAAGTCCCTTACCTGTATAGAACCAGTACTTGGTGGTGGGCTGTATTGCCAAGTACACTAAGATCTACTATGTTCCACTTTCAAGTCCCTTACCTGTATAGAACCAGTACTTGGTGGTGGGCTGTATTGCCAAGTACACTAAGATCTACTATGTTCCACTCTCAAGTCCCTTACCTGTATAGAACCAGTACTTGGTGGTGGGCTGTATTGCCAAGAATACTATGATCTCCTATGTTCCACTCTCATGTCCCTTACCTGTAAAGAACCAGTACTTGGTGGTGGGCTGTATCACAAAATGTTTTTAGACTACCGGAGCGAGGTTTGATCCGACAACGTCAGTAGTAAGAAGTAAATGGTTATTTGACAACAACACTATGGACAACTCTACCACAGAAGGAACCATTTGTATAATTCTAAACACCAGACATTCATACTGTATTCAAGCATAAATAGAGTTCTTGCAGTTTAAATGTTAAAATATGACTTAACCAAATGTATATTTCTGGACAAATGTTGGAAACATCAAGGACGCAGGACTAGACTCTGGACATGGCAGTAATTTGAACCTCCATCTCCTATGTTCCAAGAAAAACAATAGCATTGTGCATGACTGCATACATAAACCAATACATTTACTTAAGTTCCCAAATTAGCAGCTGAGGCATCCAAATATATATGAAACACAGGTTCCCTTCAGTTCTTGTCCAGACACTTCTACAATCTGGTGTAATACTAAACAAGACAAACAAAATAGACAAAAAATATACACCATGTATGATTATAAACTGCAGTCCATGGAAAATATACTTTTGGAATGTAAGGCACTTAAAGGCAGTCAGAAAGAGTAAGCATAAGTTATTTTTAACTTATTTATTTTACTTTGAATGTGAACTTAGACAAATCACACATGAAGTCTTCCTAGATAGAACCAGTACAAAGCATATGCGGAAAAGGTGTCTTGCTCAAGGAAACCACACATAACCGCAAAAACCCTGATGCCCCATAAAACTTAAAATATTATATATAAGTTGAATTGAAAATGTGAGCAGCCGAAATAAAATTTCTGTAATACTGGTAAATACATGGAATAAATACATTGCACTTGTTAGCATTTTGTCCATGCAGCAGCAAACATTATAAAAAAATATACATTTTTAAAAGAGAATGATTTGATTAAAAAATAAAACAGACATTTCTTTTTTCACCATATCTTAGCCATCTTTTTTTCATGTTGTTCGCAACTGCTGGGATTCAAACCCAGAATTTCTACAAAAGTGTACATGTGTTTGCCAGTTACACCACAGAAGCATATCATGTTGTACTTAGATAATGTATTTAAATATTTACCAAATCAAATTATGTTAGTTAATAGAAATTAATATTTAAAATACCCTTAGCCCAAATTTCTATTAATAAAGTGCACTGTTGTAACACAGCATTACATGTTTGTTTTCTAATATTATATACATGTAGTATAATATCAAATTTTGTGAAATTAAAAATCAGGTCGAATCCTCCTTTTTTATAGGGGAAAATGCTTCAACAATCTGGAAGCTAGTCTTTAATCCAAATATACATGGACTGCTTTCAAGTCTGGTTAAAACATCTAAAGCATCAACTGTGTGGTTTGTGGTATTTTTCACATTTATAAATATATGTACTTTATAAAATGGTTAAATTTGGATTTCTCGGTCCCAAATAAATGCCCCCCTTTGTAAAATGAATCACCATTGGAGCTGATTCAGGTTATATGTCAAGTCAATAATGTGTCTGACGGTCAATTCAAGGGTTGTGAGTTCTAATTGATGGTACTTGCGTGTAAAAATTTAAATAAGTCAAATAAGGACAATAATTTGCATTTTATCCATGCATTAAGAGTTGTCTAACTTATTCAATGTAGAATGTGTAATGACTGGGAAATCTTGTGTAAGGTTTAAATCAAAAGAATACGTTGAGTGGTTGATGAAGTATGGACTAGATGGAACTTGCAAACAAAACTTTAACCAGAATATCTTAGTCAAACAAGGGCAATAATTTGCATTATATTAATGCAAGAGTTATCTAACTTAGTTATTGTAGTATGTTTGATGACTGGGGAGTGTTGTGTTGAGTTTCAAGTCAATACATGCAATGGTTATTGAGATTGGGACTTGCACACAAAACTTCAACCAAGGTGGGTCACTGATATCCGGGTGAGCAGAATAGCTCTCTTTATTCTTCGAACAGTCGAGCTAAAAAACAATTTCAAAATTGTTTACGGTAATATAGACAACTCCGTTAGCAATGTATTTACCAAAACTCAATGAAAACAAAGCAAAAGGCCAACTAACAATAAATGTATGTTATAAGAACTGTTATCTGATTGAAATAATTACATCATGACATGAACAGGGAGGTTACTGACTTATATTTATATAATTATATGAGTACATACATAGTTGGAAACCGTAATTATAAAGTGTTTTTAAACAAGAGGCACATGGGCCTTAACAGTCATCTGATTATCAAAAAACATTCACATAAATCTATTCAGTCATAAGAAATAACTTCTTGTCAATTTCTCCTATAAAGATTTAATAAAGTTAGTCTCACTCCAATAGCAAAACCGTGTGACCCTGGAACATGCAATTCACAATTTTTTTTATGACCCATATATGTCCATAATCATCTCACTATTTGTTTCCCAGTGCTTCTCCTATATTGAGAAAAAGATTTTCAAAGTTCACCTTACTTTGACCGTTTTCACAATTTTGATTCACCCGTGTGTACCAAAGCTGCATACAATATATCATTACAATTACGGTGACGGTTTTTGAGAAGAAGTCGAAAAAGTCAATTGTTTACACACGTATGATGACAAAAGGTTCATTGAGACAAAGTCTCGGGTGACCTTAAAAGACATACTGAGATTAAAGTTGAGGGCATAATGGTAGATTGAATGCATTTTAAGGGTCCTCTGTGGCCGAGTGGTATAAGGCGACATCTCAAGATCACTTACTTCTCACCGCTAAGGTCGTAGGTTTTAATCTTGCTCCAAAAACTGTATGTGAGAAAGTTTCCAGTTACCTGCGGAAGGACAGTAGTTCAGTAGTAGACAGTTTCTCCACCAGCAAAACTGGTTAAGCCATATATAACCTGAAATGTGTTAAAAATGGCATTAAACCCGATTTAAAAAAAAAAATGCTTTTAAATCACTGTTCTCATTAATTAAAGTTGTATAACTATTATATCAACTACAGGTACTCGGGTGACCTTAAAAGACCGACTGAGATTAAAGTTGAGGGCATTATGGCAGATTGAATGCATTTAAAGGGTCCTCTGTGGCCGAGTGGTATAAGAGGACATCTCAAGATCACTTACTTCTCATTGCTAAGGTCGTAGGTTCGAATCCCACTCCAAAATCTGTATGTGAGAAAGTTTCCAGTTACTTGCGGAAGGACAGTAATTGTACTCAGTCTGAGGTCTTCCTCTACCAGCAAAACTGGATAAGCCATATAGAACCTGAAATGTGTTGAAAATGGCATTAAACCCGATAAAAAAATGCATTTAAATCACTGTTCTCATTAATTAAAGTTTTATAACTATTATATCAACTACTATATGCTGCACCATATGTATCAATACAATTGTTTGTTATCATCAAGATTGACCAAGCTCATTCACCATATTTGGTAAGGTAATCCTAAAAAAAATGTTTGATTGTTGTGCCTCGACTCAGTATTTTAAAGAACAAGAGGGCCTGAGAATGCTCTACTGACTCGTAATGGCCATAGAACTTTTTGAAATTCTACTATGCAATAGAAACATCGGGGCGGGGTCATTTTTAATTCTAGGGACACCACTTGAACAAATCTAACAAAACTATAGTTGTTCATCATTACTACATAAACATTTTGAAAATCTGTTGGACTGTTCATGAGAAGAAGATTTTTTAAGTTTTGGACTTTTTTTTAGTAACGGTGGCCATCTTGAATTTTAGATAGAAAAAATAGATCTTTTGTATAATCTCCTATGCAATAGAAACATCCATGTTAAGTTTCAGTTTAACTGGCCTAGTGGTTTCAGAATAAATGAAAAAAAAAGAAGAGAATTTTCTGTTTTCCCACAGTATCCCTATGTAATATTCTAAGTCCCTTTACAGGGCCCCTATATATTTTAGCCCCTAAATTCTCATCTGCAATCAAACCCCTACACTTGGGGATAATTTATATCAAATATGTACAAATCTGACATACTGTTTCTTAAGAATACAATTTTACTAATTCCCAATTTGTACCCTTTTGGGGCCCCTCCTGACCCCTTAAGATATAGGAACCCAGTCATTTTTACAAATCTTAACCTCCTTCACCTAACAATGTTTAGTGAAGGTATAGGCAAAATCATTTCCATTTAAAAAAAAAATTATATTGACATGTGTCCCCTAATTGAACTCTTGGGGCAGGGTCATTTTTAACCCTAGGGACACCATTTGAACAAATCTAACAGAACTATAGTTGGTCATCATTATTACATAAACATTTTGAAAATCTGTTGGGCCGTTCATGAGAAGTTTTTTTAAGTTTTGGACCATTTTTAGCAACGGCAGCCATCTTGAATTTCAGATTGAAAAAAAAAAAGTCTTCTGTATAGTCTCCTATGCAATAGAAAAATCCGTGTGATATTTCAGTTTAATTGGCTTAGTGGTTTCAGAACAGATGAAAGAATAAGAGAATTTTCTGTTTTCTCATAGTATACCTATGTAAAATTCTAAGTCCTTTTACAGGGTCCCTATAAATTTTAGCCCCTAAATTCTTATCTGCAATAAACCCCTACACATAGGGATAATTTATGTAAAATATGAACAAATCTGACATACCTGTTCTTAAGAAAAAGAATTTAGTAATTCCCAATTTTTAGCCTTTTGTGGCCCCTCCTGACCCCGTAAGACAGTGGAACCCAGTCATTTTTACAAATCTGAACCTCCTTCACCAAACAATGCTTCTGTGAAGATAAAGGCAAAATCATTTCCATTTAAAAAAAAAAATAAAAAAAAATATTATAATGACATGTGTTCCCTAATTGAACCCTTGGGGTGAGGACATATTTAACCCTAGGGACACCATTTGAACAAATCTAGCAAAACTATAACTGGTCATCATTACTACATAAACATTTTGAAAATCTGTTGGACCGTTCATGAGAAGAAGATTTTTTAAGTTTTGGATTATTTTTAGTAACGGTGGTCATCTTGAATTTCAGATCGAAAAAAACAAAACCTTCTGTATAGTCTCCTATGCAACAGAAACATCCATGTGAAGGTTCAGGTTAATTGACTTAGTGGTTTCAGAGAGAGTGCTGCTAACATACGACAGACGACAGACGTCAGACGACGGACGACGGACAACGCGCCATCGCATAAGCACTTCTGGCCTTTGGCCAGTAGAGCTAAAAACTGGTACCATTCATTTAACAGAGCACCTCTATACGGAAGGGAAAAAAATGCATATTAGTTTCCACCAGTCATCATAATTATGCCATAATGTCTCAAATGGCAGAGCCATAAAAATAGTTGTTTATAAATTATATCTATATCCTAATTATTCTTATAGCATAAAATAGCTTTCAATATATGAATAAAATAATCTGGTTTCAGAAATGTTTCAATTTGTTATGGAAAGTGTATGGATTGGTATGTCAAATTCACCAAACATGACAAAATCAAAATTTAATTAGAGTTGTAAACCTGAAAGGAAATCCCCATTCTAAAAATAGACAGCATTTAAATACTGCTTGACAAAATTCTATTATCATAAATACTCTTTTTAAGATGAAACAATTTTTACTGCGTTTAACAGATCAAATTGAAATGAAAAATTGTGACACATGTGATACATAACAAAATATGCTGCAGTTTTAAGCGAGGAATCTATATCAGTCTAACCTAGGCGTGTAGTCCAAGTTAGGAAATCCCTTTTCAATATATTATTGTTGCAAGTTTAAATAGATATCCTTTTGGGTAATACAGGGGGAGTGAGCATATAATAATATGGTAAACATGATATGATGGGGGGGGGGGAGGGGGGGGGGGGGGGGGGAAATGTTTAAAACCATTTTTAAAATTTTGAAAAAATCCTGATATATTCCCTTTGAGTAAATAAAGTGACCTGGAACTGGCCACTTTAAGATGTGTGTAAAGTAGAAATGTGCCAGTCAACACAAATGTCCCCACTATTAGAATCAATGGAAACTATTTTTTTTACCTAAAATTAAGTAAAAAAGGGGTCATAACTCCTTTAATCCTTTACTCCATAGATACGCGTTTTCCCGCACCAATCACAGAAGGCGTTTGAAAATAGTGCAGGAAGAGTTCAGATTGCTTGTAACGAGCAATCTGCACACTTCCTGCACTGTTTTTTTTACTCTGTCAGTTAATATAAACATAATTCACCCAATAATTCATTATTAGATGTCCAAAGGCTTCTATATGAAGTAAAGGGTTAAAATAAAATTTGACAGATGTTGACAACAACCTAACTTGACCTGTATTTTATACTGACACAGGTACACACAGAATGTGAATATGAACATTGGTTCTTTCTGAAGTTATTGATTGGAAACCAATAAATTATTGTTTTACAGGACGCACAGACAGACGATCAGATGTACAATGGTAACAATTAATGCTCTATTACTTTGAATCACACAGCATAGATTTTTTTTGAATGGGTTTAAACGCCATGTTCAACATATTTCAGATTATATATGGCATATCCAGTTTAACTGGTGGAGGAAGACCTCAGACCAAGTCAGACTGAGTAAAACAACCATCCTTATGCAAGTAACTGGAAACTTCCTCACATAAAGTTTTTGGAGTGAGCGAGACTCAAACCTACGACCTTAGCATTCAGAGGTTAGTGATCTTGAGATGGCGCCTTAAGACCATTCTGCCACGGAGGACCCCACACGGCATAAAAATGACTGAATTATAGTTTATATTGGCAGAGAAAGCTCTTGGATGTGTACGTACATCTGTGTGGAACTGTGACCATCCTTAACTGAAGACCTCAGTGTTGAGAGGCAAGTGATTTTGAGACAGTGGTTATACAGACACTTGACCACGGAGGATCCAAGAATGGATGAATGGAAATTTTTATTAAGTTTAAACATATTTTATTACCATATTATGCGACAATGCGTTAGGTCACATGTTCTATCAATACTATATACGACCCTGCCCTAAAAACAGTATAAAGGCACTTAATTGTCTTCTTCATATAGAATGTTATGTATTGAGCCAGCTCAACTTACAATTAATCACCTCAGGGATGAGAGGTTAGTGATAATAAGACAGAGCTTTACACCATTTGAGGACCAGAGAATGTATGAAAGTATAGAGTGAACTAGTAACCAGTTTTTCTTGTTCGTTTATAAACTCTTCCAGCTGTGTCATGGCAGTGTCTGCCTCCTTCTCCACATCCGTCTGCAGCTTCTGGGCCTGCTCCACTTGCTCTATAAGGATCTTGTAACACATGACACATAATACACAAACAGTAACACATGACACATAATACACAGACAGTAACACATGGCACATAATACACAAACTGTAACACATGACACATAATACACAGACTGTAACACATGACACATAATACACAGACAGTAACACATGGCACATAATACACAAACTGTAACACATGACACATAATACACAGACTGTAACACATGGCACATAATACACAGACAGTAACACATGGCACATAATACACAAACAGTAACACATGACACATAATACACAGACTGTAACACATGGCACATAATGCTGAATAATTAACACAAAAACAATGTTGGATTTAAAATTTCAACTTTATTTATTTGCTCAATATGTTTAAATACTGTTTCAAAATATTACAGATTTCATTATTATTTATAGACAACAACAAGTTGAAGAATCTGGATTTGAGGAAACCGAAGTTTTAACAGACATTCCTTTTGAAAGATCACATGAAGAAAAATTTCTTGTACGACGATTTAGCAAAGATGACAAACTTATTCAGTTTTATACAGGATTCAACTCTTATACTGTGTTTTTAGTTTTTTTTAATGCATAGAGCTATTAGCAAAAACAATGCAAAGCAAATATTATGAAAGTGGAAATACAATGAGTCTTGCAGGTAGAAAAAGAAATATGTTTTTTATAGATGAAATGTTTATGTTCATGTGTAGATTGAGGGTTGGATTACTTGAACAGGACTTGTTGTCTGATTTAATTGTCCTGTACCAACCATTAGTAGGAAGATTGTAATATGGGCAAAATTCCTGTATTTTGTATTGGGAAGAATACCAAAATATGGCTCCCCAGAAATGTTATTGATGAGATGATGCCTGACTGTTTCAAGGAGCTTTATCCTAAAACAAGGGTTATTATTGACTGTTCAGAAATTAAAACACAACAACCATCATCACTCGTTCTCAACTCACAAATATATTCCAATTACAACAGTGCATGTACATTTAAATGTCTATTAGGCATTGCACCACAGGGCGCTGTCACTTTCATTTCCCCGCTTTACACAGGTTGCATGTCTGACGTTGAAATTACAGAATATCTGGAATCCTTGACCTATTAGAACCAGGTGATAATGTAATGGCAGACAAGGGTTTCACATTACATAAGCTGCTTGATGAGAAGAATATTAGTCTTATATTCCACCATTTTTGCGTTCAAAATTTAAATTTACAAAGACAGAAATTAAAGAAAGGGAACAAATTGCCATATTGCGAATACACATTGAACGTGTAAACCTAAGAATTGCAATTTTGTCA
Organism: Panopea generosa; assembly: GCA_029582155.1. Lineage (NCBI taxonomy): Eukaryota > Metazoa > Mollusca > Bivalvia > Adapedonta > Hiatellidae > Panopea > Panopea generosa. Next base: position 1,430,680 of record JAPMAH010000024.1, on the reverse strand, counting down.
TTACAACAACAACTTAAAATGGAAGGCTTTCAATTAAATGGATGAGAGATAAAATGGTTTGAGGAAAATACAAGACTGCAAAGCCAAAGTCTTTTGTGGTACAAAGTTAGAAAGCATCGTATAACTGCTTCACAGGCAGGGCGAATTTACAAGAGACGAAAAGGTGATGAAACCCTTGCTATTCAGTTGCAATCAACTTGACATGTAACAACAGCTGCTATGAGAAGAGGCATTTCATCTGAACCCATTGCTGCAAAGAAATATGCAAGGGTTATGGATGACAAGGTAAACCTTTATCCATGTCGTGTTGTTGTGAACTTCTGGGCCCCATGGATAGCTGCCAGTCCAGACAGAAAGGTATATGACCCAACAAGAAATCCACCATTTGGGCTTCTGGAAATTAAATGCCCACAGGTAACGTGCGTTTTAGAGGCATCTTGCAAAAGGTCTTGATGGGGCTCTTAAATTGAAAAGGAACCATGACTACTACTATCAAGTATTGACACAGTTAGCAGTTGTGGATCTTTAGTGGTGCGACTTCTCTGTTTGGTGTGAGAATGATTTCCATTTGGAAACAATTTATTACAACCAAGACATATGGGACAATGTCAAAGACAAAATGGACGGATTCTTCTTTAATAATTTCATTTAGATTCTGGATTTCATGTCTGAACGATTTGACCACGAAAGTTTGACAGCATGCGAGCAGCTGCCCACAGCTGATTTGCTGAACCTGTCAAAGACAGCGGCAGAGGAACAGGTACTTAGAGGCTGTCCTGGATTTTTCTCGTCAACTTTCGAGTAACCACACACCTCCAGGTCTTGCACAGCTTTGCCAGATATTTTCTTTCCCCTTGGCGCATGCCATGTTTGTGGTAAAGATATTTTGGCAATGTCTTCGGGCAAAGCTTTCAGACCTAGTACTTTGAAATTTGCTAGCTGGCATAAAAGCATGGCCACAGCATGCATTCAACTCAATTGCCCAACCACAGTGCACATCTCTAACCACAACGTACATGCGAAAGTGTGAAGGTTTGTGACTATTCTTTAACAACAAAGTTCTAAAATGTTGAAATAAAATAAAATGAATATACTTATAATTACCTCGACTTGGTATGGGTTTTCTGTTTTTTTCTGCGATTTATGGCACTTTCCAGTCACTCTACATCCATCTGAAGTTGGGTGAACTGAAATGGGGTGCTTATATTTAGAAAAGTATGGTAGCAAAGTGCAAATTCTGATTCTCATATAGATTCTGACCATGAAATTCAGGGATCTGGTAAGACTAGCATAAAGCAAATATTTGGTTCTTGCTGTGTCCACCTTAGATTCACGTACAGATTACAGCTAAATTTATTAATGAAAACCAAACAATTTATGGTCATTATCCTAAATCATTTACATTGGAGCAAGATTAATTGCAGGGTGCAAGATAAGAAATAGGCTGTAAACTAATTAGCCAGATTTATTGGTGTAAGGATGGGAGATACATGGATTTTCTGTATAACCGTACATGTTTTTATGTATACAGGTGCTTGGATAATGAAAGTAATTAAAACACTTACCTTTCAATTCATGTATGTATCCTTCACTGTAAAACTTGTATCCTTTGTTAATTGACTTGTTTCCAGAAGAAAATTTATTTGTTTTGATGTAATTTTCCACAAATGAAAATGTAAACATAGGTATAAGACTTAAATCTCTATTACTGTACGAGTCCATGCTGCATAGTAGAACACTTAGTGTTTGTTTATATCTGAACCATTTCAGTCTCGTTCTTATATTTCAAGAGATAATATTAAGAAGGGTCTATGCATTCAGACTATTTCTTAGATAAACAAATTTTACAACAGGTAAACTTATAGGATGGATCAAATTGAAATCAAAATCACATCATTTGACTTATTTAATATGTCACAAAATATGTTGCAATTTTAAGCGGGAAATCTATTTTAGTCTAACCTAATTATTTAATATGGTACCATCAGCGAAATTGTCAGCACTTTCAGCTTTGACCGCCAACTACATTCTTCTGCAATATTTCTTTTTTTTAATGTCATATCAACAATGCATGTATAGTCCCGTTATTATTGGGAATAAAGTTAATGAGTGTGAAAATGTAAAACAAGGCTTACGGTTTCTAGAACATTATTTTAGGTCTTAGATATATAGAGTCAGATGTGAGAAATAACACACCATATTATGCAATAATTACAATATACCTCTCATTTACGTAATTGTGAATGACTTTTGAAGTAATGAATGAAATCAGATTGCGACATATGGGGGAGGAAAATGGAATGTATTTTCACCAGCATAATAAACTGAAGTATTGACAACAGATTGTCATTTTTAAACTGCATTGACAGTTCTGTGTTTCTACGCACTTGGATTTTAATGGGGTCTTAAGCAATTGTCAACATATTATACAGGTCATATTTTGTTTATCTAATACGTTAGTACTGTGTTGTACTGGTATGTGATCTTCAGACAGTGCCTTAAACTGAACAGGGGCAGGTTTTTAAAAATCTTAATTTGATCCAATGACTTTGTTTTTGAGTTACTGAATCGAGCGGTGAATGTAAAAAAAAGGCCTAACTGCATATAAATAAAGAAGCAGTTAGACCTTTTTTGCTGTCACCCCTTGGAATGGTAGTATAATTTGACTTGCTGCAGTTGTTGCTGTTCATTCTGTGGTCCCCTGGAATAGACCTCATTCATTTATAGGTAAAAATAAAATATGGCTGATCTTCCCCAGACCCTGATATCTTCTGCAGCTCAGGTCTGTTAAACCCCAGTGATAAAAACAGGGAGTTCTGTGCCAGTCACACAATTCATAGCACTCTGATGCTTCTCAAACTGAGAGGTCATTCAACTTCTACTAAAGCTACTGACCAATCAGTAGCTCTTGTCTTATTGCTATGTGACACATCCAAGCAGGGAGAGCCCATGGTCCTTTCTACAGTTTAGAATATTACTGAAAATGATGCTTAGAGGTGAGAGGTGCATTACATAATCTTTACCACTCAGGAACAAACCGAGTCTTCTATTTTATTCATTGCATTTCTGTATTTCCAAAGAATCCTTTAATCAGAAATAATTGCAATAAATAGAAAAGGAAGTATTGGGAATCGGAGGTGAAATTTGAATTGATTAATGAGCCATTTCAGACAAGTGATTAACAATTAAAATCGCAATTAATTTATATTGACCCAAATTGGTCCTTAAAACATTAAATTTTTTCCCCCCTGAAAACTGTTCTTCATCTCTGCCAGTTATGTTGGTAAGTTGGCCAAGGTAAGTTAATAAAATTTTGATTAGCTGCCAGACTTAGTTTTTATCCGATCAGCATTCAATTAAGTTTCAAGGAAGAACAGCAACTCTTATGCAATAATTAGTATTATTCGTTGACCAATAAAAATCTATCATCAGTTATCACTTCTGCTGCTTTTTGTAACAATTTTGCGATAAGTAGAATAATCGAAACAACACTACATAGTAGAATCTACTTGTTACATTTGATAACTGATTTTTAACTTTAGACTGTCCACCAAGTTTTTGAATAAAATAAAGATAAAAGAATACGTCACCTTAGCATAAAAACCAATCTCATCTTTACACAGTAGATCTGACGGCCACATAGAGGATCAACTCAGATTGATAATTCCGCCAACAAATCAGAATATTGCTTTCAAGATTTTGAAAGTGAAAATAGAAGTCTATATATGTACATTGTTTTTATGATGAAAACATCATGATAAACGTAAATGATTTTCAAAATTTTTAGAAAATTGGGACAAAACCAGTACTTTTTTTATTTGTACAACATAGGAAGAACACAATGGCTGAATCCACACCCAAGAAACAGCTCTATGTAATTGATAAGTGCATTACATGCAATTTCTCTTTCTCAACTGACGAGTGTATCTATCAACGTCATTTTGTAAATTTCAACAAACTACGAATGTAACGATTAATCTGATTGGCTGAATTGTTACGAATGTTAATTACATGAAAGGTCAATTTGAGGTGACCTCCTATGTATTGTTGTCAGATCGTTAGAAGCTAAAGTTTATCTGATTTTAATAAAGACCCCGGCTTGGTCTAGTGGTAGAGCGTCTGCCTTGCATGCGGAAGGTTGTGGGTTCAATTCCCGGCCAGGTCATAACATAGACTTTAAAAATGGTACTAAAGCCTCCACACTTAACGCTCAGCATTTAGAGGAGAGTTATAGGTCTGGTCGGCCCGGTGTCAGTATAATGTGACTGGGTGGGGTATCATACCATGTGTCTGCAGCATGATACTCCAGTGTGACAGCGCTTAGAATACTGTTTCAAGTAGGCACTGTCGCAATATGACTGAAAAATTGTTGAAAGCAATGCTAAACACCATACAACAACTGATTTTAATAAGATGTATATGAACAAACATTAAGGTTGTAGTAATTTATTTTGTTATAATGATATTGATTTTTTCTTTTCTTTTAAATACTGATAATTCCAATCTTACTTTCATATAAAGCATATTCATTGGACAGTGCCAGTTCTTTATAGACTTTTATTTTTCAATAAAACCTATGGAGCATGACTACTTTTTGATATTTTTTTCCATTCACATAATTTTACTTGAGTGGTCTCAAACTAATTAATATATATATTATTTTTATAAAATATATTATCATCAGGATTGGAATAATAAGGATTAAATTCAGTTTTCTCTGTTTTTTATGCATGTGTAAAGAAATGTTGAATCATGCACACATCTGACAGAAGTCCTTTGGACTTTATTTGATTTTTTTCTCTTAGGTTTAGGTCTTAAAAATATGGGTGCACACCTGACTATACATGAGTGCGCACTATCTGTGAGAAAAAAAAGGTAAGTGAGTGCAACTTACGTCCTTGCCGATCCTGTTTGGAGATTTGGACGCTGTTTTTATAGGCTTGCTCTCTGCCTTCTTGGATTTTGTGTCTTTCATGCTTTGACGACTCTCCTGCAGATAGTAATTAAGAATCAATTATTGTAAATATATCAATTATTTCTATTAATTAAAAATTATTATGATCCTTCTTACAAATACAGTCAAATCTGTTTTAAGCAGTCAGTCACTGGAATGAACAGAAGTGGTCAGACAGAAGACAGGTTGTTGCTTAATACAGGTGAATATGCACTGAAATTATGAACATGGGATATAGAAAATGTGGCTTCTAAATAAAAGTAGCTGCTTAACAGAGGTGACTACTAACACAGGTTTGACTGTAATATTGCAAACCTATTAATAAACAAGGTAACAGCACCACTTTACTACAGCTGCCTGGTCGAATAGTCGGGGTTTATATGTATAGGACAAATAGGACATAAAGTATTGACAAATTGTCCACACTCGGGAGATATCACCGCCGATGTATTTTGAAGCATTTCAGAGAAATGTCGGCAACAATGAAGATAATGGACCTGACGTCAGAAAATCAAAGACAGTTTAAAGTAAATCAATAACTGATAAGAAGTAGTTGGTTCCCTAATATTTTCTAACTCAGATATGTTTTTTTTTTATTGTAGTGACAGTTTCTTAACCTCTGTTTGATTGTAAATGGAAGCCGGGGAGGGGAAATCATAAATAACATTGTGGTCCATAATTATGCAAACATACGGTTGAACACGGAAATATGTCAAATCTTAAAGATTTAAATACAGTCAAGTCTGTCTTAAGCAGCTAGTCAAGGGAAAGAGCAATAGTGAATTTCCCAGACAGGTTGTTGGTTAATACAGGTTAATTAGCATAGAAATGGGGAATATCCTTTTTTGTGTTTAAGACAAGTTGCCGCTTAACAGAGGTGACCACTTACATAGGTTTGACTGTATACAGTGGAGCATACAATACAATGTACAGTGGCAGAGTATCAGACCCAGGATTGGAGAGTTTACAGTTTGGTCCTCCATTAGACCATTATAAATTAATTGCTGGATTATCATCCAATTTTTTCTTAAAAACGGGAAGGGCGGGAGGATTTTATTTTTTATTTCCAAGTTCTAAAATTTTTGATGTTTTTTTAATAATGAAAATAAAAAGGGTCAGGGCAGCATGAAAATTAGGGGGCGGGCAGGGATGATAATATAGCAATTAATTTATTATGGCCTTATGGTCATTTTGTTGCTTTCTTGAGTAAGACACTTTATTAAATCCATATTTGCATTGTACTGATTCTACCCAAAACAACATCAAACAAGATTTGTAAGTTGTTATCACAATCAATGTAAAATATAAAGATTTACAACATCTAAATATGGCTTCAAGGAAAAGTCCATTTGTAGTGAATTTAAACAAAAATGGACAGAAGCAATGCTTTTAAAGTCAATTAACATTTTTTTTAGTGAGAAGATAGGAGTATGGCAAACATTTTTTTACAAACAGCCTTATGGAAAAACTTAAAGTTTGCTCTTCATTATAACAAATAACAATTTGACCTGTGTTTTATAATTATATACAAACTAAATATTAATTAAATGTAAAGAGCCATCTAGAAGTTATTGATTGGAAACCAGTAGACCTGACATGGGCTGTCAATCAAACAAGTTGATAATCAAGATGATAGTTGTTACTACACAACGGTGACTACACAACGGTTACTACACAATGGTTACTACACAACGGTGACTACAAAACGGTGACTACACAACGGTGACTACAAAACGGTGACTACACATCGGTGACTACACAACGGTCACTACACAACGGTGACTACACAACGGTGACTACACAACGGTCACTACACAACGGTGACTACACAACGGTGACTACACAACGGTCACTACACAAAGGTGACTACACAACGGTGACTACACAACGGTGACTACACAAAGGTCACTACACAACAGTCACTACACAACGGTCACTACACAACGGTCACTACACAACGGTCACTACACAACGGTCACTACACAACGGTGACTACACAACGGTGACTACACAACGGTCACTACACAACGGTCACTACACAACGGTTACTACACAACGGTGACTACACAACGGTGACTACACAACGGTGACTACACAACGGTCATTACACAAAGGTGACTACACAACGGTGACTACACAACGATGACTACACAAAGGTCACTACACAACGGTGACTACACAACGGTTACTACACGACGGTTACCAAACAACGGTGACTACACAACGGTGATTACACAACGGTGACTTCACAACGGTTACTACACAACGGTGACTACACAACAGTTACTACACAATGGTTACTACACCACAATGTTCCTTAGACAAGCTGACGATGTGTAAGTAAACACTACATTGTATTTACTTGGACAAACAACGCCAAGTGACCAGAAGGCGGGGCGATTATCAGTCAGGTCATGCAGGTCAATTACTTGTCAGATGAACAAACAAACAGATGAACGGACAGGGGTACTACTTAATGCTGCTTCACCTTTTTTTGAATGATGGGGGCATACTAGAACATACTAGAGCAACTGATATCGTTACAACTTTAAAATTTAAAATCAACCATGCGTGAATTTCACAGTGACTGCTCAGTCTGTAAGCAAATGAACCAATAATAAATTGTTTCAACACAACAAAATCATGTTAATGGTGCTGACAATTATCATTTGTCATGCATAAAATTCAACGTACAGCCTTTAAATATCCAAATCAGATGTTTTAACACAATAAACCAAGAAGATCTGATATCACTGTTGTTTGTTTTGTTCTTTTAAAATTTGTCACTCAGTTTCAGAGAGGTTGCTATCAATAAAACCATTATTGTGTTTTTCTGCAGACTGTGTTCTGTTGACTGTGTGTTCAAACAAGGACAGACAACCCAGTCTACTACTGTAACAGAGAAAACGTGCTCCCAGCAATTTGGTCGGACAATGTCAATAAAACAAACACTTCATTTCAACACCGTTGGTATCCAACACAGCAGATCAA
>JAPMAH010000024.1:1078235-1422235 GCA_029582155.1 Panopea generosa | reverse complement strand
ATAGGAGCACGGCAAACAGTGACACACACAGCCGTATTCTCTATTTATCATGGCAATTCATTTATTTGTGTTGATAAACTGCCTGCCTGATAGGTTTATAACGTTAACGCAAATTTATCAAACACATGACATCATTATGAATAATTATACATTTTGACGGAATCTCCACAGGATGTACTTGACACGATAAAGAGAATACCATGTTAGTGTCTAATATTACCAACGTCATCATGTTCAGGACGAAAAAACAAGGACTCGGCAGAGCCTTGTCTTTTTTTCTAAGCCTCACCTGATAAAGTTGATAATAACAGACACCACGAAAGTATTCTCTGTTATCATATCAGTATGTATTGTTCTACATAATAAGTGGGGGCAAGATAAACTTTAACTTTATCAGAAGGTTTGTTTTTTGAGTTTTATTAGTCAGAACAGAACAGACACGACCAGACCAGACCAGACCAGACCAGACCAGACCAGAACAGAACAGAACAGACCAGACCAGACCAGACCAGACCAGAACAGAACAGAACAGAACAGAACAGAACAGAACAGACCAGACCAGACCAGACCAGACCAGACCAGAACAGAACAGAATAGATCAGAACAGAATAGAACAGACCAGACCAGACCAGAACAAAATAGACCAGAACAGAACAGAACAGACCAGACCAGAACAGAACAGAACAGAACAGAACAGAACAGAACAGAACAGAACAGAACAGAACAGAACAGCAAAGAACAGAACAGAACAGAACAGACCAGAACAGACCAGAATAGAACAGAATAGAACAGAACATTTTCTTTATTCAGGAAAATACAGATTACAGAATATATACATGTACATATTTTGCAATAACAAGCGTACAAATAAACAATTTATAAGAATGGCATGGGTGTTAAGAATGTCGACATGTTTACATTTGAGGGGAGGATGATTGTGTCATATGAAAAATAAAACATATTTTCAGAGACGTTATGTTATTTAAACTTGTGTTACAAATATAAAATACAATTGTTATTTTATGATGTTGACTTTTAGGATATACTTTTATACACCGATGTAAAAGATAATACCATTTAGTAGATTTGATCGCTATGAAATTTATTTACGTAGATCTGTTGCACCTCAGGCAGTCATAGAATAGCACGTGGGCGGACGTGGGAATAACTGCTCCATTTGTCACGAGGTTACAGTAAATAGGCACTACATTCACGGGCTTTAAATCCTGAAATATTGCGCGAAAGAGTATTGGATTTCTCGTGATGGTCGGGATTTATTTACGCTATTTGGGCCTTGGCCATGTGTACTAATTATAACTTGTTCATTTTTGGAAGATATACATCGTATTAGTGTTTGGAATTAATTATTCATGACTGGGAATGTGAGGTGATTTACTGGATCAAGGCCATACGGGGTAAGTAGTAGTATTTGAATTAGACAAAAATTAACAATTGTGCGCATGTATGTTTTGGTGAATTATAGGGTTAAATTCTTTTTTCTTTTTTTTTTCTTTTTTTTTTTTTTTTTTGCATGTGTAAAGAATGTCGAATCACGCACAAATCAAATAAAGTCATTGTTTAGTTTTTGTCTACACGAATGCTTTTAAAAAATGTGTCAATATTTACGAAGGTCATATAAATCCACGCTGGTTGATGGAGAATCCGAATTTGGAACGTTTTAAACGACTTTTACGTGCAAGGTTTGTGTATTTACATTGCCTCGCGACCGTTTGCTTCTGAATTTCAACTACATGTACATGTTTTATTTCATTTTTCCTGTTGAATAAATTGGTCTGGGGAAATATTTGTCAACGACTAGCATTCACGTTTGGTAAACATTGTGTTCAATTGTACAAAATACATCTCAAATCTGAACATTTTTTTTTACCTAATTCATTGTTTCTGGTCTGATTGTGGAGCCGGGTTAAATCGCTAAACCAAACCGAATAAAACAGCTAGGACTAGAGCTAACATTTGTTTTTGTTGTATTTTAATATTAAAATAAACGAGGATCCGTTGTGCACGTCATTTAAGTTCGTATATTGTTAAACCGACCATCAATATGTCGATGCTTCTTTGTTCACGCGAAGACGTTAAAGTAGTCCGGCTCCAGGGTTTTATCGAAAAATAAAAGTTTTTAAAAAATTGACGTTGTCAAATGAAAATGCTTTAAATACAATAAATGATAAAGAGATTGGAATTAAAAACTATTACATGTTTTACAAAGCGCTGTGATTGGTTATGTAATTTTGAGTTATTTCATTGACAAGTTCATTCATATATTACAATTTACAATGTACGATTAGTGAACATGACAAAAATGATAAAATGAACATGACACCCATTCGGAGGATTCCTACCTCTCTGCAGAGATCGACAGTAATTCTATTCTTAGCCGGAACCACACGGGCTTTGTAGGGAGAAAAACATCTGTCATATAGATGGTAAACATTACGGCATAGTGGAAGGAGGAGTTTTACTATACTCGTACAAAGTGTTTCATTATTAATCTGACAAATGTGTTTAGTTGAAAGTAGTTCCTTGAATTTGATGATATGATGTCTTCTATGGAACCTCGTTGGAATAGAAAGTGACATTTTTTCTTTAAAAAAAGTACATTCTAATTTATAATGAAAGTCGTCGCCTGGAGTACTAAGTGGGCATAACGGACATTTACGTTCCTCTTGGAGTATAAAGGACTGACCCCATCGTCCGGTTCCGCAAATAAACCTATGGTTCCATGTAGGGATAGTTTGGGTGAAGATGGGAAGATTAGTAAGATAAAACTCGAGTTCTATATTTTCTTTAAAGCAGCTGTACATATGACCTTTAAGTGAATTACCTAGTTTAGAGAACCAATCCTGCTTGAACTGGTCAATCAGGGTTTGTTTAACACATTTATGAATATTTTACGTTTGATTTCATTTCGGTTTAATCATATATATGAGTTTCCTGTGTTATTTACAGTATTCCTAATACAACTTGACCATTTATAGTGTGTGTGGACTGTAGCATGTGGTGGTAACATATGTATTAAATCTTTGATTTATTTGAGAGAATAAGTTTATTCTCCTGTTTTAATGTTATAATATCTAAAGGATACGGACCTAGTTCAGCGTACAGAATATACCTGGGGGTACTTTTTCGTGGTTTGGTAATTTTGCGTAAAAAATTGGTATGTACCTGCTCGATTATGTCTAGATTTTCAAAGCCCCAGCAATTACTTCCATATGTTAGAATAGGAAGAATAGTATGGTGGAAGAGTTTGATTTGCAGGTCTATAGATAAGTCGAGGTTATTTATTCTTTTGAAGAGTTGGTGCATTGCCTAATTGCACGTTTTCTACATTAAAAGAAGCTTCCAGAGCTAGAAAAAACATGTGTATTCTTTGACGGTGTCGACAAATCGACCATTTATAGTAAAAGAGTATTTACTGGGCTTATTTTTTCCAAAAACAATGATTTTTATCTTAGAGTAGTTAATTTTTTGTTTCCAATTTTGGCAGTATATATAAAAATTATCTAGGTTATGTTGGAAAGAGTTTTTTTTTCTTCTCCTAGATTATAATGTCGTGTGCGTAAATTAATATTAGATTCTTTAAAAAAATGAAGTGCGTCACCTGTATTGATTTCAATCGGAATTTCGTTATCAGTTCTATCTAAGGCCATTGAGGTAGATTAAAAAAGAGCACGGGCGATAAATTTTCGCCTTGTTTGACCCCGGAGTGACTAGAGAATAATTCAGATATTTGTCTGACCCCGGAGAGACTAGAGAATAATTCAGATGTTTGTCCGTTAACAGTAACACATGAATAGATGTTCGAGTAATATTCCGTATGAAGTCGAAAAAAAGATTTTTTTGCCAAAGTCCTACACGCCATAAGGAGTCAAAGGCTACCGAGAAATCAATAAACGAGCAGACTAATTTTGTTAAGCTGATCTAATCTTTTCAATGAGAAATTGCAATAAATAGATATGGTCAGATGTGGAATACTTGGAGCGGAAACCAGCTTGGTTTGTATTAAGGAGATTGTGTTTTAATAGAAAGTCATTAATTAGTTCATTCAGAATCGCATTAAAAACTTTTCCAAGACAACTTAAATAGCTGTTGGTCTATAGTTAACAGGGTCTAGATTGGAACACATACTCTTGTAAATAATCTAGATTGTACGGATTAACCATGAATCTGGTAAAATACCGGTATCTAGAAATATATTGAAAAATGAACAGTAAAGTGGGACCATTGTCGAACTTGCGCTTTTCAAATATTCATTGCATATTTTATCATAATATACCATATTACCAACGTCATTAGGTTCAGAACGAAAAAAACAAAGACTCGGTTGAGTCTAAGCCTCACCTGGTAAATTTTTTAACAACAGACACCAAGAAGGTATTCTCTGTTTATCATATCATTATGTATTATTCTACATAATACGATAAACTTTTGCTTTTTCCACCTGTTAATTTCACTTCCCGCCTCCTAATTCGCTCTCTTTTCTTGACGGAAGACTTCAAATTTGAAAACTTTTTCTTGCAGTCGTCGGCTGTGCGAGAAGTAATACCGCTACTCTTGACTTTGTAGATATATTTGAAGTGTTATATATGCTTAATGAAAAACATGTGACGATGCTGTTTATTAATAATGATGGCAAAACATTAATTAGTGTAGTAAACATACATAGGTCACTTACACTGTACTGGTTAAATAGATAACTCATATCATAATTCAAACAGTGTATGTAATCAGAACAACCAGTGTCATGTCTGTTAAAGCACTTTATCAACTAGAGTTATCCTTAAAATATGTTTGCTGTCCTTAGACCCAGTATTTTATATGTGGGTAGGTTTTATTGCTAAATATTTTGCAGCCTTTGATTGTTTCTTGTGATCAGCTTTAAACAAAAAAGTACCGTGAGAATTCAGGAAACAAACTATCAATGCATTCAAAGTCAGTTTTGGATGAATTAATCAACAGGGGCCTCTATCTTTCGCGTTTTGTCCATCTTGTTGTCATCTGTGACAGTTGATGGGCTGCGCGCGAGTAATGTTTGTTCAGGCTTCAATATTTATTTATGCGTGGAAAGTGTTTTCGCACGGCTGCGCTTACCTCTATCTTGAATGCCGATTGTAACCGGGGAAAATCATACGGGCTGAATTTTCGGCCCAAATATTGACATTCTTAAATAAACTACTTTTTTAAGCGTATTTTAAAAATAAGACAAACATTAAAGCAACACATCCACGTTTGAACTTTTAAAAAAAAAATTTAATTGAGTTATGAGCACATTTCCCATATAAACATATGATCAATTAGCTGTATATAAGCATATAAACACAATCCCGAACAAAATGATGCCCAAACTATAATGCGTGACTAACACTTTATAAAACAAGCGTGTAACTCACCCGAGTTAAAAAACAATTGTCAAAATGACTTTCAAGGCAGGTAAAGTACACTACGCACTAAAACGTGAAGTTTTTTAATACGACTCGCATAATTCAATTTGAAGCCAAGTTGGAATCCTCGGCAATTTAAAAATAATTTATAAAGCGTTTGTCACGCTTTATAATTTGGACATCTTTTTTTATAATTCTAAAGCGTTCTGGATAGTGTTTGTTAGCACATATACAGCTCACTGACCATATATTTATGTATGGGAAATGTGCTCACAACTCAATTGAAAAACTTTTTAAAAAAGTTTAAACGTAGATGTGTTGCTTTAAAACGTTTTGTTAACGTTCTAAGACATTTATATGTGCATCAAAATTTAATATTATTATATACTCAACGGAAATGGACGCCAACCGCAGCAGGAGTCACAGTCAAGATACGTAGACTGGCTACTGTATGCAGTATTTTGCAGCGGCTCCAGTGCGCATCGGATGTTGACGTTTCTATGGCCAATTGCTTATCTTCTGTACTCAAGAGTATACTACGTAAAACTTATAAAACTTGCGAACTGATTTTTCTTAAGCGAACGCAAAAACATCCGTTGATGTTCGTGAATCGCAAAATAAATATCTTTATTAAACTTTTTTCGGTTGAAAATAAAGTTTTGCAAAAACGTCCCGATATCTAAGCAAACGAACTATAACTATTTAAATAATGAATCACACAAAAGAATCTGAGAAAAAAGGGAAAATGCAATAAATCAATGAAAAAAAAAGGTAAGAATTAATGAGAAAAAAGGGAAAACTGATCGGGCGTAGACTGGGGTAAATAAATGAGCGTCTCTCGTCGCCAAGGAGAAAAAAAAAAAAAGGCCAAATCGCAAGAGGAACCGGAAACTGATTTGTGGCTTCTACCCGAAACGCTGACTGTATACAAATACAAAATACAAATTATATAAATGTTGGCACACAATTGTTTTCATTGCTTTCGTGCATTTGTAATTCAATAATTTATACTAGCTTGAAAGATTTATTTAACTGATTCATGATTAATATCTCAAAATTAATTAATTAACAAAGTAGTATCTGTTATAATAAAAAGAAATCGAAAAATAATGAATGGGTTTAACGCCATTTTCAACACATTTCAGGTTATATATGGCATATCCAGTTTTACTGGTGGAGGAAGACCTCAGACTGAGTCAGACTGAGTAGAACCACCGTCCTTCCGCAAGTAACTGGAAACTTTTTCACATAAAGTTTTTGGAGCGAGCGGGACTCGAACCTACGACCATAGCGGTGAGAGGTAAGTGGTCGAAAAGTAATGACATGTCCTATAAGTTTAATATAACATTTTTTACACTTCAAACTTTAGTGTCTTTATTACGTTATATTTATCCTTTACTTGTTGAGTAAATAAGATAATATACAATATTAAAATACTTAATTTTATTTTAGTCCATCTTGTGAAGTCCATGTTAATCAGTTCTTTCTATATACACTGACGAGATATGAAAACGCAACAAGCATATGACTAAATAATTTTTAGTTACAAATGGCATTACCTTAAAATTTTGAACATATACCCATCTCATTACTCTCTATCCATTGTGGGGTCATACAAAAGACTTTAAAAATGGTACTAGAAGCTTCCTCGCTTGACGCTCAGAATTTAGAGGAGAGTTCTATGTCTGGTCGGCCCTGTGTCAGTATAATGTGACTGGGTTGGGTATCATACAATGTATCTGCGGCATGATACTCCAGTGTGACAGCGCTCAGAATACTGTCTCAAGTAGACACCGTCGCGATATGACTGAAAAATTGTTGAAAGCGACGCTAAACACCATACAACAACAACTATCCATTGTGACTGAATTTAATCAACGCAACAACACAATAGCTGGGATGCCACAGATTTCTTCGAGAGCCCCGTGCATATTTACCATGTGGCCAGTTCGGTTTAAACTCTATTGAGTATATTCGTAACAAACGTGCAAATCATAAAACCAATTTTTTTTTTTTGGATAATTTTAAGTTCAAATGATGCCACGTTTAAATAACGCAGACCGAAATCTGATTTTAGGATTTTTGGAAAGTAGAATAACGCAAACGAAATTCGCTAGACGTTTTAACCTTAACCCAACGTCAATTTCACGGTTGCTTCAGCAATACAATCGTACAGGTGAATGAGGTAGAAATAAAACTTTATTTCTCCTTTTCTTCTTTTTTTCAGGGCTTTGTACTGCAATGTTTTGTTTTTTGCTGGCATGAGTTAAATGGTCAGTATTTTAGAAATCACCACTGAAAATTTGATGCTGATACCAGCTTTCTGGACAATTCGGTGTCATTTCAGAATTGTTGGTTCGAACGGCATCTAGCGCGAATAGTTGACATATTATTACTCTGGAAATTGATAGGTCTCACAAAAGCATTGAATTAAAAAAAAAAAACAACCTGGTCAAGGCATACTTTTTTTTCTTTTTAATTGCATATCTTGAACCAGTGAAGAATTTGAGCCCAGACACATGCTGCAGAATTTAATTTTTCACTCTGTTTTGGACATAAATGTTACAATGGAGCCCTATGGGAAATGTAATAGTGGTGTGAGACGTCAACGTCATCTTCGTAATTGAAAACTATCGGCGGCATCAACTGCGAATATTGTCGTTGGGATAAGTAGTCGCCCAATACATCAAACCACATCGTTTAAAGATTACGTGATTACGGGATACGGCGCCGGCGTCCAGCGAAAGTTCCCGTACTGTGTACGTCAACGACTCCAAACATCAATAGCGTGAACTGGAATATGGTTTTATCTTGTCAATGCATTCATTTCTGTTGATAAACTGCCTGCCTGATAAACATAGGGTTATCACGTCATTGCAAGTTTATCAGGCTCATTACGTATACTTCATGACGTCGTTATGTATACTTCATGACGTCGTTATGTATACTTCATGACGTCATTATGTATACTTATAAATTTTGACCAGGACGGAAAAACTTTTAACCTTACTTATACTGAATCAAAAAACGAACTAGAAATATTGAATACGATGTAAATGTCTAATATTAACAACTTCATCAGGTTCTGCACGAAAAAAAAGGACTCGGTATTGTCTATTTATTTTCTGACGAGATTTAATTTGTTCAATGCCGACAGCAGGGTAGGCGTCGACGTAATGGACGTTATGCAGATAATTGTATTGTGGAGCACGAGCGTTACGTGGCGACAGCGTTATGGTCTGGGACGCTATCAACAGTGATTTTAAGTCCCAGCTATAGATTTGTAATAGTAATTCGAACGCGCAAAGCTATATGAATCAGATTATCACGCCCGTGGTCCTGCCGATATTCCAGCAGCGTACCCGACTTAAACGCTCCACCGCATCGAGCCAGAGTAACAATGAACAATTAACAACACCCCTGTGTTGTCGTTGTCGGCTTTATCACCTGACTGTTATATATAGCATACCTTGGATAAGTTGGGTCGTCGGATACGTCGACGTCCTAACCCTCTAACCAATGTCTAGGAATTAACGAATGTACTGATTTACGAGTTAGAACGGATTCCACTTCGAGTTTATAGGACTCTGTGTCGTTCAATGCGTTCTCGGCTTCAGGAAGTGATCAGGAGAAATGGGGGACATACCCAGTACTGACGTTTAAGCCGACTGATGTGGAATAAACAGTGATTACGTAATAAGGGATAGGGTTTTGTTTTTCACATGCATTGTTGATAAGTCAATGATTAATTTGATAGCCCATTTATGAGTGTTGGGTAATTAGTTTCTTAATATAACCCTACAAACTCGTAGTTGCGTTTTCATATCTCGTCAGTGTATATCTGATCTAGAGTGATTTTACCAATTTTTATAAAACATTTCATAAATAATATGCACGATAGACAATAAGTCGACCTCTCAGCATTTTGCTGTAATTATCATGTATTGAAAATTACTATGGCATATATGGAAAAGAAAATGAAATCGTTGCTTATAATTCAATTTTGAATGGCTTTTTACTTTTAGTATAACTGTATCGTTTATGTAATGAACTAGATAAAATGGTATACTGTATAATTGTACATTGGTGAGACTCAAATAAAGATCAAGATAAATTATTATTTTTCACCAGTTAGATGAATTGCTCATTGCTTTGAACATAATTTGCCAAAATTGAACGATTTTCTTCAGGCAAAGTTTTTTTTCGTTGTCCAAAAATAAACGTATTATAACAAAGATATACTAGTATATAGGTGACGATAAAAACTACACACCATGTTTGGTGTAAAATATATGACCTTGTGCTTATATGCATAATAACATTTTCTTTTCCTTTTTGGATCTTTTTTATTTGTTAGGTGATACTGATATACAACATGACTGAGACATGAAGTGAGTGTGTAATACACATAATTAGGAGATAGATTATATGGTTTATGTAATTACTGGTAATACGTAATGGCCAGTTGAACCATCTAGAAATATCCGCTAGATGGTACTCACGACTTTCTTACATGCATCCGGTTAGTTAACTGATTACGTCACATCCGCATAAAAAGGAAACGTTTCTTTTATGACATTTGTTATTTCAAATTGATGTTCGATTACCAATGATGACGCATGGAGACCGAACACAATTTTGTTAGGTAGATGATTGTCGTGGCCATATTATAACATCACAAAAATCATATAAAAAAGAAGAGAAATAGCCAAATTTGAGTTCTTCCAACATTTGCTTGTTATAACTAGAAAGTGAGTTTCATAAAAAATAAACAAAAAAAAATTTAATCATCCAGAATTTTATAAAACAATTATTTAAGAATGCTAAATGAGTTTGGTGCAGTTCGGTCCTATAAGTATAATAATTAAAAATGATATAAGATAAAAATAAAATCACGCCGGGATGAAAACCCGGTACATGTAATTATCAATGAAATGTTTAATCAGTTAAATATACATCTGGGCTTTATATATTAAAAAAATATATATAAATTAACTAAAGTTCATTTTAACTTATATCGCCTTTTGCTTTTTACTTTTTGCAACGAAATATAATTTTTACATTTAGCAACATTTTGTGTTACTTTTAAAAACGCCAATGTTTTTATTTTTAGCGACGATTTTACTTTTAACGTTTTAAATCTGTGAACTCTTACGTTCCTTCGAAGCGTCAAACCAGATTGAAACATTAACAATGTGTTCTCTGTGCACCTAACCAAGGACAAAATTAACAACTTGTCTCTCTCTGTGCGCTTACAAAAGGACTGAGAATTAACAATGTCTCTCTCTGTGCGCCTACCCAAGGACTGAAAAATTAACAACGTGTCTCTCTGTGCGCCTACCCAATGACTGAAAATTAACAACGTGTCTCTATGTGCACTTACCCAAGGACTGAAAATGAACAACGTGTCTCTCTCTGTGTACCTACTCAAGGACTGAAAATTAACCATGCGTCTCTCTGCGCGCCTAACCAAGTACTGAAAATTAACAACGTGTCTCTCTCTCTCTGCGCCTACCCAAGGACTGAAAATTAACAACGTGTTTCTCTCTGTTCGCCTACCCAAGGACTGAAAATTAACAATGTCTCTCTCTGTGCGCCTACCCAAGGACTGAAAATTAACAACGTGTCTCTCTGTGTGTCTACCCAAGGACTGAAAATTAACAACGTGTCTCTCTCTCTCTCTCTGTACCTACTCAAGGACTGAAAATTAACAATGCGTCTCTTTGTGCGCCTACCCAAGTACTGAAAATTAACAACGTATCTCTCTGTGCACCTACCCAAGGACTGAAAATTAGCAATGTCTCTCTCTGTGCACCTACTCAAGAACTGAAAAATAACAATGTCTCTCTCTGTGCACCTACCCAAGGACTGAAAATCAACAACGTGTCTCTCTGTGCACCTACCCTAGGACTGAAAATTAACATTGTCTCTCTCTGTGCGCCTACCCAAGGACTTAAAATCAACAAAATATCTCTCTGTGCACCTATCCAAGGACTGAAAATTTACAACGTGTCTCTCTGTGCGCCTACCGAAGGTCAGAAAATTAACAATGTCTCCGTCTGTTCGCCTACCGAAGGACTGAAAATTAACAATGTCTCCGTCTGTGCGCCTACCGAAGGACAAAAAAATTAACAATGTCTCCGTCTGTGCGCCTACCGAAGGACTGAAAATTAACAAAGAGTCTCAAGTAATAACAATGTACAGCACCTACGCAATCAAATGGCGATATTGGTACAATGTCCCAAAATGTGCAGTACTTTTACGTGAACAGAGTCAACGTCATCGGCCGGAAGACAATACTCTGGTGCATGTAAATCAGCCACTTCCAGTTGTAGTAGTAGTAGTAGTAGTAGTAGTAGTAGTAGTAGTAGTAGTAGTAGTATTAGTAGTAGTTTATTTCAAATCCATTAGACTAAAAGCATATTTCATGACGAACAGTAAAAGTAAGAATTATGTATAAACACTACCATTTCCACATATTGTTTGATATATATATATATATATATATACTAGCGGAAAAAAGAAACTGTGCATGGGTATAATATGCTATAAAATAGGAGATATAAGAAATCGCAAAAAAAAATCAACAGGGTTTCATCTGACCTTTATTTAACACCAGCTCAATTGATATGGTTATTGCATCAGCAGCGTCTTGGATAGAGACGTTCTCTAAACAAAGTTCATCTCATCAAAACCGTGTATGTCCACCATTGGAATCGATGCATGCTTGGCAGCGACGCCTAATTGATGCGACAAGTGTGCTGAAAAATGCCTGGGGGATACCATTCCAGATTCTCACAAGCGCACGTGACAGGTCAGGTAACGTCAACAGCTGATTTTGGAGGCGACGTAAGCGACGCTTCAATTCATCCCACACGTGTTCTATAGGCGACATATCAGGCCAGGGCAGCACATTCACATTTTTCTGAATCAAGAAGTCGGTGACGACCCGCGCGACGTGCGGGCGAGCGTTATCCTGTTGCAGCGTGGCGTTACGTTGCTGCACAACTGGAAGGACGCGAGGCCGTATGATTTCGTCACGGTATCTGATGCCTGTAAGTGTGCCGTCAACAATCACATGAGCTGTTCTGCCACGGGATGAGATACCACCCCACACCATAACACTACCTCCGCCGAATGGACGTCGTTGAATCACACAACTGTCATGGAAACGTTCACCAACACGACCGTACACTCTAGAACGACCGTCGCTGCTGTCGAGATGAAACCTTGACTCATCCGTGAAAAGAACACGTGCCCAGTCCGATTGCGTGAAGTGTATGTGTCGTCTACACCAGGCAAAACGTGCTACACGATGACGTTGCTGGAGAATAGGACGTATGGCTTGACGTTGTGGACGTATGCTTCGTTCAAGCAATCGATTACGTACCGTTCGGGGACTAATTCTTCAAAGGCCAGGAATACTTCTAGCCGTCAAAGTTGCAGTTCTGAGTCGTTCACGGAGATGTACGTATCCTGGCGATTAGACGTTACGCGTGGACGTCCTGACCGAGGCCGGTCTCTGGTGTCCCAAACTGTTGGTACCGTCTCCACAAGGCGTTTACAGTATTTCGGTGCACACCAAATTGTCTAGCAACGTCAGTATGACGTACACCAGCTTCAATCATGCCTACGGAGCGGCATCTGTCAGTTTCATTCAACCTTGGCATGGCGTATCAAAGACGTTTTTCAAATTTATGCTGGTTTTGTGTCTTACATGTATCAACACTATGCTTTTACACAGGTTTAGGCGACAAACGTGTTTACGATTGACTGCTGGCCAAAAAAAACGTGAAAACGAAGACGTTGGCCAGACAGACAAACTACCCGTGCAACTCATGCACTGACCAGTGTAAATGACCGAGAGGGATATACAACTTACCTGTGTAAAGTTTCAAGCTTTAATTTATAAAATTGAGCGATACATGAACATTTTACACATGCACAGTTTCTTTTTTCCGCTAGTATATATATATATATATATATATATATATATACACACACAATAGTATGATGCGCTGAGTTTGATCTTTACAATATACCAAATGCATGTATTCAATTGGAAAAGTACAGAAGAACAAACAGTTAGACTGTTAAGCGCATGCATTTATGTCATGTAAACGTACTTTAAGCTAGAGATCAGTTCTTATTATAATTGGTGTGGTATATCACCATCATTCCATTACCTGAAAGTCAATGGATAGATTTTACTATTTTGCAATATATAGAATATTTCCAATAAATGTCGACCTTTCCTCACTGAAAGGTCAATGATTTGGTTATTCATATGAAAATAATTTGCAGGAATATAAAATGTAAAATAAAAATGTAAGTTGTGAAAGAATACAAACGTCTTGGTTTTATCCAGAATAACAGATGGAAATCCCCTGTAAATGTAGATACTGATGAGACAACCACACAATGCCACGTAAACCAAACACAATGATTATACAACCTAACATAATGATAAAACAGCCGAACATAATGATGAGATAACCCAACATAAGGGTGAGACAGCCGAACACAATGCTTATACAACCCGACATAATGATGAGACAACCCAACATAATGATGAGACAACTCAACATAATGAAGAGACAACCCAACATAATGATGAGACAACCCAACATACTGATGAGACAATCCAACATAATGATGAGACAACCCAACATAATGATGAGACAACCCAACATAATGATGTGATGAGACAACCCAACATAATGATGAGACAACCCAACATACTGATGAGACAATCCAACATAATGATGAGACAACCCAACATAATGATGAGACAACCCAACATAATGATGTGATGAGACAACCCAACATAATGATGAGACTACCCAACATAATGATGAGACAACCCAACATAATGATGTGATGAGACAACCCAACATAATGATGAGACAACCCAACATAATGATGAGACAACCCAACATAATGATGAGACAATCCAACATAATGATGAGACAACCGATCATAATGATGAGACAACCCAATATAATGATGCAGTGACCAATTAAGATGCCAATGCTGAACATAAGACAGCTCCGGTGTTCCATATTTATAGATCTACAAAAGTTATCGTTCCTTGGTATGCTATGCCGACGTTACGTTCCTGTTATTCTTAACTAAACTTTACCAATGCAAAAACAAGTGTACAAAACGGAAAAATGGCTTTATAAACGATATCCTACAAATACAATGTTGAACACTACATCGAACAATTCATGTCATCAACCACATTTCCTGCAAAAAAACATGGAAAAGTATTTGTAAAAAACAGTTATTAACTTCGAAGAGCAACAATTAGTCATTACGAATAAACGCAGACGATAACTGCTTCCGGTTTCGAAGGGTTCACAATCAGCTATCTCTTTGAATCGTCTGGCTAACTGCATTGGAGAACCCGTCTTCCATTGAATCCATGACATTATTGGCCAAAATATGTCATGTGCACCAAAATCAAACCAAATCAAGAGCTGTGTACAGGGAGTATATCCGGAAAACAGGCTATAAATGTCTAAAAAAATAACAATATCATTAAAATAGCTAAAACGCATCTCATTATTATTAATAAATAAAATCTGAATAGTTTTGGTGTGTGAAATCCACCAAAACGTGACAAAATCGATATTTAAATTGGAGTGGTAAGCTTGAAAATTCTAAAAATAGACAGCCCTTAAATACTGTTTGACGTCATTGGGACTTTTTCTAAGATGAAATATTGTTATTAAGTGTAAACATGTATAACGGATCAAGCTGAAATCAAAATGAAATCAGTGATTCATTTAATACGTCACAAAATATGTTGCACTTTATCTATTTTAGTATAACCTCAGCGCGTAGCCCACGTTAGGAAAGCCCTTCAATATATTATTTTAGCATGTTCAAATAGATATTCTTATGGCAATACGGGGTCAGTGAGGCATGATATATTGAAAAAAAATGTTTTCAGCAAATTTTAATTAAAAATCCTGATAAATTCCCTATAACATGCGAGGCACAATATGAACTGTTTCTTAAAGTTTAAACTGGAACTTTCTCATTATTCAGTTTCTAACTGACGTATGCTCGTTTCCACGAAACGGTACCAAAGACATTCAGTTACTATTCTTGCGTTGATATGTAAATATACTTTTATCTTCACTGTTAACATTAAAGCAAATCTCAAAATTTAATGAACTTCAATGCTGCTTCCCTGAGAACAATACACGTTTGCTAATAAATGTATTTCTTAATGATTCACATTTAAAGAAAATAAAACTTGAAACAAGGATATGATTTTGATATAAACACATTAGATATTTTCATGTTTCGTTTCTGTTAAATAACTTAAATGTGGATATAAATCATTCAAACATGAGATTTACAACACGACAACAGATTGAAATATTTTACCTTAATTTACAAATAAAGACAAGTATTAATATTTGCAGAGCATCGATGATAAAACCATTGACTTTGTAAAAGTATAAATATTATTTTGTAATTCATAATGTGATTATTGTATTTATATTTATATTCTAAAATCATTTGTATAAAATCTAAATGTTTATAAAATCTCCAGAAATGGAAGAGTAAAAGATGGTAATAATACATCGATTGTGAAACATTTCATAAAATATAAAAAAATCATGCTTGGAATTTTCCTTGGTTGAAATACTGCTGCGAGCATACCGATTAAATGTATAGTACAACCAGCGTAGCCGTTTTTAAAGTTATTTATTTTACATCGACTGTGAAACAAATTCACAATATATAGAAAAATCATGCTTGGAATTTTCCTGGGTTGAAATATTACTGCGACGATACCGATTAAAAAGTATTCTTCAAGCACATGTAACCGTTTTAAAAGTTATCTATTTTACATCGACTGTGAAACAAGATCTTACAACTTAAACAAATAACGCTCGAAGTACAAAGCATATGCGGATAACGTGTCTTGTTAGAGGACGACAAACGATCTTGGATCCGCTACTTTACCACTGGGTCATGCGCTCCACGTTTACAAATAGCCATGGCGGGAATTGAACTTACTTGAATCTGATGCTGTATCTACCACTAGACCTTGTACTGTACGTGCGTGCCTGTTTTATTGCATATTTTGCAATAATAATTTGATCCCCCCTGTAATGATTTGAAATCGCCTTTGTTTTATATGCTTTTGAATATTCTATGTTTGTTGGCTTGTATGCATTGAAACACACGTTTTTTGGTTAATAATATTAGTTAAACAAATAATACAATTATCTATATCTATATTCGGCAATTAAAAATACAACATGTTTATATCCATGAAAATATAAATAAAGTGAGAATATGAACAATTAAACCTATCATTAGTTATACTAAAATCATCAACCTAGATAAGATTTACAAAGAAGCACAACATTTATTTGATTTTTGTTGTATTTACTTTTTTTTAAATCTATACGTTAGATTGTGTTTTTTAATCTGAAAGGAAAATAAATAAATAAATATCGCTAAGTGAGAACATTACGTTTTGAAATAGATGTCATTTACATATCGAATAAGTTTGGCCATCGGCAATAGTAATGTTTAAAATATTTTGTCTTAATTTTTTATAGAAGGGACAAACAAGTAAGAAGTGATATTCATTTTCAATAAAACTAATGTTACACAAATGACATTTCCTTTCATTTCTTTGTCTATTTTCGTATTTGCCGCTTTCTATGGCGAGATATGGGAGGATCTAAATCTGGTCAGAGCTATTTAAACTTTTTCTCCATATCGCTATTAAAGTAAGACTCTAAGTAAAAAGTGTTATTTTATAAATGCATTTCTCGCTTTTTGAAATTTCGTTTTGCAGAATTACAATCTTCATTAAACCATAATTTATTACTGGTGTTCAGTATCAGTTCTTATCGCTTGTCTTTTTATTTTTATATGTTGTCCCAAATACACTGAAAGCAGAGTCCTATAAGAACATGGTGAAATAAATGGACAAGGTCGTAAATATGTGTATCGTCTGTATTTACATCGTTGAGCATGCTTTGTAGTTGTTCATTATTATGCATGAGAAAAATCTCTGACCGATTTGACCTTAGACTCGTCCCACGTGATCTTATTGTATACCTGTTCATCGTTTATATAATCGGTATGCGGTTTCGCGCTATTTCTACCGGCTTTTGTCTTAAAACACATATATGCGTGGTCAGAAAATTCATCGAAATCAAGTATTATTTAAATTCGATATATTTTTAAAATCTTATAAGTTCGTCTACAGTACTCCAACCACTCTTGTTTGAGCAAACCGTAAACTCTCCAAAGTTACCATCTGAGAGTAAACGCCCATTCACATTTGACACACCTTTAAATAGGCGCCGCCCATTCATATCAATCACGTGATTTTTATTTACGCGAGGCGGTACGCTAAGGTCTAAGTATTTATTAAATTTGATAATATCTGTAAGATTTAAAGTTCTACTTGATCTATTAAGATCACCCAATGTGGAAATTTTACCTAATTTATGATATTTCTCAATGCCAAGTTCAATCTCTTCATTTTTTTAAAACTTTGGTGTTTCCTGGTATTAATATTAACATGTAACATAAATACACACCACAATCAAAGGGAGACAATTTATTGATATTTTAACCCACATAATACCACATTGTTTTTGAATCATTGTTATGTTCAAGGACTTGTATAATTCCGTGTTTTTTTATACTTCATTTTTTTTTTTTTGTAATGATAAATGGTTATTCCACCGCTATATCGTCCCTTTTTTACGTTTTGTGACTTATTTACAAATATATGATCATACATATATAACTGTCAATTTCTAGATTTAAGATATTGTTTCTATTTCGTCATGTTTCTGAAAGAGATATAATTAGTGTCATCAAATGTTATCAATTCGAGACAATCTGAGTCCGATACTGTCTACATAGTCCGTGTTAGTATATTCCAGGATAACACGTGGATGTGCACCTCGTCACTTACCTATTTCTGCCCGGTTGCTGTTGCTGGTCGAGGCCTATATTCACGACCATTTACGTTCAACGTGTCCCGAATCATTTTAAGGTGTAACCCACCATTGATTTTTGTTCTTTATTCTATAGTAAATAATAAAAGTTTGAAGGCGTGTCATTCATAGAGAGATCCAAATCATGTGGAAGAAGTGAAACTTACATTTTACTGTTTGTCAACCTCTGCACTATCAAAATATGATGAGAAAAGTAGGGGTCATGTGTCATATAAGAGATTTTTTTTCTTGCTCAGTGTGTACGCTGGTGACAAAGTGAAAGAAGAACCCGAAATCATGTATTCATACCCCAATTTCCAAGCATCATTTTTTTTCTTCTAAATTCACAATTCAAACATGAAAATGTTAAAAAAAACATCAATACTGATATTCAAATAAAAAAATGAGCATTAAAATAAGGAAAATGCATTTTTTAAGAATAAGAATCAAGGATAATTTATAACCGCCATTATGCGACAACCCAACGGAAGAACTTCTTTTCTCCAATGGTGGTACTATGACTTAACGATATTTTCCTTGTACTTCTCTTGATGCATTATGGGATAAAGTTCCTTCCTTGCGTCTCGTACTTGTTTCGGCCAATGAATTCCTACGGTTATTTTGTTTTAAAGCCTCCATACAATTGTAGGATTTTTTTCTGTGATCTCAAGATCCCTGTAATAGTGAAATTTCACTACTATCGTACGTGGATTGTTCGTAGCCTATGAGCGCGATTGGATAGCATAATGCCGAATGACTGTTTGAAATAATTCGCAAAGCTGCCAGTTATTTCTTGGGGATCGCGCGATAAAACCTTCCTCGGTATCCAGTTGATTCATTAGAATGACATTGACTTTTGTCCGCATGACGTCTTTTGTCCGCAGAAAAATTAGAAAAAACATTGATATTTGTCCGCATGACGCCTTTTGTCTGCAGAAAAAATAGTAAAATGAAGACTTTTGTCTGCAGAAAAGGTAGGAATAAAATGACGCATTTTGTCTGCAGTACGCCTTTTGTTTTCGCTGTTTCAGCTGTACAAGCTTTTAGGACCAATTATATGGAATTTCGCAGTTTCAGCTGTACAAGCTTTTAGTACCAATTATATGGAATACAGTTATATTCAATTTTAGCCCAAACGAATTAAATCTGCATATCTGCAAGATAATATATATATTTTTTAATCCAATGTCACAGCTAACTGGTGGTCGAGGCTAGTTATAACAAAGTGGGGGAGGCATATTGTAACAATATTCCAACTCACCCCAGTAAATAATAATATACTCCATTAACTGTTTTCGTATTCATGTAATATTCGTTTAATGATGTAATATACCAATTTAAGTAACATCCATTTTTATTCTTTGTAATGTAAGTTGGAAAGTTCTAAAAACATTAAAACATAATTTCGATCAATTTCATCTTATACCTCTTGTCCCAAAGTAACCTAAACATAAATTATATTGTTTTACACCGCACACAAGCGGTGCACTAGGGATTAGAAAACAACGTGATAAACATAACCAATTGGAGTGCATAAAGATGAAGTCGTGTGACAAAAAGTTAGTCACATGATCGAATTAACACCCGTTGCATTATGGATAAGAAACCCTAATCGAACAAAGAAGATAACTTTAAGTCAAAGGTGACACTACGTCATAAACATACAAATCCATTCAATAATCAGTCAATGTTCGAAGACCAATCTATAGTGAAGTATATAGCAATATAAATCGGATTAATTTATCAACAAGATATCCAAAAATCTAACATTTATATGAATTAAAACATTTTTTTTTACAATCGAAGTATTTAAATAAAATTATCGGAAATAATATAAAAACGAAATTGCTGTCACTATTTGGAATATAAACATGGTATATTAAATGCGTTATTGTTTATGGTTGAAAAATAACAGGATGTAATATACAGCTTTTCTAAATTGATAATGGTAACCATAGAAATATATTAAGCAAAATATAGCATGGTTACAATGTATCATTCGATATTCGCCCCAAACTTACACTGTAGTTACATACCGTATTAGTTCGGATATCTGTAAAAGAAAAAGCCTTAATAGAAATAAATATTCTAGTTGTGGCCTTTGAACTATCAAAAGTCAATGTTTTGGTATGATCTCTTTACCATGGGAGAGAGTTGATGTAACAACATAACGCCAAAATAAATTATTTGCTAGATTATCATCCCCGCCGGTCCCCTTATTTTCATGCCGCCCCGACCCTTTTTATTTTCATAAAAAAAAAATTGAAAATATAAAAAGAAAAAAAGACAAAAGAAAATTCTCTCGACCTCCCCCTTTTAAAAAAAAAAAAGGGTGATAATCTGGTAATTAGTTTATAATGGCCTAAACTACATGTACAAAAAAAATAATTGGAAAACAATTCAGACCTGAGGAAAACTTCGACCAAACTTTCAGCTCAAGCGATACAAGATCCTACCGTATCTACTTAGTTAAGTGTATGTATGTTTGCGAAACACGACCCAGTCTTCCAGTTATTACTAACTGAAATTCAGTCTTCTCACATATAACTTTTGCTCTTTTCTTTTAAATTGAACTGGACTAATCCAAATTTCAGGTGCGATTTTTATTTGCTATCAATTCAAAGGTAATAAGATCGTTTTTATAAATGTCACCCCTGATATTGCTGAAATGTCACATACTATGCATAATTGATTGCAATATTTTATGTGACATTTTGTGCAATATTTTATGTGACATTTTGTGCATAATTTTATGTGACATTTAATGCAATATTTTATGTTATATTTTATTGTGACATTTTGTGTGACATTTCTATGTGATTTTTTTGTAGAAGTGAAACCGTTCAAAATTTCAGGTCTACTTTGTATTTCGTTTGGCTGCTGATTTTGTTTGTCTTTTCCTCAGTTTGCGATTATTAATTATTATATTTTTTATTGCCATGGTTACGTTACTATTGAACCTTGAAGCAAACAGTCAGGCAAGTTGCATAATTATGTGTGCGGGTAAAATGTGTAAAATCTCATATTCTTCAAATGAATTTGAGTAACAGTAGAACAACAGAAATATTCAACATGATGTTCTTTTAACTCGTTACTTTTTTTAAACTGAGACTGCGCCAGGTCTAGTGGTAGAGCATCCGCCTCGCATGCGGAAAGTCGTGGGTTCAATCCCCGGCAGGGTCATACCAAAGACTTTAAAAATGGTACTAGAAGCTTCCTCGTGACGCTCAGCATTAGAGGAGAGTTCTAGGTCTGGTTGGCCCGGTGTCAGTATAATGTGACTGGATGGGGTATCATACCATGTGTCTGCAGCATGAAACTCCAGTGTGACAGCGCTTAGAATACTGTCTCAAGTAGACACCGTCGCAATATGACTGAAAAATTGTTGAAAGTGACGCTAAACACCATACAACAACAAAAAATTTTAAACTGATTTTTGTGTATTATTGTATTTATCCTATATATTAGGACAGCAACAAATAATTAGTTCTCAAGATCATTTTCCTCTCACCACTCAGGTAGTAGGTTTGAATCCCGCTCGCTCCAAAAATTTTATTTAAGAAAGTTTGCCAGTTATTTGCGGAAGGATGGTGGTTCTACTTTAAGATTCATTCTGAGGTCTTCCTCCACCATTAAAACTGGATATGCCATATAACCTGAGGTGTCCCTCCACCAGTAAAACTGGATATGCCATATATAACCTGAGGTGTCCCTCCACCAGTAAAACTGGATATGCCATATATAACCTGAGGTGTCCCTCCACCAGTAAAACTGGATATGCCATATATAACCTGAGGTGTTCCTCCACCATTAAAACTGGATATGTGTTATATAACCTGAAATCTGTGGAAAATGGTGATTAACCCCATTCAAAAAAAAGTATATATATATACAGTAAATGAAAAACACTCACTCTCAAGTAAACAGTCTACTGTTATTATTCTTTTGAAGATGCGAACAGACAAAACACAATCTATTCCCACAACTCCTTGTGGTATATTGTCATGTAGAGTCTAACCTTGGATTAAGCTTCAGTATTGACCTTAAGGCCACTATAAATCAATTGCTTAATTACCATCCAAATTTTTTCTTTATTTTTTTATTTTTAAATGGGGGAGGGGGCAAGGATTTTTTTTTTTTATTTTTATTATTAAAATTTTCGATGTTTTTTTTTTTTTAAAATTAATGATAATAATATTTCTTGTTTTATTATATTTTTTTTATGAAAATAAAAGGGTTGGGCGCGGCATGAAAATACCAATTAATTTATTATAGCGTAAAACACATTGTAGATGCCCAGATGATTATAGGGTTATTTAATCCACCTGTCTGTATATTATTCAATACTACCACTGGGGTTTAAAAAAAAAGTTTGTTTAAAAGGGGAAAGTGTCTATACTGAAACATGACTAAGGTATTTCGAACAGGTTTCTAAAATTGTAATACATTATTTTTTTTTTTTATGATCTTGTAGAGCCTAAGGCAATTACTGAATCAAAGAAAGTTTTAAATGATATGATGTCATAGTATATATAATTATATATACCGTTCATGTTTTAATTGAAATTAATTGAAACTCATAATTGATCTATGATATCTGAATATGTCTTATATTTACCTACATCTTCCAAAAATTAACTATTATTTACTTACCTCTTACAACTGAGGCCATGGATTCAAGCCCAGCTTGGTCAAACAATTATGTCAGAAAATTTGTCAGTTACAGTAGTTTGTGGAAGGGCGGTGGTTCTACTGAAATTCATTTTGAGGATTTCTTCCTCTAATGAAACTGATTATTCCATATACAATGTATATTATAACCTGTTTTGAAAATGATATTTCACCTCATTCTAAAAGGGTGTGGTAGTTAAGATAAAACCAGACTTTAAAGTTCTGGAGTTTAGTACTTATTCTTTATCGAAAATTATCTGGGACTCGGACTGATTGGGAAGAAAATTGTCTGGTTTTCTGACTGATTGGGAAGAAAATTGTCTGGGACTCTGACTGATTGAGAAGAAAATTGTCTGGGACTCTGACTGATTGGGAAGAAAATTGTCTGGGACTCTGACTGAATGGGAAGAAAATTATCTGGGACTCTGACTGATTGAGAAGAAAATTGTCTGGGACTCTGACTGATTGGGAAAAAAATTATCTGCGACTCTGACTGATTGAGAAGAAAGTTGTCTAGGATTCTCACTGATTGGGAAGAAAATTATCTGGGACTCTGACTGATTTGGAAGAAAATTATCTGTGACTCTGACTGATTGAGAAAAAAAAAATGTCTGGGACTCTGATTGATTGAGAAGAAAATTGTCTGTGATTCTGACTGATTGGGAAGAAAATTGTCTGGGACTCTGACTGATTGGGATGAAAATTATCTGGGACTCTGACTGATTGGGAAGAAAATTATCTGGGACTCTGACTGATTGGGGAAAAATTGTCTGGGACTCTGACTGATTGGGAAGAAAATTATCTGGGATTCTGACTGATGGGGAAGAAAATTGTTTGGGACTCTGACTGATGGGGAAGAAAATTATCTGGGACTCTGACTGATTGGGAAGAAAATTGTCTGGGACTCTGACTGATTGGGAAGAAAATTGTCTGGGACTCTGACTGATTTGGAAGAAAATTGTCTTGGACTCTGACTGATTGGGAAAAAATTATCTGGGACTCTTGACTGTTTGGGAAGAAAATTGTCTGGGACTCTGACTGATTGAGAAGAAAATTGTCTGGGACTCTGACTGATTGAGAATAAAATTGTCTGGGACTGTGACTGATTGAGAAGAAAATTGTCTAGGACTCTGACTGATTTTGAAGAATTTATCTGGGACTGTTACTGATTGAGAAGAAAATTGTCTTGGACACTGACTGTTTGGGATGAAAATTGTCTGGGGCTCTGATTGATTGGGAAGAAAATTGTCTGGGACTCTGACTGATTGAGAAGAAAATTGTCTGGGACTCTGAATGATTGAGAAAAAAATGTCTGGGACGCTGACTGATTGGGAAGAAAATTATCTGGGACTCTGACTGATTGAGATGAAAATTGTCTGGGACACTGACTGATTGGGAAGAAAATTGTCTGGGGCTCTGACTGATTGGGAAGAAAATTGTCTGGGACTCGGACTGATTGGGAAGAAAATTGTCTGGGACTCTGACTGATTGGGAAGAAAATTGTCTGGGACTCTGTCTGATTGTGAAGACAATTGTCTAGGACTCTGACTGTTTGGGAAGAAAATTGGGAAGAAAATTGTCTTGGGCTCTGACTGATTGGGAAGAAAATTGTCTGGGACTCTGACTGATAAGGAAGAAAATTATCTGGGACTCTGACTGATTGTGAAGAAAATTGTCTGGGACTCTGATGGATTGCGAAGAAAATTGTCTTGGACTCTGACTGATGGGTAAGAAAATTGTCTGGGACTCTGACTGTTTGGGAAGAAAATTGTCTGGGACTCTGACTGATTGGGATGAAAATTGTCTGGGACTCTGACTGATTGACAAAAAAAATATCTGGGATTCTCACTGATTGAGAAGGAAATTGTTTAGGACTCCCATTGATTGGGAAGAAAATTGTCTGGAACTGTGACTGATTGAGAAGAAAATTATCTGGGACTCTGACTGATTGGGAAGAAAATTATCTGTGACTCTGACTGATTGGGAAGAAAATTATCTGTGACTCTGACTGATTGAGAAAAAAATGTCTGGGACTCTGATTGATTGAGAAGAAAATTGTCTGAGACTCTGTCTGATTGGGAAAAGAAAATTGTCTGGGACTCTGACTGATTGGGAAGAAAATTATCTGGGACTCTGACTGATTGGGAAGAAAATTATCTGTGACTCTGACTGATTGGGAAGAAAATTATCTGTGACTCTGACTGATAGAGAAAAAAATGTCTGGGACTCTGATTGATTGAGAAGAAAATTGTCTGTGTTTCTGACTGATTGGGAAGGGAATTGTCTGGGACTGTGATTGATTGAGAAGAAAATTATCTGGGACTCTGACTGATTGGGAAGAAAATTATCTGGGACTCTGACTGATTGGGGAAAAAATTGTCTGGGACTCTGACTGATTGGGAAGAAAATTATCTGGGACTCTGACTGATGAGGAAGAAAATTGTTTGGGACTCTGACTGATGGGGAAGAAAATTATTTAGGATTCTGACTGATTGGGAAAAAAAATTGTCTGGGACTCTGACTGATTTGGAAGAAAATTGTCTTGGACTCTGACTGATTGGGAAGAAAATTATCTGGGACTCTTGACTGTTTGGGAAGAAAATTGTCTGGGACTCTGACTGATTGAGAAGAAAATTGTCTGGGACTCTGACTGATTGGGAATAAAATTATCTGGGACTGTGACTGATTGAGAAGAAAATTGTCTGGGACTCTGACTGATTGGGAATAAAATTATCTGGGACTCTGACTGATTGGGAAGAAAATTGTCTGGGACTCTGACTGTTTGGGAAGAAAATTGTCTGGGACTCTGACTGATTGAGAAGAAAATTGTCTAGGACTCTGACTGATTTTGAAGAATTTATCTGGGACTGTTACTGATTGAGAAGAAAATTGCCTTGGACTCTGACTGTTTGGGATGAAAATTGTCTGGGACTCTGACTGATTGGGAAGAAAATTTTCTCGGACTCTGACTGATTGGGAAGAAAATTGTCTGGGACTCTGAATGTTTGAGAAAAACATGTCTGGGACTCTGACTGATTGGTAAAACAATTATCTGGGACTCTGACTTATTGAGAAGAAAATTGTCTGGGACTCTGACTGATTGGGAAGAAAATTATCTGGGACTGTGACTGATTGAGATGATAATTGTCTGGGACTTTGACTGATTCGGAAGAAAATTGCCTGGGGCTCTGACTGATTGAGATGAAAATTGTCTGGGACACTGACTGATTGGGAAGAAAATTATCTGTGACTCTGACTGATTGGGAAGAAAATTTACTGGGACTCTGACTGATTGGGAAGACAATTGTCTGGGACTCTGACTGTTTGGGAAGAAAATTGGGAAGAAAATTGTCTTGGGCTCTGACTGATTGGGAAGAAAATTGTCTGGGACTCTGATTGATTGAGAACAAAATTATCTGGGACTCTGACTGATTGGGAAGAAAATTGTCTGGGACTGTGACTGATTTGGAAGAAAATTATTTGCAACTGTGACTGATTGAGAAAAAAAATTTCTGGGACTCTGACTGATTGGGAAGAAAATTGTCTCGGACTCTGACTGATTGGGAAGAAAATTGTTTGGGATTCTGACTGATTTGGAAGAAAATTGTCTGGTACTCTGATTGATTGGGAAGAAAATTATCTGGGACTCTGACTGATTGGGAAGAAAATTATCTGGGACTCTAACTGATTGGGGAAAAAAATTGTCTAGGACTCTGACTGATTGGAAAGAAAGTTGTCTGGGACTCTGATTGATTGGGAAGAAAATTATCTGGGACTCTGAAAATTGTCTGGGACTCTGACTGATTGGGAAAAAAATTGTCTGGGACTCTGACTAATTGTGAACAAATTATCTGGGACTCTGACTGATTGAGAAAAAAATTGTCTGCGACTCTGACTGCTTGGGAAGAAAATTATCTGGGATTCTGACTGATTGAGAAGAAAATTGTCTGGGACTCTGACTGTTTGGGAAGAAAATTATCTGGGAATGTGACTGATTGAGAAGAAAATTGTTTGGGACTCTGACTGATTGAGAAGAAAATTGTCTGGGACTCTGACTGTTTGGGAAGAAAATTGTCTGGGGCTCTGATTGATTGGGAAGAAAATTGTCTGGGACTCTGACTGATTGGGAAGAAAATTGTCTGGGACTCTGACTGATTTGGAAAAAAATTGTCTGGGACTCTGACTAATTGTGAACAAATTATCTGGGACTCTGACTGATTGAGAAAAAAATTGTCTGGGACTCTGACTGATTGAGAAAAAAATTGTCTGGGACTCTGACTGATTGAGAAAAAATTGTCTGCGACTCTGACTGATTGGGAAGAAAATTATCTGGGACTCTGACTGATTGGGAAGAAAATTGTCTGGGACTCTGACTGATTTGGAAGAAAATTATCTGGGACTCTGACTGATTGAGAAGAAAATTATCTGGGACTCTGACTGATTGAGAAGAAAATTATCTGGGACTCTGACTGATTGGGAAGAAAATTGTCTGGGACTCTGACTGATTTGGAAAAAAATTGTCTGGGACTCTGACTAATTGTGAACAAATTATCTGGGACTCTGACTGATTGAGAAAAAAATTGTCTGGGACTCTGACTTATTGAGAAAAAAATTGTCTGGGGCTCTGACTGATTGGGAAGAAAATTGTCTGGGGCTCTGACTGATTGGGAAGAAAATTATCTGGGACTCTGACTGATTGAGAAGAAAATTGTCTGGGACTCTGACTGATTGGGAAGAAAATTGTCTGGGACTCTGACTGTTTGACAAAAAAAATATCTGGGATTCTCACTGATTGAGAAGGAAATTGTTTAGGACTCCCATTGATTGGGAAGAAAATTGTCTGGAACTGTGACTGATTGAGAAGAAAATTATCTGGGACTCTGACTGATTGGGAAGAAAATTATCTGTGACTCTGACTGATTGGGAAGAAAATTATCTGTGACTCTGACTGATTGAGAAAAAAATGTCTGGGACTCTGATTGATTGAGAAGAAAATTGTCTGAGACTCTGTCTGATTGGGAAAAGAAAATTGTCTGGGACTCTGACTGATTGGGAAGAAAATTATCTGGGACTCTGACTGATTGGGAAGAAAATTATCTGTGACTCTGACTGATTGGGAAGAAAATTATCTGTGACTCTGACTGATAGAGAAAAAAATGTCTGGGACTCTGATTGATTGAGAAGAAAATTGTCTGTGTTTCTGACTGATTGGGAAGGGAATTGTCTGGGACTGTGATTGATTGAGAAGAAAATTATCTGGGACTCTGACTGATTGGGAAGAAAATTATCTGGGACTCTGACTGATTGGGGAAAAAATTGTCTGGGACTCTGACTGATTGGGAAGAAAATTATCTGGGACTCTGACTGATGAGGAAGAAAATTGTTTGGGACTCTGACTGATGGGGAAGAAAATTATTTAGGATTCTGACTGATTGGGAAAAAAATTGTCTGGGACTCTGACTGATTTGGAAGAAAATTGTCTTGGACTCTGACTGATTGGGAAGAAAATTATCTGGGACTCTTGACTGTTTGGGAAGAAAATTGTCTGGGACTCTGACTGATTGAGAAGAAAATTGTCTGGGACTCTGACTGATTGGGAATAAAATTATCTGGGACTGTGACTGATTGAGAAGAAAATTGTCTGGGACTCTGACTGATTGGGAATAAAATTATCTGGGACTCTGACTGATTGGGAAGAAAATTGTCTGGGACTCTGACTGTTTGGGAAGAAAATTGTCTGGGACTCTGACTGATTGAGAAGAAAATTGTCTAGGACTCTGACTGATTTTGAAGAATTTATCTGGGACTGTTACTGATTGAGAAGAAAATTGCCTTGGACTCTGACTGTTTGGGATGAAAATTGTCTGGGACTCTGACTGATTGGGAAGAAAATTTTCTCGGACTCTGACTGATTGGGAAGAAAATTGTCTGGGACTCTGAATGTTTGAGAAAAACATGTCTGGGACTCTGACTGATTGGTAAAACAATTATCTGGGACTCTGACTTATTGAGAAGAAAATTGTCTGGGACTCTGACTGATTGGGAAGAAAATTATCTGGGACTGTGACTGATTGAGATGATAATTGTCTGGGACTTTGACTGATTCGGAAGAAAATTGCCTGGGGCTCTGACTGATTGAGATGAAAATTGTCTGGGACACTGACTGATTGGGAAGAAAATTATCTGTGACTCTGACTGATTGGGAAGAAAATTTACTGGGACTCTGACTGATTGGGAAGACAATTGTCTGGGACTCTGACTGTTTGGGAAGAAAATTGGGAAGAAAATTGTCTTGGGCTCTGACTGATTGGGAAGAAAATTGTCTGGGACTCTGATTGATTGAGAACAAAATTATCTGGGACTCTGACTGATTGGGAAGAAAATTGTCTGGGACTGTGACTGATTTGGAAGAAAATTATTTGCAACTGTGACTGATTGAGAAAAAAAATTTCTGGGACTCTGACTGATTGGGAAGAAAATTGTCTCGGACTCTGACTGATTGGGAAGAAAATTGTTTGGGATTCTGACTGATTTGGAAGAAAATTGTCTGGTACTCTGATTGATTGGGAAGAAAATTATCTGGGACTCTGACTGATTGGGAAGAAAATTATCTGGGACTCTAACTGATTGGGGAAAAAAATTGTCTAGGACTCTGACTGATTGGAAAGAAAGTTGTCTGGGACTCTGATTGATTGGGAAGAAAATTATCTGGGACTCTGAAAATTGTCTGGGACTCTGACTGATTGGGAAAAAAATTGTCTGGGACTCTGACTAATTGTGAACAAATTATCTGGGACTCTGACTGATTGAGAAAAAAATTGTCTGCGACTCTGACTGCTTGGGAAGAAAATTATCTGGGATTCTGACTGATTGAGAAGAAAATTGTCTGGGACTCTGACTGTTTGGGAAGAAAATTATCTGGGAATGTGACTGATTGAGAAGAAAATTGTTTGGGACTCTGACTGATTGAGAAGAAAATTGTCTGGGACTCTGACTGTTTGGGAAGAAAATTGTCTGGGGCTCTGATTGATTGGGAAGAAAATTGTCTGGGACTCTGACTGATTGGGAAGAAAATTGTCTGGGACTCTGACTGATTTGGAAAAAAATTGTCTGGGACTCTGACTAATTGTG
Source organism: Panopea generosa (assembly GCA_029582155.1). Classification (NCBI taxonomy): domain Eukaryota; kingdom Metazoa; phylum Mollusca; class Bivalvia; order Adapedonta; family Hiatellidae; genus Panopea; species Panopea generosa. The sequence goes on along the minus strand of JAPMAH010000024.1, from coordinate 1,392,042 downwards.
AACAAATTATCTGGGACTCTGACTGATTGAGAAAAAAATTGTCTGGGACTCTGACTGATTGAGAAAAAAATTGTCTGGGACTCTGACTGATTGAGAAAAAATTGTCTGCGACTCTGACTGATTGGGAAGAAAATTATCTGGGACTCTGACTGATTGGGAAGAAAATTGTCTGGGACTCTGACTGATTTGGAAGAAAATTATCTGGGACTCTGACTGATTGAGAAGAAAATTATCTGGGACTCTGACTGATTGAGAAGAAAATTATCTGGGACTCTGACTGATTGGGAAGAAAATTGTCTGGGACTCTGACTGATTTGGAAAAAAATTGTCTGGGACTCTGACTAATTGTGAACAAATTATCTGGGACTCTGACTGATTGAGAAATAAATTGTCTGGGACTCTGACTTATTGAGAAAAAAATTGTCTGGGGCTCTGACTGATTGGGAAGAAAATTGTCTGGGGCTCTGACTGATTGGGAAGAAAATTATCTGGGACTCTGACTGATTGAGAAGAAAATTGTCTGGGACTCTGACTGATTGGGAAGAAAATTGTCTGGGACTCTGACTGTTTGGGAAGAAAATTGTCTGGGACTCTTATTGTTTGGGAAGAAAATTGTCTAGGACTCTGACTGATTGAGATGAAAATTTTCTGGGACTCTGACTGATTGGGAAGAAAATTATCTGGGACTGTGACTGATTGAGAAGAAATTTGTTTGGGACTCTGACTGTTTGGGAAAAAAGTTGTCTGTGACTCTGATTGATTGGGAAGAAAATTATCTGGGACTCTGAAAATTGTCTGGGACTCTGACTGATTGGGAAAAAATTGTCTGGGACTCTGACTAATTGTGAACAAATTATCTGGGACTCTGACTGATTGAGAAAAAATATTGTCTGCGACTCTGACTGATTGGGAAGAAAATTATCTGGGACTCTGACTGATTGAGAAGAAAATTGTTTGGGACTCTGACTGATTGGGAAGAAAGTTGTCTGGGACGAAAATTGTCTGGGACTCTGACTGATTGGGAAGAAAATTGTTTGGGACTCTGACTGATTGGGAAGAAAGTTGTCTGGGACGAAAATTGTCTGGGACTCTGACTGATTGGGAATAAAATTATCTGGGACTCTGACTGATTGGGAAGAAAAATTGTTTGGGACTCTGACTGATTGAGAAGAAAATTGTCTCGGACTCTGACTGATTGGAAAGAAAATTGTCTGGGACTCTGACTGACTGGGAAGAAAATTATCTGGGACTCTGACTGATTGGGAAGAAAATTGTTTGGGACTCTGACTGATTGGGAAGAAATTTGTCTGGGACGAAAATTGTCTGGGACTCTGACTGATTGGGAATAAAATTATCTGGGACTCTGACTGATTGGGATGAAAATTGTTTGGGACTCTGACTGATTGAGAAGAAAATTGTCTCGGACTCTGACTGATTGGAAAGAAAATTGTCTGGGACTCTGACTGACTGGGAAGAAAATTATCTGGGACTCTGACTGATTGGGAAGAAAATTGTCTGGGACTCTGACTGATTGGGAAGACAATTGTTTGGGGCTCTGACTGATTGGGAAGAAAATTATCGAGGACTGTGACTCTTTGGGAAGAAAATTATCTGGGACTCTGACTGGTTGGGAAGAAAATTGTCTGGGACTCTGACTGGTTGGGAAGAAAATTGTCTGAGACTCTGACTGATTGGGAAGAAAATTATCTGGGACTCTGACTGATTGGGAAGAAAATTATCTGGGACTCTGACTGATTGGGAAAAAATAGTCTGGGACTCTGACTGTTTGGGAAAAAAATTGTCTGGGACTCTGACTGTTTGGGAAGAAAATTGTCTGGGACTCTGACTGATTGGGAAGAAAATTGTCTGAGGCTCTGACTGATTGGGAAGAAAATTATCTGGGGCTCTGACTGATTTGGAAGAAAATTGTCTGAGACTCGGACTGATTGGGAAGAAAATTGTCTGGGAATCTGACTGATTGGGAAGAAAATTGTCTGGGACTCTGACTGATTTGGTATAAAATTGTCTGGGACTCTGACTGATTGGGAAGAAAATTATCTGGGACTCTGACTTTTTGGAAAGAAATTTATCTTGGAGTATGACTGATTGGGAAGAAAACTGTCTGGGACTCTGACTGTTTGGGAAGAAAATTGTCTGGGACTCTGACTGATTGGGAAGAAAATTGTCTGGGACTCTGACTGTTTGGGAAGAAAATTATCTGGGACTGTGACTAATTGAGAAGAAAATTGTTTGGGACTCTGACTGTTTGGGAAGAAAATTGTCTGGGGCTCTGATTGATTGGGAAGAAAATTGTCTGGGACTCTGACTGATTTGGAAGAAAATTGTCTGGGACTCGGACTGATTGGGAAGAAAATTGTCTGGGAATCTGACTGATTGGGAAGAAAATTGTCTGGGACTCTGACTGATTGGGAAGAAAATTATCTGGGACTCTGACTTTTTGGAAAGAAATTTATCTTGGAGTATGACTGATTGGGAAGAAAACTGTCTGGGACTCTGACTGTTTGGGAAGAAAATTGTCTGGGACTCTGACTGTTTGGGAAGAAAATTGTCTGGGACTCTGACTGATTGGGAAGGAAGAAAATTGTCTGGGACTCTGACTGTTTGGGAAGTAAATTGTCTGGGACTCTGACTGATTGGGAAGAAAATTGTCTGGGACTCTGACTGATTGGGAAGAAAATTGTCTGGGACTCTGACTGTTTGGGAAGAAAATTGTCTGGGACTCTGACTCATTTGGAAGAAAATTGTCTGGGGCTTTGACTTATTGGGAAGAAAATTGTCTGGGACTCTGACTGATTTGGAAGAAAATTGTCTGGGTCTCTGACTGATTGAGAAAAAATTGTCTCGGAATCTGACTGATTGAAAAGAAAATTATCTGGGACTCTGACTGATTGGGAAGAAAATTGTCTGGGACTCGGACTGATTGGGAAGAAAATTGTCTGGGACTCTGACTGATTGGGAAGAAAATTATCTGGGACTCTGACTGATTGGGAAGAAAATTGTCTGGGACTCTGACTGATTTGGAAAAAAATTGTCTGGGACTCTGACTAATTGTGAACAAATTATCTGGGACTCTGACTGATTGAGAAAAAAATTGTCTGGGACTCTGACTTATTGAGAAAAAAATTGTCTGGGGCTCTGACTGATTGGGAAGAAAATTGTCTGGGGCTCTGACTGATTGGGAAGAAAATTATCTGGGACTCTGACTGATTGAGAAGAAAATTGTCTGGGACTCTGACTGATTGGGAAGAAAATTGTCTGGGACTCTGACTGTTTGGGAAGAAAATTATCTGGGACTCTTATTGTTTGGGAAGAAAATTGTCTAGGACTCTGACTGATTGAGATGAAAATTGTCTGGGACTCTGACTGATTGGGAACAAATTATCTGGGACTCTGACTGATTGGGAAGAAAATTGTCTGGGACTCTGACTGATTTGGAAAAAAATTGTCTGGGACTCTGACTGATTGAGAAGAAAATTGTCTGGGACTCTGACTGATTGAGAAGAAAATTGTCTGGGACTCTGACTGATTTGGAAGAAAATTATCTGGGACTCTGACTGATTGAGAAGAAAATTATCTGGGACTCTGACTGATTGAGAAGAAAATTATCTGGGACTCTGACTGATTGGGAAGAAAATTGTCTTGGACTCTGACTGATTTGGAAAAAAATTGTCTGGGACTCTGACTAATTGTGAACAAATTATCTGGGACTCTGACTGATTGAGAAAAAAATTGTCTGGGACTCTGACTTATTGAGAAAAAAATTGTCTGGGGCTCTGACTGATTGGGAAGAAAATTGTCTGGGGCTCTGACTGATTGGGAAGAAAATTGTCTGGGACTCTGACTGATTGGGAAGAAAATTGTCTGGGGCTCTGATTGATTGGGAAGAAAATTGTCTGGGACTCTGACTGATTTGGAAGAAAATTGTCTGGGACTCAGACTGATTGGGAAGAAAATTGTCTGGGAATCTAACTGATTGGGAATAAAATTATCTGGGACTCTGACTGATTGGGAATAAAATTATCTGGGACTGTGACTAATTGGGAAGAAAATTGTTTGGGACTCTGACTGTTTGGGAAGAAAATTGTTTGGGACTCTGACTGTTTGGGAAGAAAATTGTCTGGGGCTCTGACTGTTTGGGAAGAAAATTGTTTGGGACTCTGACTGATTTGGAAGAAAATTGTTTGGGACTCTGACTGTTTGGGAAGAAAATTGTCTGGGGCTCTGATTGATTGGGAAGAAAATTGTCTGGGACTCTGACTGATTTGGAAGAAAATTGTCTGGGACTCGGACTGATTGGGAAGAAAATTGTCTGGGAATCTGACTGATTGGGAAGAAAATTGTCTGGGACTCTGACTGATTTGGTATAAAATTGTCTGGGACTCTGACTGATTGGGAAGAAAATTATCTGGGACTCTGACTTTTTGGAAAGAAATTTATCTTGGAGTATGACTGATTGGGAAGAAAACTGTCTGGGACTCTGACTGTTTGGGAAGAAAATTGTCTGGGACTCTGACTGATTGGGAAGAAAATTGTCTGGGACTCTGACTGATTGGGAAGAAAATTGTCTGGGACTGTGACTGATTGGAAGAAAATTGTCTGGGACTCTGACTGATTGGGAAGAAAATTGTCTGGGACTCTCACTGATTGGGAAGAAAAGTGTCTGGGACTCTGACTGATTGGGAAGAAAATTGTCTGGGACTCTGACTGATTGAGGAGAAAATTATCTGTGACTCTGACTGATTGACAAAAAAATTGTCTGGGACTCTGACTGATTGAGAAAAAATTGTCTCGGAATCTGACAGATTGAGAAGAAAATTGTCTGGGACTCTGACTGATTTGGAAGAAAATTGTCTGGGACTCTGACTGATTGGGAAGAAAATTGTCTGGGACACTGACTGATTGGAAGAAAATTGTCTGGGACTCTGACTGATTGGGAAGAAAATTGTCTGGGACTCTGACTGATTGGGAAGAAAAGTGTCTGGGACTCTGACTGATTGGGAAGAAAAATTGTCTGGGACTCTGACTGATTGAGGAGAAAATTATCTGTGACTCTGACTGATTGAGAAGAAAATTGTCTGGTTTTCTGACTGATTTGGAAGAAAATTGTCTGGGACTCTGACTGATTGAGAAAAAATTGTCTCGGAATCTGACAGATTGAGAAGAAAATTGTCTGGGACTCTGACTGATTTGGAAGAAAATTGTCTGGGACTCTGACTGATTGGGAAGAAAATTGTCTGGGACACTGACTGATTGGGAAGAAAATTGTCTGGGACTCTGACTGATTGGGAAGAAAAGTTTCTGGGACTCTGACTGATTGGGAAGAAAATTGTCTAGACTCTGACTGATTGAGGAGAAAATTATCTGTGACTCTGACTGATTGAGAAGAAAATTGTCTGGTTTTCTGACTGATTGGGAAGAAAATTATCTGGGACTCTGACTGATTGGATAGAAAATTGTCTGGGGCTCTGACTGATTGAGAAGATAATTGTCTGGGACTCTGACTGATTGGAAGAAAATTGTCTGGGACTCTGACTGATTGGGAAGAAAATTGTCTGGGACTCTGACTGATTGGGAAGAAAATTGTCTGGGACTCTGACTGATTGGGAAGAAAATTGTCTGGGACTCTGACTGATTGAGGAGAAAATTATCTGTGACTCTGACTGATTGAGAAGAAAATTGTCTGGTTTTCTGACTGATTTGGAAGAAAATTGTCTGGGACTCTGACTGATTGAGAAAAAATTGTCTCGGAATCTGACAGATTGAGAAGAAAATTGTCTGGGACTCTGACTGATTTGGAAGAAAATAGTCTGGGACTCTGACTGATTGGGAAGAAAATTGTCTGGGACACTGACTGATTGGAAGAAAATTGTCTGGGACTCTGACTGATTGGGAAGAAAATTGTCTGGGGCTCTGACTGATTGGGAAGAAAAGTGTCTGGGACTCTGACTGATTGGGAAGAAAATTGTCTGGGACTCTGACTGATTGAGAAGAAAATTATCAGGGATTCTGACTGATTGGGAAGAAAATTATCTGGGACTCTGACTGATTGAGGAGAAAATTATCTGTGACTCTGACTGATTGAGAAGAAAATTGTCTGGTTTTCTGACTGATTGGGAAGAAAATTGTCTGGGACTCTGACTGATTGGAAAGAAAATTGTCTGGGGCTCTGACTGATTGAGAAGATAATTGTCTAGGACACTGACTGATTGAGAAGAAATTTATCTGGGACTCTGACTGATTGAGAAGATAATTGTCTAGGACACTGACTGATTGAGATGAAAGTTATCTGGGAATCTGACTGATTGAGAAGAAAATTGTCTGGGACTCTGACTGATTGGGAAAAAAATTATCTGGGACTCTGACTGATTGGGAAGAAAATTATCAGGGATTCTGACTGATTGGGAAGAAAATTGTCTGAGGCTCTGACTGATTGGGAAGAAATTGTCTGGGACTCTGAATGATTGGGAAGAAATTGTCTGGGACTCTGACTGATTGGGAAGAAAATTATCTGAGACTCAGACTGATTGGAAAGAAAATTATCTGGGACTCTGACTGATTGGGAAGAAAATTGTCTGGGGCTCTGACTGATTGGGAAGAAATTGTCTGGGACTCTGAATGATTGGGGAGAAAATTGTCTGGGACTCTGAATGATTGGGAAGAAATTGTCTGGGACTCTGACTGATTGGGAAGAAAATTATCTGGGACTCTGAATGATTGGGAAGAAAATCATCTGGGACTCTGAATGATTGAGAAGAAAATTATCTGGGACTCTGACTGTTTGGGAAGAAAATTATCTGGGACTCTGACTGATTTATTATTTTAATATTTTGTAGTGTAACAATTTATTAACTTAAGTTTAATTCATTGTAATATCATAGCAAATTTCGTTCATACCATCAGTCATCTGCCTCCATTTTGTTTCAAACAGTTAGTTTTTATATTATAAATAATAATATATAATTTAGTAATAAAGCAATATCTGTGTAGCGTTAAATGTAATTTTTTATCATTTTCAGTCTTGTTTCTTTCTGTATTAATCACCTTTTTGTTCCAACCTCTTTTGTTGTTACCATTTTAAATGCCCTCTTTATTCAAATATTTATTCCTGGTAAATTATGTAAATATACAGGGCGGGTGGTGAATTGGTAAATAAATATTATATAATTATGATAAGATTCAACAAGTCTTCCTATATTTGGTGTACAGCTTATAACATTTCTACCTTATGCTTGATTTGTAATTATAACCATTGTTACATCTTACATATATATATCCAAGAGTTGGAAAATTCTACTCGTCCACTCGCCATGACTAGAAACTTTCGTTAAGGATGAGAAAGATTTAAGAAACTCGCCTTAATATTTATTTAGCTTGACCCAGTTAGCTCAGTCAGTAGCATGTCTAACTATCAATCCAGGGGTCATGAGTTTGAATCTCTGCCTGACAACACTCATCGTCTCTGTGATGAAAGATATACAACATTGCATCTCATTGCCATTACTGGTCCCAGAAAAGAAAGGTCAGGAAAACTGATCATCAGCAAAAACATGATGCTAAATTTCAAACAATATTTATTTGATTTTAAGCATTAAAAAATATTTGGGAAAGGAGAATGGTAGATAGATTTGTTAGCAAATTTCAAGCCCTGCAATATATAGCACTGTTTTTATATAACATGCAGTATTGTGTCACATTGGTCAAATAATCATGATTTAACAATATCTTAAGATTTCAAGGTGATGTTTTGCAGTAACTTGAGCAATCAATATCATTAGAGAACACACAATTCATAAATAAACAAATACATATATATATAGTGCTAGGGTTAACAGTGGAAGAATTAAATGTAAATTAAGAATCTTTGAGTGGTCTTCCATTGCTAATTAGTCTAGGGTGCTGTTGTCAAAAGGCCGCTTAGCTCTCACCGCTGAGGTTGTGGGTTTGAGCTTGGCTTTGTCCAAACACTTTTTGTGAGAAAGTGTTACTTGAGAAAAGAAAGACATTATAAGTTTGACTCAGTTCCATTCTCACATATTTTCCAATAATTATTCAATATCATTTTTTCTGCTTTTGAATGCTAAGAATAAAATGCACACCTACTTGTTTTATGATAATGACCGCCTGGTGCATCAAGGTGTTATGTGCTTTCAAGCTTCATATAGACATAGCACCTTCATGTTCTAAGGGTTGCTTATTCTGTATTCAAAAGAAAGTCATGGAAGTTTATCCTACCAAGTATTAGCAGATAGAAAAAAATCTAGAAAGAAAGTCCTGTTTGACTGATATAGCTTCAGTTACTGTAGTAATATTTCAGCTGTTTGAAATGATTCCTGAGGACAAAGAAGTTTGTTTCTATGTCTATAGTAATGTTTCAGCTGTTGGGAAAAAGAAGTTCCATTCTATGTCTGAAGTAATATTTCAGCTGTTTGAAATGATCCCTGAGGACAAAGAAGTTCCGTTCTATGTAGAGGAACCAGGGACTTCCATTGTAAGGCATTTTGTTGTTAATGGTGACTGTGCGCATCTTTTCTTTGGTTCAGGGAAGTATCACAATATGGAAATGCACCCCATTTGGTATTACTGAATATTGCAGTTTCTTAGTGAGGGAGGGGAAGGGAATGTTTATGTCTCTCACCAATTTATTTTGTACTCTTCTACATAAATTAAAGAGACATATTGCACTTCTGGAACACTGAACACATTGTCAAATTGGTTCTAAAAGTGTCTTGTGTCCATAGATAATCCTCTGTTATTTCAGTCATGCAGGAGAAAACATTGGGTTGCCCAGGTTGCTTTTGCACAATTTTGATGTTTTGATGAAACCCCTTCATTTTTGACAATTCTGTCCATTTGTGGCAGTGTATTACTACGCATCTTTAAACTGTTATACCTTCATCCAATAGTAGCCAATGTCATCCAAACTTGGCAGAACTCATGAAAATGTTTCAATGTTCCTGTATATACAAAAAAATATGATCATTTTAAGCATTTCAAACAAAATATTCCCCAACCGTTAACACAGCTCTAATTTCTTGGGTGCAATATTCTTTCTACTGTCACTAAGGGGAGGTAATTGGTTAGTGAGACCTAAAGCCCCCCCCCCCCCCCCACACACACACACACCCCACCCCAATTACCACTTGAGGGAACCTGACAGCTGTGCAGTGGCTGCACCATGCCTATTGACTTTTCATGTTTGGGTACAAGTCATGCTAGCACTAGATTGTATCGAGTTACTGCTACAAACAATAAATTGTGCAAGGAAATGATTACAATTTCACTGGTGCATTTTAAATTTAATTAAAAGCTGGTAAAATGTAAGTATGCTTTCTGCAGTGTTGTTTGTAGTGGACATAGTACAATTTTGATAGGGAGTGGTGCATTTATCCACAAATGTTCAATTATGTAAATCTGCACTTCTTATTAATTTTGTTAGGACTACCCAGCAGTGGTCATGAGGTAGAGCTTCCACACTGCATGCGGAAGGTCATGGGTTTGATCCCAGGCCGGGTCTTACCCAATACTTGAAAAATAGTACTAGAAGCTTCCTCGCTTGGTGTTCAGCATTTAGAGGATAGTTCTAGGTCTCATCTGCCTATTGTCAGTATAAATTTATGTGACTGGGTGGAGTATCATATCATGTGTCTGTGGTATGATACTCCAGTGTGGCAGCACATAGAATACTGTCTCATGTAGACACCACCATGATATTACTGATAAATTGTTGAAAGTGACACTAAACACCATACCACAAAACAACATAATTTTGTTTATGAAATAAAAAAAGTACCAAATCAATTCTTGCTTATCATCTTACCACCTATAGGCCTCGATCAACAGTTCAAAAGTCATCCCCAATACCTCGGAACCATAGGTTACAGCGCGTGGGTTAGAGGGGGGGTTCCAGTGGTAGAGTACCGAACCCATGATTGAAGGTCGTGGGTTCAATCCTCTGCCACGGCTATGTGTGGTGTCCTTCAGCAAGACACTTTTCCCACAAATGCTTTGTACTGGTTCTGCCCAGGAAGACTTCTGTGGTGATTTGTCTAAGTTGTGAGAACTTGTTTCACAATCGAAGTTAAATAAATTAGTTTAAACCATAGATTAACTGTTCCCAAAATCACACATGAAATTAGTTCTGTATATTGTTTTTCTTGCTGTTTTGGGGAAGCTGTGCTTGGATTGAAGTGTTGATTGTTTATGTAAAATAATAACATTACATTCTCACAAAACATAGTTGACGTTCCAGGAATATTATAAATCCATGACATATTTTTGATAATGTAATGGGACTCTATATTGATTCCTCACTCGGTGTTGTCTGCACAACTAATGGCTGTTGTATATAACTCCAGAGCTACTTTCAGACTTGCTGAAACATATTAAAGTATAGTTTACTAAAAAATCTCATTATGATTTATCTGGTTCCCAGCTGTTTGTTTTATCTATAGAGCTGGGACACATTATATTTCCATGTATTACCTAAACAAAAAATTCTTATTCTCTTGTTCTGAGTTATCTATAGAGCTGGGACACATTATATTGCCCTGTATTACCTAAACAAAAAATTCTCATTATCTTGTTCCCAGTTGTTTGTTTTATCTATAGAGCAGGGAAACATTATATATCCATGTATTACCTTAACGAAAAATTCTCATTATCTTGTTCCCAGTTGTTTGTTTTATCTATAGAGCAGGGAAACATTATATATCCATGTATTACCTTAACGAAAAATTCTCATTATCTTGTTCCCAGTTGTTTGTTTTATCTGTAGAGCTGACACACATTATATTGCCCTGTATTACCTAAACAAAAAATTCTCATTATCTTGTTCCCAGTTGTTTGTTTTATCTATAGAGCTGGGACACATTATATATCCATGTATTACCTTAACGAAAAATTCTCATTATCTTGTTCCCAGTTGTTTGTTTTATCTATAGAGCTGGGACACATTATATTTACATGTATTACCTTAACGAAAAATTCTCATTATCTTGTTCCCAGTTGTTTGTTTTATCACTAGAGCAGGGACACATTATATTTCCATGTATTACCTAAACAAAAAATTCTCATTCTCTTGTTCCCAGTTATTTGTTTTATCTATAGAGCTGGGACGTATTATATTTACATGTATTACCTTAACGAAAAATTCTCATTATCTTGTTCCCAGTTGTTTGTTTTATCTATAGAGCTGGGACACATTATATTTACATGTATTACCTTAACGAAAAATTCTCATTATCTTGTTCCCAGTTGTTTGTTTTATCTATAGAGCTGGGACACATTATATTTACATGTATTACCTTAACGAAAAATTCTCATTATCTTGTTCCCAGTTGTTTGTTTTATCTATAGAGCTGGGACGCATTATATTTACATGTATTACCTTAACAAAAAATTCTCATTCTCTTGTTCCCTGTTGTTTGTTTTTTCTATAGAGCTGGGACACATTATATTTACATGTTTTACCGTTATCTAAATACAATACTCTGATATTGTAAGATAAATTGGCCATACCATATTTTAACACAAATATGTCTGATATTGTAGGAAAAATTGGCTAAACTTCAGGAAGAAGTGGAAACAAAGAAGATAGCTATTAATGATGTGGAAAGAGGCAATATATATGAGTAGATTACTTGATAAGAACATGTATATAAAATTATATATAATAAAGGGACACGGAGCAATATTGAAATTGAGTTTACTCCTTATTACTCAATGATAGAAAGTTGAAAGCTTGTCAATAATCATGGGGGTCAAGTTTGTAGGTAAAGTCGCAATAATCATAGGGGTCAAGTTTGTATGTAAAGTGGAAAGTTTGTCATTACTCACAGGGGTCAAGTTTGTAGGTAAAGTGGAAAGTTTGTCATTACTCATGGGGGTCAAGTTTGTAGGTAAAGTGGAAAGTTTGTCATTACTGATGGGGGTCAAGTTTGTAGGTAAAGTCGCAATAATCATGGGGGTCAAGTTTGTAGGTAAAGTTGTTAGATGATATGTTTACAATCGTTAATCGAATCAATAAAAAACGGACTTGAGGTAAATATGGACACTGGACGTAATATTTTGCTTTAATTTTCTCAAAATGATTGTTTCAAAGTGGGTTCATTTTTATTGGTTTGGGTAAGGGCATTTTCATTAAGTGGGCTGGTAAAACTGTAAATAAGATAAAACTGAGATGCATATCGCATATCTCTGAAAAACAAATATTTAATCAAGTAAGACCAGACTCCTGTTTCAGCAACATATACTTAAATACTTAAAAAAAACTTAAATCTAAGAAAAGCAGCCAGGTGATCATGATTTTAGACTGGTTCCAGTAAATCTGCATATGATTTCGCTGATATTGATTATATAAAAGGTTAATAACCAGTCAAAACTTTGTTAAGTTTTTAAGTATTTAAGTAAAATGTTGGTAAAACAGAAGCCTGATTTTAATTTATTTTCTACTTATTTGTATTTATAACAAATTTTGTTGTCTTATTTTCTTTATGATTCTATCTATCTACCATATCTACTGATACTGCATTCATATTATTAGTAATAATCTGATTCTATTAACATAAATACCATTTAATTTGTGAGAAATTATAGGTTTGAGTTGCTTCTTATTTGCAGTTGCTTGTGAAAAATTCTTTGATCAGCTTCTGTTTTGTTTTTATCCATTTGTAACATATTACTAAATATTATCACTCCAAGATCTCTTTTTATTTAGGGCTAGAAATAAGTTGTGACAGGTAACTGGAATTGCTGTTATGTTGTTATGTATTATATGTTACAAGTATCACCTTGTGCAACCTTGGTTAAATATGTCAGTAAGATAGTTAACAAGAAGGCAGTTAGTGAATGTTTGGAAGACAGGAGTGTTGATTCTTTAAAAAATGCTTTTCAGCAGTTTGCAGACATTAAACATTAATTAAGCTAGAATCTGCTGACTTACACGACTACTGAAGTGGTTGGAGTGTTAACTGTTCTCGCTACTGGTTTTACCCAGAAAGTCCAGTTTTATAAGCTTATAGCTTTCTCCGCAATTGAGCTAAAGTAAATTAGTAATAAACGAAACAAATTAAAAGGATCTTAATGACAATATGTCTTTTCGTATAGACATAGAATGGATCAACTCGGTGTTGGTTCCTCAAAACAAAAAAATGATTTTCAGCAATATATAGGGGGTAGGGGAGGAGGGGTGGAGAAAAGGTTGTACATGGGGATGATTATTTCGTTTGTGGGTAGCTTCGGCTGACATCCATCCATGTTTGTTGGTAGCTTCGGCTGACAGCCATCCATGTTTGTTGGTAGCTTCGGCTGACATCCATCCATTTTTGTTGGTAGCTTCGGCTGACATCCATCCATGTTTGTTGGTAGCTTCAGCTGACAGCCATCCATGTTTGTTGGTAGCTTCAGCTGACATCCATCCATGTTTGTTGCTAGCTTCGGCTGACAGCCGTCCATGTTTGTTGGTAGATTTGGCTGACATCCATCCATGTTTGTTGGTAGCTTCAGCTGACATCCATCCATGTTTGTTGATAGCTTCGGCTAACAGCCATCCATGTTTGTTGGTAGATTTGGCTGACAGCCATCCATGTTTGTTGGTAGCTTTGGCTGACTCCATCCATGTTTGTTGGTAGCTTTGGTTGACTCCATCCATGTTTGTTGGTAGCTTCAGTTGACATCCATCCATGTTTGTTGGTAGCTTCGGCTGACATCCATCCATGTTTGTTGGTAGCTTCGGCTGACAGCCATCCATGTTTGTTGGTAGCTTCAGCTGACATCCATCCATGTTTGTTGGTAGCTTTGGCTGACTCCATCCATGTTTGTTGGTAGCTTTGGCTGACTCCATCCATGTTTGTTGGTAGCTTCAGTTGACATCCATCCATGTTTGTTGGTAGCTTTAGCTGACAGCCATCCATGTTTGTTGGTAGCTTCAGCTGACATCCATCCATGTTTGTTGGTAGCTTCGGCTGACAGCCATCCATGTTTCTTGGTAGCTTCGGTTGACATCCATCCATGTTTGTTGGTAGCTTTGGCTGACTCCCTCCATGTTTGTTGGTAGCTTTGGCTGACAGCCATCCATGTTTGTTGGTAGCTTCGGTTTACAGCCATCCATGTTTGTTGGTAGCTTCGGCTGACATCCATCCATGTTTGTTGGTAGCTTCGGTTGACATCCATCCATGTTTGTTGGTAGCTTCAGTTGACATCAATCCATGTTTGTTGGTAGCTTCGGCTGACAGCCTACCATGTTTGTTGGTAGCTTCGGCTGACAGCCATCCATGTTTGTTGGTAGATTCGGCTGACAGTCATCCATGTTTGTTGGTAGCTTCGGCTGACAGCTATCCATGTTTGTTAGTAGCTTCAGCTGACATCCTTCCATGTTTGTTGGTAGCTTCGGCTGACAGCCATCCATGTTTGTTGGTAGCTTCAGCTGACATCCATCCATGTTTGTTGGTAGCTTTGGCTGACAGCCATCCATGTTTGTCGGTAGCTTCGGCTGACAGCCATCCATGTTTGTCGGTAGCTTCGGCTGACAGCCATCCATGTTTGTCGGTAGCTTCGGCTGACAGCCATCCATGTTTGTTGGTAGATTTGGCTGACAGCCATCCATGTTTGTTGGTAGCTTTGGCTGACTCCATCCATGTTTGTTGGTAGCTTTGGCTGACTCCATCCATGTTTGTTGGTAGCTTCAGTTGACATCCATCCATGTTTGTTGGTAGCTTCGGCTGACAGCCATCCATGTTTGTTGGTAGCTTCAGCCGACAGCCATCCATGTTTGTTGGTAGCTTTGGCTGACTCCATCCATGTTTGTTGGTAGCTTTAGTTGACATCCATCCATGTTTGTTGGTAGCTTCAGCTGACAGCCATCCATGTTTGTTGGTAGCTTCAGCTGACATCCATTGATGTTTGTTGGTAGCTTTGGCTGACAGCCATCCATGTTTGTTGGTAGCTTCGGTTGACAGCCATCCATGTTTGTTGGTAGCTTCGGTTGACATCCATCCATGTTTGTTGGTAGCTTTGGCTGACTCCCTTCATGTTTGTTGGTTGCTTCGGCTGACAGCCATCCATGTTTGTTGGTAGCTTTGGCTGACATCCATCCATGTTTGTTGGTAGCTTCAGTTGACATCCATCCATGTTTGTTGGTAGCTTCAGTTGACATCCATCCATGTTTGTTGGTAGCTTCGGCTGACAGCCTACCATGTTTGTTGGTAGCTTCGGCTGACAGCCATCCATGTTTGTTGGTAGATTTGGCTGACATCAATCCATGTTTGTTGGTAGCTTCGGCTGACAGCTATCTATGTTTGTTGGTAGCTTCAGCTGACATCCATCCATGTTTGTTGGTAGCTTCGGCTGACAGCCATCCATGTTTGTTGGTAGCTTCGGTTGACATCCATCCATGTTTGTTGGTAGCTTCGGCTGACATCCATCCATGTTTGTTGGTAGCTTCGGTTGACATCCATCCATGTTTGTTGGTAGCTTCGGCTGACAGCCATCCATGTTTGTTGGTAGCTTCAATTGACATCCATCCATGTTTGTTGGTAGCTTCAGCTGACATCCATCCATGTTTGTTGGTAGCTTCAGTTGACATCCATCCATGTTTGTTGGTAGCTTCTGCTGACATCCATCCATGTTTGTTGGTAGCTTCGGCTGACATCCGTCCATGTTTGTTGGTAGCTTTGGCTGACAGCCGTCCATGTTTGTTGGTAGCTTTGGCTGACATCCGTCCATGTTTGTTGGTAGCTTCGGCTGACATCCGTCCATGTTTGTTGGTAGCTTCGGCTGACATCCATCCATGTTTATTGGTAGCTTCGGCTGACAGTCATCCATGTTTGTTGGTAGTTTGGCTGACATCCGTCCATGTTTGTTGGTAGCTTCAGCTGACATCCATCCATATTTGTTGGTAGCTTCGCAGCCATCTATGTTTGTTGGTAGCTTCAGCTGACATCCATCCATTTTTGTTGGTAGCTTCAGCTGACAGCCATCCATGTTTGTTGGTAGTTAGGCTGACATCCATCCATGTTTGTTGTAGCTTTGGCTGACTCCATCCATGTTTGTTGGTAGCTTCAGCTGACATCCATCCATGTTTGTTGGTAGCTTCAGTTGACATCCATCCATGTTTGTTGGTAGCTTCAGCTGACAGCCATCCATGTTTGTTGGTAGCTTAAGTTGACATCCATCTATCTTTGTTGGTAGCTTCGGCTGACATCCATCCATGTTTGTTGGTAGCTTCAGCTGACATCCATCCATGTTTGTTGGTAGCTTCGGCTGACAGCCATCCATGTTTGTTGGTAGCTTCGGTTGACATCCATCCATGTTTGTTGGTAGCTTCAGCTGACATCCGTCCATGTTTGTTGGTAACTTCGGCTGACATCCGTCCATATTTGTTGGTAGCTTCGCAGCCATCTATGTTTGTTGGTAGCTTCAGCTGACATCCATCCATGTTTGTTGGTAGCTTCAGCTGACATCTGTCCATGTTTGTTGGTAGCTTCAGCTGACATCCGTCCATGTTTGTTGGTAGCTTCATTTGACATCCATCCATGTTTGTTGGTAGCTTCAGCTGACAGCCATCCATGTTTGTTGGTAGCTTCAGCTGACAGCCATCCATGTTTGTTGGTAGCTTCAGTTGACATCCATCCATGTTTGTTGGTAGCTTCGGCTGACATCCATCCATGTTTATTGGTAGCTTCGGCTGACAGCCATCCATGTGTGTTGGTAGTTTGGCTGACATCCGTCCATGTTTGTTGGTAGCTTCAGCTAACATCCATCCATGTTTGTTGGTAGCTTCGCAGCCATCTATGTTTGTTGGTAGCTTCAGCTGACATCCATCCATGTTTGTTGGTAGCTTCGGCTGATAGCCATCCATGTTTGTTGGTAGCTTCAGCTGACATCCATCCATGTTTGTTGGTAGCTTCAGCTGAAATCTGTCCATGTTTGTTGGTAGCTTCAGCTGACATCCGTCCATGTTTGTTGGTAGCTTCATTTGACATCCATCCATGTTTGTTGGTAGCTTCAGCTGACAGCCATCTATGTTTGTTGGTAGCTTCAGCTGACAGCCATCCATGTTTGTTGGTAGCTTCAGTTGACATCCATCCATGTTTGTTGGTAACTTAGGCTGACATCCATCCATGTTTGTTGGTAGCTTCGGCTGACAGCCATCCATGTTTGTTGGTAGTTTGGCTGACATCCGTCCATGTTTGTTGGTAGCTTCAGCTGACATCCATCCATGTTTGTTGGTAGCTTCGCAGCCATCCATGTTTGTTGGTAGCTTCAGCTGACATCCATCCATGTTTGTTGGTAGCTTCAGCTGACAGCCGTCCATGTTTTTTGGGTAGATTTGGCTGACATCCATCCATGTTTGTTGTAGCTTTGGCTGACTCCATCCATGTTTGTTGGTAGCTTCGGCTGACAGCCATCCATGTTTGTTGGTAGATTTGGCTGACAGCCATCCATGTTTGTTGGTAGCTTTGGCTGACTCCATCCATGTTTGTTGGTAGCTTTGGCTGACTCCATCCATGTTTGTTGGTAGCTTCAGTTGACATCCATCCATGTTTGTTGGTAGCTTCGGCTGACAGCCATCCATGTTTGTTGGTAGCTTCGGGTGACAGCCGTCCATGTTTGTTGGTAGCTTTGGCTGACGTCCGTCCATGTTTGTTGGTTGCTTCAGCTGACATCCATCCATGTTTGTTGGTAGCTTCAGTTGACATCCATCCATGTTTGTTGGTAGCTTCGGCTGACAGCCATCCATGTTTGTTGGTAGCTTTGGCTGGCATCCGTCCATGTTTGTTGGTAGCTTCAGCTGACATCCATCCATGTTTGTTGGTAGCTTCAGTTGACATCCATCCATGTTTGTTGGTAGCTTCAGCTGACAGCCATCCATGTTTGTTGGTAGCTTAAGTTGACATCCATCTATGTTTGTTGGTAGCTTCGGCTGACATCCATCCATGTTTGTTGGTAGCTTCGGTTGACATCCATACATGTTTGTTGGTAGGTTCGGCTGACAGCCATCCATGTTTGTTGGTAGCTTCGGTTGACAGCCATCCATGTTTGTTGGTAGCTTCAGCTGACATCCGTCCATGTTTTTTGGTAGCTTCGGCTGACATCCGTCCATGTTTGTTGGTAGCTTCGCAGCCATCTATGTTTGTTGGTAGCTTCAGTTGACATCCATCCATGTTTGTTGGTAGCTTCAGCTGACATCTGTCCATGTTTGTTGGTAGCTTCAGCTGACATCCGTCCATGTTTGTTGGTAGCTTCATTTGACATCCATCCATGTTTGTTGGTAGCTTCAGCTGACAGCCATCTATGTTTGTTGGTAGCTTCAGCTGACAGCCATCCATGTTTGTTGGTAGCTTCAGTTGACATCCATCCATGTTTGTTGGTAGCTTCAGTTAACATCCATCCATATTTGTTGGTAGCTTCGGCTGACATCCATCCATGTTTGTTGGTAGCTTCAGTTGACATCCATCCATGTTTGTTGGTAGCTTCGGCTGACAGCCATCCATATTTGTTGGAAGCTTCAGTTGACATCCATCCATGTTTGTTGGTAGCTTCAGCTGACAGCCATCCATGTTTGTTGGTAGCTTCAGCTGACATCCATCCATGTTTGTTGGTAGCTTCGGCTGACATCCATCCATGTTTGTTGGTAGCTTCAGCTGACATCCATCCATGTTTGTTGGTAGCTTCGGCTGACAGCCATCCATGTTTGTTGGTAGCTTCGGCTGACAGCCATCCATGTTTGTTGGTAGCTTCGGCTGACAGCCATCCATGTTTGTTGGTAGCTTCGGCTGACTGCCATCCATGTTTGTTGGTAGCTTCGGTTGACATCCATCCATGTTTGTTGGTAGCTTCGGCTGACAGCCATCCATGTTTGTTGGTAGCTTCGGCTGACATCCATCCATGTTTGTTGGTAGCTTAGGGTGACATCCATCCATGTTTGTTGGTAGCTTCGGTTGACATCCATCCATGTTTGTTGGTAGCTTCAGCTGACAGCCATCCATGTTTGTTGGTAGCTTCGGCTGACATCCATCCATGTTTGTTGGTAGCTTCGGCTGACAGCCATCCATGTTTGTTGGTAGCTTTGGCTGACAGCCATCCTTGTTTGTTGGTAGCTTCAGCTGATATCCATCCATGTTTGTTGGTAGCTTCAGCTGACATCCATCCATGTTTGTTGGTCGCTTCGGCAAACAGCGATCCATGTTTGTTGGTAGCTTTGGCTGACAGCCATCCATGTTTGCTGGTAGCTTTGGTTGACATCCATCCATGTTTGTTGGTTGCTTTGGCTGACAGCCATCCATGTTTGTTGGTAGCTTCGGCTGACATCCATCCATGTTTGTTGGTATCTTCGGCTGACAGCCGTCCATGTTTGTTGGTAGCTTCGGCTGACATCCGTCCATGTTTGTTGGTAGCTTCAGCTGACATCCATCCATGTTTGTTGGTAGCTCCGGCTGACAGCTATCCATGTTTGTTGGTAGCTTCGGCTGACAGCCATCCATGTTTGTTGGTAGCTTTGGCTGACAGCCATCCATGTTTGTTGGTAGCTTCGGCTGACAGCCTGGTCCATGTTTGATCTGGATCATGGTTGATTATTGAGCCTATACATGTATCTATGTGAAAGATTGTTACAGTTTCCATTCATGTGACACCTTTATATAGGCGTGGCCAGGTATGGAGCAGAAAATAAAATAATGATATATTGTATGATGGGGTATAATATGGTTGTATGGCCCATGTCAGTATCTTCAGCTCATGTATACCACAGAGGCTAGTGTCATACAGTTTATATTCCTATATGTCTTGTTTATACTCTATATATAGGGATTTAAAGTGGATATTGACACTAGCTCCAGTGATTTATGTCCCCATCATTTTGCACTGTTTGATATCTAATGTTTATATTTATTTGTCATATCTACTGAAAATAAAATGTGTATTAAATTGAAGGCTTGCAAAAAATACCATAGGCAAAGTTGAGGTTAAACAAAATTCATCATCATCATCATCATCATCATCATCATTATCATCATCATCATAATCATCATTAGCATCATCATCATCATCATCATCATCATAATTTTCATTATTATCATCAACACCATCACCACCATCATCGTCATCATTATCATCATCATCATTTTCTTTAGCAGTAGCCTGTTGATTTCAATTCTGATTGCCCATTGCATTCTCAGAATTTAGCCTCACCTCATGTAAACCCATCAGTTATTACAAGTATAAATGATATCATCATCATCATCATCATCATCATCATCATCATCATCATCATCATTATCCTCATCATATTATCTTATATCTCAACACTGCAAAGGTGGGATAGGAGAAAACTTAAGTGAGAATGTTGTGCAAGTAAAGGACATTCATTCGAGCGTGATTTGCGAGGACTTGTTTCACAATCAAAGTAAAACTATTCAATGAGAGCTACAGCTGCACCCTATATAAAGGAGGTTCACTGTGAACTTGTATGATAAAACTGTTGGAATGTTTGGGACTGTTTATATTGTCAAAAGCAAGGAATTATATAGAGAAGGATAGGCAACTGATTGATATTTTGTGAACACTCGCATATTCACGCTAAATCTCGCAATATCTCGTTTTCAATTATCTTAACTTCCGTTCATCTCAGGAACACAATTCAAAATTCTTAAATTGCGGAATGAAATTGTTATCAAAACAACACCATTCCCAGAAAGTTGTGTTTAAAATTGTTGAAGAACTTCTGATTTCAAAATTTGTAAACTGCAGCTAAAAAAACAACCAATTACGAAAATTTTACTTCAAACCTTAATATATTTAATTCAAAATCATTTTTTGTGATTGAACCATTTTATAACATCTAAGATTACATACAATTTAAAAAATTAACAAACAAGTAATCAGTTGCCTGTAAATTCATATAAATTGAATGGTTAATTTATTAATTAATCTTTTGTGAGCAGCTATTTTATCAACATTTAGTCCGGAGATGCAAGTTTCCAATCCTTCTGTATAAGTCCTAAATGTATAAGATAACACCGACATGTTCAATTGTCACTTGTATATATGTGTATCAAGGGTTCAGTGCAGAACTGTTGCATCTGTGCATAAAAATCATCAGTTTTACACTCAACCTGTGATGTGTAATTTTTATGTAGATTTTGTCCTCTTGTTGTATTCAATTATTATATGTTTAACTATAATGATTAATATAGTTTTGAGTTTCAGTGGAGTGTTGCATTATGGGATTGGTTGTAATACAGACATGTTTATATGGCTATGTAGGCTGGTGTGTTACTTACAGATGTATTTGTACCTTAACACATAACCATTGTCATTGCCTGCAAAATGGTGAAGCAGAAATGATAACTCTAGCATGAGATGGCAGGAGTTATATTTCCCTTGTGCTTTTTTATATAGCACGAATGTTACCTCTTGCATTAGAGAATCACTGACACTGAGTGTTTCATTTTTATTTTTATTTTCATTTTTAAAATTTTTGATGTTTTTTAAATATATATATATATTTTTTTATATTTTTTTTTTTATGAAAATGAAAAGGGTCAGAGCGGCATGAAAATCAGGGGGCGGGTGGGGATGATAATCTAGCAATTTATTCATTATGGCCTTACACAGGTTTGACTGTATGTAAATGCACCATTAAACAAATATACAAGTTTATAAAGCATTATGTTCCACACATTGTAGTACATCACATGTACAGTCAAACCTTTGTAAGCAGTCACCTCTATTAAGCAGCCACTTGTCTTAAGCAGCCACATTTGCTATTTTCTGTTTATATATGCTTTAAGAGCAAACTAACCAGTATTAAGCAACAACCTGTCTTAAAAGGTCACTTTTGCTCCTTCCCTTGACTGGCTGCTTAAAAAAAGGTTTAACCGTATTTAAGGTGGTTTGTGACGTTCATAGCCGATTTTTGACATCTTGCGAAAATTATCAACAATTTGTACACGTATACTATAAAGTCTCATCTTTTGTTTAAGCTTCTTTTTTTTAAAAAAAAATGTAACACAGTTTCTCGTTAACAGCGCCTCCTAGCCGTAGGTATTTTTCTGACAATTTTCGCCGTTTTCCCCTTATAAAATAATCAACATTAACGCAATATTGTTTTTGATAACATTTTTACATTACTAATTTTATAACCTGTTGGAAGAATATAACTTTTACACAGATAAAATACAAATTATGTTACTTTCACATCTAATCATAATGAAGAGGTTGGTATAAATGCAGGTTAAAAAACTACAAATTTCGAATGTTTACGCCTGATTGAACAAAAATGCGCTAATACAAGTTTTTGAAATTTACATATATCAATCTTCATTCATTTTATTATAATTTCATAGGAAAAAAAGAGGGGGTGTTCATGCTAGTTTTTTCATAAATATGAATTCAAATTAAAAATCTATCCCTTAAAACACTCGACGTTTGTTTACTATTTCGGACGATGTCGTTATTTTACATTAGTATTATATGGCGTTTTCTTGACGTCGTCCGAAATCACAAGCAAACGTCGTGTTTTTTTAAGTGTTTAATTTTAATTTTAATTAAAAAAACTAGCATGAATACCCCTTTTTTTTATTTGATCATATTTTAGTGAAATTAATAAAGTTTAATATAATTATGTGAAATTCATGAACTTGTACCAGAGCTTTTTCACGTTATCAGCTGTGAATTTTCAAAATTTGTTGTTCTTAAACCCGTGTTTATATCAGCCGCGGCGTAATGATTAGATGTAAAGGTAACACAAATTATATTTTATCTGCATGAAAGTTATAATCTTATCAAAGGAAATAAAATAAGTAATTTAATAATGTTATTAAAAACAATTTTGAATAAATATTGATTATTTTACAATGGAAAAACAGCGAAAATCGTCAGAAAAATACGTACCACCATTGGGCGCTGTTGACAGGAAACTGTGGTACTATATCAAATAAAACAAGGTTTAAACGAAAGCCGAGACTTCAGAGATAAATTGTACAGATTTTTGATAAATTACGCCAGATGTCAAAAAATTCGATAGGAACACCGCGAACTACCTTAAATCACATGGTACATTATTAAAAAAAGAGTGTAAATATTTCTTGATATCAATACCACTGTAGTAACGATACCATATTACAAATAGGTTTATTATGGACAAAGGCATGGAATCATTTTTTTTATGTTAATATAATATTATGACACCGTAAACCCAAAACCCAATAGACGTTTTTTATTTTTAAATTAAATAAACAATTAACATATCCTCAACCCTTCCATATGCACCAATAAAGTCAAACCTGTCTTAAGCATCCAGTCAAGGGAAGGAGCAAAAGTGGCCTTTTAAGACAGGTTGTTGCTTAATACAGGTAAAAAAAAATTCTGAAACATAGAAATGGGAAATAGCAAATGTGGCTGCTTAAGACAAATGGCTGCTTAGAAGAGGTGACCACTTATACAGGTATGACTGTATTCAATATATAATGCTCAAAGGGCCATCCGTGGCACAGTGGTCTATTAGGCGCTGTCATCTGAAGGTTTCCATCACCGCTGAGGTTGTGGATTCGAGCCAAGCTCTGTCACTTTATGTGAGATGGTTTGCTTGTTGCTTGCAGAAGGACAATGGTTACACTTAGATTCATTGTGAGATCTTCCTCCACACAATAAAACTGGATATGGCATAATTATTATATATAACCTGTCATGTGTTGAAAATGTCATTAAACCACACCCACCCTGCACCTCACCCCATCCCCACCAAAAAAAAACAAAAAAATAAATCATAAGGCCATAATAAATTAATTGCTAGATTATCCTTCCCACCCATCCCCTAATTTTCATACCGCCCCGACCCTTTTCATTTTCATAAAAAAAAAAATTAAAATAAAAAAAAATGATATACTGAAATACATAAATACTAAAAGTATCCATATGACAATATTTCTGGCCACAAACAAGATGGCTGCTAGCTCTCAGAGCTGGAACATTGAATGAAGCATATACATGTCCTTGTGGGTATATGTGTGAACATCCACCCAACAAGGGGCAATTAGCAACTGTTTCACCACATAAAACAAACACTAAATGTTTATACAAGAATAAAAGAGCCAAATATTTAACATCCAATTTTATTATTTTAAGCAAATACTTCGGACAGGAGTAGGTATATACATACAGAGGTGTTTAAGTTAAGACATTTTCTTTAATTAATAATTGATTTTCCACACAAATTAATTGCAGTCTAATAATTGTATTTTACATTGATTGTGAAACAAACTCTTACAACTTAGATAAAAAGTGGATTAGAGTGCAGTGGACGCCAGAGGTTGTGGGTTCAATCCAAAAGCTTGACTCGATGACTCGAGACCCAAAACGCCAACTCATGACCAGTCAATATAAGCTTTGGGCTTTCTTCGCATTCAAGCTAAAATAAATTCATGTATGGAAATTTATTGTCATATGTATACTCTCCTTTTTATAGGGGTATATTATCAGGTTTTCAAAGTATAGAAAATGAAATGGTTGAAATTCAGACTAAATTCCCAGGATGTAACGTTCTTCTCGCTGGTGACTTTAATGCGCGCACATCAACGCTAGATGAATTTACCGACATAGATTTACATATAACAGAATTAAGTGAATACGAAGATATATTAAATGGGGACATCTGTATAAAGAGAGAATCATGTGATGACAAAATTAATAAATTTGGTAAAGAACTTCTAGAATTTTGTAAAACTTATAGCTTTTATATTGTAAATGGAAGGTTTGGTAGCGATAAAGGAACTGGACAGTTTACATATATAAGCCAGTCTGGTTGTAGTGTCATAGATTATTATCTTATCTCTAAAAGCCTTATTGATTCCATAGGAAATTTTGAAGTGGATGACAGACCTGAGTGTAAACATCTCCCAATCAATTTGTACTTACATGCATGTAATTTAGTAAAGTGTGATCAGGTTGACGATCAGAGTAGTAGTGTCACTGAATATAAATATGAATTTGGTGATGAACATGTGGAGGAATTTAGAAATATTTTACGCGAAAATGTACTGGAGGGCAAATTAGATAGCGTAGATGATATGATTGATGACAGAGAAACCAATATCAATTGCGTTATAAATGACTTTGTTAAAATTATGGATGAAGCATGTGATCAATTTAAATACAAGAAACAAATAAAAAATAGGCCTTCAGCCAATCAAAAGTGGTTCGATAGTGAGTGTCGCATCCTTAAAAATGATAAAAGCCGATGTTTACGTCATTTTCGCATAACTAGAGCCATTGATGATTTAAATGCATTCATTTGTGCAAAGAAGGTTTTCAAAACTGTGTGCGGTAAAAAGAAATATTTTTATAATAAAAGTGTTCTTAATTCAATAGTAGAATCAACTAAGAAGACAAAACATTTTTGGAGTAAAATTAAAGCATGTAACCCAAAGAATCCTATTGCCAAATCTAAAATATACAATGACACTTGGTTTAATCATTTTAAACGCTATTTAACCAGTTTGATGATATAAATGATGACAATGATGGAAATAATGATATTAACTTTGAAGAAATAAACATTGACTCAAATTCCATAGATAGTTTTATATTTAACTCGGAAATTACAGCTGACGAGGTCATGGATGCAGTGAGACGTTTGAGGAAGAACAAAGCTTCATCGGGTGTACTAATTGCTGAGCATTTTATTTACCGTATAGACATTATGTTACCATATTTTATTAAACTTTTCAATAGATTGTTTTCAAGAGGAGAATTCCCAGATAAATGGGCAGAATCCATCTTAGTACCTATCCATAAAAAAGGGTCATTTAACTATCCAGATAATTACAGAGGTATATCATTACTAGACACTTTTAGTAAGATATTTATTAGTATACTTACTAAACTGATAACATTCTATTCAACAATATTTGATAAAATATCTGAGTCACAAGGTGGTATTCGCTCAGAATACTCTACTATTGATAATGCTTTCATACTGCAGGCAATTGTTTCTAAATATTTATGTAAAAAGGGTAGAAAATTATATGTGGCATTTGTAGACTTCATGAAAACTTTTGACAGTGTACATAGAAATAAACTTTTTACTGTACTTAGAAACTGTGGTATCAAAGGAAAATTATTCCAGTCAATACAAGGAATTTATAAAAATGTAAAAGTATGTGTGAAGGCTAATAGTACATATACAGAGTATTTTCAGTGTCCAATCGGGTTGCGTCAAGGCTGTGTCCTCAGCCCAATATTGTTTTTATTATTTATTAACGAACTGAGCGAAGAAATTAATAATAGTGGAATACATGGAGTTCAGTTGACACCTGATATTGTGGAAATACTATTGTTGTTGTTTGCTGATGACATTGCATTAGTCTCAGATACTGTTAATGGTTTACAAAAGCAGTTAGATTTACTATTTAAATATTGTACAACATGGAAATTGAAAGTGAATATATAGAAAACAAAAATTGTCGTATTTAAAAATTGGGGACGCCTAGCAAGAGCGGAGAAGTGGTCATATAATGGATCATTTATTGATAAGGTAAATGGTTTTAATTATGTTAGTTTGTATTTTACCAGTCAGTTATCTATGTGTCAGCTGGCGAATGCATTAGCGATAAAGGCTAAACGAGTGCTAGTAACAATGCTTAATTCATTGAGTAACCTGGCCCGTTACCTCATAGTGTATTTTTTAAACTATTTGATACAAAGATTAGTCCAATATTGTTTTATGGTTCAGAACTGTGGGGTTTCGATAAAATAGAATGTATAGATAGAGTCAATTTATATGCTTGTAAAAGATTTATGAATGCATCTATAAAATCTTGTAATGCTGCAGTTATAGGTGACTGTGGCCGGTACCTTATGCACATACCTGCCAGCAAATGTTGTATAAAATATTTGTGTAAAATATTAAAAATGCCTAGAACGAGATATGTTAGAAAATGTTATGATATGTTAGTCCTTTTAGACAGTCAAGGATACAAAAACTGGGTGTCTAAACTTAAACACAAATTGTATTCAAATGGATTTGGTTATGTTTGGGAACAACAACATGTTGAAAATACAAAACTGTTTATAAAAAGATATTATATTAGACTTACAGATCAATTCAAACAAAGCTGGAGTGGATTGGTAGAGGGTAATGCAAAATTAAATTTATATAAATATTTTAAACAAGAACTTATTATGGAACCTTATTTAAATGTATTAGATGTAAAGAGATTTAGAATATCAATGGTAGCATTTAGAACCTCATCAAATTGTCTACTTATAGAACGAGGAAGACATATAGGTATTCCAAAAGAAAGACGTCTATGTTTTCATTGTAAAACATTAATTGAAGACGAATATCATTTTTTACTGATATGTCCACTATATCATGATTTAAGGTCTCTTTATATTCCAAAGAAATATTTCACACTTCCCAGTAAAAACAAGTTCTATATTATTATGTCATGTAAATGTGAAAATGTTATAAAATGTATAGCTATGTTTCTTTATTATGCTTTTATCAAAAGAAGCCAAATAGTCAAAGATTAATATCATTATATGGTCATGATATTATTATGTTTATGTCATATTTTTTTAATGTATTTAAATGTATTTGAATGTAATGTATAGTTAAAATTCCAAATCACGTGTAAATGATGTGCTATTATATTGTACATATGTAATGTGTGTGGGGCGAAGGCCTGAGTCACTAATAAAGAATTGAATTGAATATACTTTTATTCTGAAAGAGTAAGGTGCAAGTGGACAGTTTTTTATTAATTGGATATTCAGCTAAGTGTTTGTAATATCTCCGGAGACAAAAAATAAAAAAGTTGGTGACACACATTATGATCATACAGTGCTCTGGGATGATAAAAAGTTACAAACGTTTGTGTACT
The DNA here is from genome assembly GCA_029582155.1 of Panopea generosa. NCBI lineage: Eukaryota > Metazoa > Mollusca > Bivalvia > Adapedonta > Hiatellidae > Panopea > Panopea generosa. The sequence continues at coordinate 1,364,140 of JAPMAH010000024.1, read as the reverse complement.
ATTGTTATGGATATATTATTACAGAAGATAACAAGCTATGTGATGAGCATTGAAAATATTTACCTGTAGTAAAATTAGTGTGGAACTGTGGTGAATGTCATTTTCATTTGTAAAATATTTAAATTTTAATCAACCATCAAAATGTTGATGCTTCTTTGTACAGCGAGAAAAGTAAAAGTATAGTCTTTAAAAAATTAACGTTGTCCAATGAAAATGCTTTTAATACATATGAGAGTGAGATTGGAATTATTTTCCTATACAAATTAAGATTTGCTACTTTTGGATGTGAGTTCTTTACATTTGTGTTGGATGATCTTTTGCGGCAGGATCGGGGAGCTGTCATTGTCATTGATGTAATAAGTGAAATCATTAGAGAAATTGAGATTTCTGTGTTTAAGAAATTCTTGCCTTGAGATGTTTAGTAAAATTGAGATATAGGGATAATAAAACAGTACCAACTGCTGCAGCACAGGTCCATCCAATAAACAGTAATACACTTGGGTCCTGTTATAACATGGTAGCTGGGATCCATGGAATGAAACAGTGATATACACAGAACCGCGTTATAAATATCTCAAGGTGCACTGCGTTATATTATTTGGCAATACTGTTTCTGGTTGTGGTACCGTAAACAAACACAGCATCATAGTATGTGTGATTTATATGGCAGACCATTGTTTGTCAGCGTAAATCAATTAAAAGCGATGTTGTTTATAACAGTGTGCAAACTTGTTATCATTTCAGTCTGAATTATCAAGGTGTAATTAATTGATGCACTAATACATGGTCACAGTTGGGAAAAACATAACAAGCTTGCAAACACTTGGCAATTTAGTTAAGAATTTTGATTAATTTATCAAGTATTATACCACGAGTATTTTAAATGATCTGGTTGAAAATATCAATTGTAAATTTGGGGGGGGGCCATAGAAATACCGCGTTATAACGAGTACCGTGTTATATCAGACCGCATTATAATGAGTATCGCGTTATATCAGACCGCGTTATAACAAGTACCGCGTTATATCAGATTGGTTATAACAGGACCCGAGCATATTGTCCTTAAACTTAGATACTGTAATAACCCATTATTCTGGGACACCCTTATTTTTCTGGAAAATAGTAATTTTTTTATGATAAAAATTGGGGCACATAGAAAAAGTCTGATAATTTTTCTTTCCTAAGTTTTGGGACACCTATTAATGTTTATTTTGTACTTTGTTATTTTCTATCTCCGATAATTTATAAGTCTTATATAGGGTATAAAATTAGTACCGGTATTACTAGCCGGGCAGTAGTGTAATGGATAGAGTGTTGGCCTTTATGCCAGGTTGCGGGTTCGATCCCCAGCTCCACACGATGCATCTCATAAAACAACACTCATACTGGTTCAATCCAGGAAGCAGACTCGAGAGTGGTTCATATAAGCTCTGAGCTTTATCATAATTGAGCTAAAATAAATAAGTATAATGAAATTAGTATAATCAGTGTTGGTTACATATCCTCATTGGTCTCGGACCACCTGGAAATAATGGAAATTACCTTGTCAAACTTGTAATCATGTAAGTGAAACACTTCATTTTTTTATGAAGTTCGGGACTTTTTCCATAACTTTAAATTTAACACAAAAAAGTAATTTTGTGAACATAAGTAAAACATGGACAAGGTTCTTGATTTTTTTTTTAATAGCAACCATACAACCATTTTATAGACACTTTCATGTCTTAAACACTGCCTGGTTTAGATGTCTTTATTTCTGTTTGATTGAAGTTTATATTATGCAGAAGTGTCCTTGAAAAGGATTATTATGTAGTGTTATTGCATAATGAAATGGCATGCAAGAGCGTCTCCGGGTATCTCGCAAATTTGAAATAAGAGGATGACTGGAACTCACTTCACGGTATTCTGTAGCGTCGTGACAACACAAGCACTTCCTTGGTAAAATATACATCATCTGCATGTTCATTTGTAGTAGTGGTTGAAACAGCTCTGAATATTGTGTTGAAACAATATTTTCATAATGTATGGAGATAAGAATTTACACAAACATTAAATATGGAAACACAATTATTCTGGATTGAATATTGAAATTAGGAATTGATGTAAATATTCTTGATTTAATTTGGAAATTAGGAATTAGTGAAACTATTCTCGATTAAATATGGGAATTAGGAATAAGTGAAATTTTTCTCAATTAAATATCGAAACTAAGAATTAGTGAAATTATTCTGGAATAAATAGAAAATTAGGAATTAATGCAATTATTCTGGATTAAATATGGAATTAGGAATTAATGCAAATATTCTGGATTGAATATGGAAATTAGGAATAAAATGTAATTATTCTGGATTCAATATGGAAATTAGGAATTAATGTAATTATTCTGGATTGAAATGGAAATTAGGAATTAACGTAATTATTCTAGATTTAATAGACAATTAGGAATTAATGCAATTATTATGGATTAAATATGGAAATTAGTAATTAGTGAATTATTATGGATTAGATATGGAAATTAGGAATTAATGTAATATTCTTGATTAAATATGGAAATAAGGAATAACTGCAATTAGTCTGGATTAAATAGAAAATTAGGAATTACTGTAATTATTCTTGAATTAATATAAAATTAGGAATAATTATGCAATTATTCTGGATCACATATGGAAATAAGGAATTAATGTAGTTATTCTGGATTAAATATGGAAATTAGGAACTAATGAAATTATTGTGGAATAAATAAACAATTAGGAATTATTATGGAATTATTCTTGATCAAATATGGTAATGAGGAATTAATGCAATTACTCTGAATTAAATATGGAAATTAGGAATTAAAGCAATTATTCTGGATTAAATATAGAAATTAGGAATTAAAGCAATTATTCTGGATTAAATATAGAAATTAGGAATTAATGCAATTATTATGGATTAAACAATTATGTAAATTAGTTATTTAAACAGTTAATCTGAATTAAACATGGCATACATCATGATAGAGATAAGCTGTGATGTAAGTAATGTCACTTAAAGCAAAAACATATTTATCAAATAGAAGGAATCATTAGTTACGTAATGTTATAAAACAGACAAATTTATATTGGGCACAAACTCTTACAATTGTCACATTTTATCACCATTCATGAATCTCGTGCTTACGGTGGTATTGTCTAACTTGGGAAATGTAGGAGATTTATCAATAAAACTGTTAAGGACAGATCATGGAAATGTTATGTAATTTAGCGTCTCCAAGGTTAGGACAAAAATTTAACCAATGACAAATGAGCATTTTGTAAGACTATAATGTAAGACTTTAAGTCTCAAATAAACACAAAAATAAAAGATAAAATGCTTGACAAGCTTTTGTTATTAATATTTGAGTTTTTTTCTTTTTTATTTAATGGTAAAAAAAAAAGAAGGAATAAAGTGGCTGATTTGAAAAAAAAATTCTTTTTAAAGATACAGTGCTCCTTTTGTCTAAAATAAACACAAAAATAAAAGGTAAAATGCTTGACAACCTTTCATAATTAATATTTGATTTTTTTTTTATTCGGTAAAATAAAAGAAGGAATAAAGTGGCTGATTTGAAATTTTTGTTTTTTTAAAGATACAGTGCTCCTTTTGTTTAAAGGGACATGTGAAACTTTATGTCTCCAATTCTAAGGAATATTTTCTGATAGACTTTTGAGACTGAAAGGATCCTCCAGGCCAAGTGGTCTAAGTCACCATCTCAAGATCACTTATCTGAGACTCACTGCTTATAGGTCGTAGGTTCAGTTCCTGCTTGCTCCAAAAAACTTCATGTGAGAATGTTTGCCAGTTACTTGCGGAAGGACGGTGGTTCTATTCAGATTCATTTTGAGGTCTTCCTCCACAATAAAACTGGATATGCCATTTATAACTTGAAATGTGTTGAAAATGGCATCATAACAACTCAATTCGAAAAAATTAAATTAATGACTGATGTTGTTTAAATATAATTATAAACAATTATCAATCTTGACCTCTGAAGCGGTATTGAAGACTAAGCTCCCATGAAGGATAAACTTCACGTGTAAAATTTTCTTTATATATCCACTTGATGGACATTTATATGTTGTTTAATAATGGTTTATACATCATAAAGATAAGAAAGTGATGTTTAATGGAGAAGTTTACCAAATATAGAATAATTCTGAAGGATTATCTTGATATGTATACAAGACTTAATTAAATGTTGAATATGAACAGTTTCTGGCGTGTGGTATAATTTATAAAGATTTTTCTTCTCAAGCATTTTTTTATACATCCATGTTTGTCTTTTATAATTTTGTGATGGAATCTATCTTCAACCTCAGATCCATTTATTATTATTTTACAGGACGTGTGTTTTAAGAATATGAAATTAACTGAGTAGGGAATAGTGTGCGGAAATTCACTCTCACTGTATAGTCAGCAGTGTGAACTGCATGGTCTTAAATTTTGTCTTAAAACTGGTATAATTGTGTATAAGAACATTCAGTTATAAAGTGACTTCTCTCAAGCATTTACTATCACCTTTTCATTCTGTAATTCTGTGATTATGAATGGTTCGATCGTCAAGTTTGGATTTAAGTCATTGTTATTTTACAGATGTGCTAGCTTTTAGAATATTAAATCAACTGAGTAGAGAACAGTGTGGGGAAATTCATGGAAGAATCAGCAGTTCCATTTTCAAGTTCGATTGAAGTCATTGTTATTTTTACAGATATGCTAGCTTTTAAAATATTAAATTAACTGAGTAGAGAACAGTGTGGGGAAATTCATGGAAGAGTCAGCAGTTCCATTTTCAAGTTTGGATTGAAGTCATTGTTATTTTTACAGATGTGCTAGCTTTTAGAATATTGAATTAACTGAGTAGAGAACAGTGTACGAAAATTCATGGAAGAGTCAGCAGTTCCATTTTCAAGTTTGGATTGAAGTCATTGTTATTTTTACAGATGTGCTAGCTTTTAAAATATTGAATTAACTGAGTAGAGAACAGTGTACGAAAATTCATGGAAGAGTCAGCAGTTCCATTTTCAAGTTTGGATTGAAGTCATTGTTATTTTTACAGATGTGCTAGCTTTTAAAATATTAAATTAACTGAGTAGAGAACAGTGTGCAGAAATTCATGGAATAGTCAGTAGTGGTAGTTATTGTCCTTCAATTGAATCTAACAACATATTAGTGATTCAGATGTTTATAAGAACATTTCATTGATGTTTATTTGACTGTATTGTTGTTTTAAATGAGAGAGAACACCACCCACATTGACATCTAGTACAGTTGACTATTACTAGTGGGACTTAAGTTTGGGATAATTTGTGTGTTCTGTCACTAATATTTGAAATCCTGACTTCGGGTATCCAAGTAGACAAATATGCACGATTTAGAAATGTTTGAAGTTTATGGAACATTTGAGTTATATTCTGTATGATTAAAAAATGGATGATAAAAAACCTGGAGCTGAGGTAAGAATAGAGACAAATAGACCGACAAGCTTTGTGTCCTGGATAAGAAACTTTGTTAATTTCTTTATTTCTTTAGATATTTCAGTGAATGTTATATCTATGTAGGATTATAATATTTATATCAATTTCTTTGTCTTGGATGTCTGATAGTATTTCATGTATGTCTGTACATTAAAACCAAAGTTTCACGTGACATCTTCAAGGGGAAATCAAAGATTTTGGTTTGGACAGGTTGGGGTTGGGAATTGGGAGTTGGAGTATGTAACCCATTGAAAGCATTTTTCACCCTATAGAGCACAAGATTTTTGCAGTGGGTGTAATTCTTTCCCCTAATTCTACAATGTCTATTTTGATGTCATGGCCATAAGTGTATTACCTGCCCCTGTCCATTCGTTCTTTAACCATCCGGTTAAAGATTGGTTTCCTATCAATAACTTCTGAAAGGGATCGTCTATGTATTCTTTAATTGATATTTCGTGTTTTTAAGTATTTTAAACTTATTTATTTTACTTCGATTGTGAACTTAGACAAATCATGCTCAAAGTCTTCCTGGGTAGTACCAGTAATAAGCATATGTGGAAAAAATTCTTGCTCAAGACGTGATGGAGGATTGAACCCACGACCCTCCGATCATGGGATCGGTGCTCTACCACTAGACCACGCGCTCCACCAGTTCGTGTGTACCTGTATAATTATAAAATACAGGTCAAGATCAATACTTGTCAATTCTGGTCAATTTTTACAGGAGTAACGGCCCCTTTTTTTATTGTTTTGCAAATTTAAAGAAAAAAAGTTTTTCAATCAGCAGTGTTCATGTTGACATTTCTAGTTTTTTAATGAACTGTCGTGATTTACACAGTGGGGAGCCGCTATCAGGACAGACTTAGTTATATATATCTCTGACTTAAAACAACATACCAGAGTTTTGAACTTGATTACCGGACTGCTTATGAAGAATTTGAGTCGTAAATCTTTAGGAATGCAAAAAAATGCACACAAAAAAAAAAGAAATCAAAATTAAATGCAGATAGACATGTATCAGTTTTATCATGTCAATGCACTTATTATTGTTGATAAACTGTCTGCGTAATAAACATAGGTTTATCATCAATGTCAATGGAAGTTTATCAGGCACATGACGTCATTATGTATAATTATACATTTTGACCATAAACGGAACCTCTACAGACGGTAACAAAAACTTGATGCTGATTTTCAATTTCATAAAATAAACTGATTAGAAATATTGACATGATAAAGAGAATATCGTGTTAGTGTCTGATATTTCCGTATCAACTTCATCAGGTTCGGCACAAAAAAAACAACTCGGCAGAGTCTCATCCTTTTTTTTTTCCTAAGCCTCACCTGATAAAGTTGTTAATATCAGACACTAACATGGTATTCTCTGTTTATAACCAAAACATTGTGGCAAGTTCTCTCATGTTTAAATTCCTAGATTATTGGTATTCTTGTAATGCAGCTGAGGGGTGGAGTGAGGGGGTTTGAGCCCCAGAGCTTGGTCTAAAAAACTTTATATCAGAACGTTTACCAGTTTGTTGTATTAAGGACGGTAGTTCCACTCATATGGTCAAACCTGTCTTAAGCATCCTGTCATGCCTTTAAAGACAGGTTGTTGCTTGATACAGGTTAATTTACTCTGAAAGCATAGCAATGGGAAATAGTAAACATGGTTTCTTAGACAGGTGGCTGCTTAATAGGGATGACCACTTACACAGGTTTTACTGTATTTCATTCTGAGGTCTTCGGCCAACATTAAAACTTGATATGCTACTGGATAGGTTTTAAAAATGGGCTTTATTTAAATCTATTAAAGAAAAATAATCTAGTAATCATTTTCTTTAAAATCTCCATTATTTATTGCTTGCTTATCAATTTACTAATTGTCAGTGGTTTATCAGACAGGGAGACTAAACCACTGTAACTAGCCCCCACACACATATATAATGGTAGATATGATTTGACAGAAAAACGACACCAATGCAAAGACAGCTGTAATCCCAGCTGTGATAAATGGTATGTATTCTTTTGAGAGGGGAAGGTCCAGGGATGTCAAACATGAAGAAATGGTGATAGAGGCATAAACTGTTTCTGGCTGATGAAAATTGACCAGATCGCAGCATGGTCTAGTGGTAAAATGTCCGCCTCGCATGCGGAAGGTTGTGGGTTCGATGGTACTAGAAATGGTACCAGCATTTAAAGAATAGTTCTAGGTCTGGTCAGCCCGGTGTCAGTATAATGTGACTGGGTGGGGTATCATACCATGTGTCTGCGGCATAATACTCCAGTGTGACAGCACTCAGAATACTGTCTCAGTACGACACCATCATAATATGACTGAAAAGTTATTGAAAACGACGCTAAACCCAATACAACAACAATGACAAAATTGACCAGGATGATGATGGCCAGTGTTGGTAATCACCACAGCACTCGTACATGCCGTGTGGCCCCATAGAAATTTTAAGTTGTTAACACTTTGGCTCTGTTTTTTGTTCTAATGGAACCTTCAGGGCTGTTCAATGTTGCATGAGAATGGAATACTGCTGTTAGAGCAGGTGTGAGTGTGAACGAGGGGCATTGCACGTGTCCTAACCCCTCATGAACAGACTCCATAAAACCATGTCTGATATTTTCTACATTTGGTTGCATTCTTCTATCAATTGATATTAATGATGATGGTTATGATGGATATGATGATTACCATTTAGATGAACAATTGACAGGATGAGAAAGATTATAAAGTAGTGATTTGAATGATAATTAATTATGGTGGTCAGGATATATGATTACAGTATAGATGAAATGACGATCTTAATGTTGATGATGTTGATGGTAAGGATTTGAAGTTATGTAATATGGTGAAGGTGAGAAAGATTATAGTAGTTGTGGTGACGATGAATGAGATGTATGTGGCAAGGATGTGACTTATGATGGCTGTGATTTTGATGATGTTAATAATAATGATTATGATGATGATGATTTGAAGTGAGAAAGATGTTGGTATTTGTGTTGATTATGATGGTGATGATGATGATGATGATGATGATGATGACAATATTGTACATGTCATGTAACAATTAAGTACAAAGTAGAAAAAAGCAATCTTGATTGTACTGCTATGTACAGTATTTCCGTCAAAACAAATGAATAAATCATGTCAAACCATGAGTTGTATTGATTGAGATGACACAAATAATCAACATTGTCTTTTTGTCTCTATCTATTGTCTTTTTGTCTCTATCTATTGTCTTTTTGTCTCTATCTATTGTCTTTTAACATCAGGCGAGTAACTAGAGACGTCATTCTATGGTGTTTAATCTTTAAGTATCACAGACATCCGAACATTCAACATTGACCTGCATCGACTGATACTAAATGAGTTATGGATGAGAAATAAAATCTGTCAGAACATTTAAACTTACTTGTAGTTGTATTGACGTCTTTGTGTTAAATAAGGTTTATTAGAATATATGATTTCATCAAAATGCTGTTTTTGCAGTTTTTATCAGTCAAAAGGCAGGTTACAGTCTATTTTGGCCATTAATGGGGTCTGAAGTAATGCTGTCGTGATTTGACACTGTCGCTCTGTAAAGACATGGTTGCCGTCTTTGAAAATATCTATGAAAAAATCTGTAGGCTTGCATGGAGAAGAAAATGAGTGTCTGTCGGGGATTGTCATTATATTAACATATGGTTAAGTCTGTCTTAAGAAGCCAACCAACCTGGGAAGGAGTAAAAGACCTTTTAAGACAGGTTGCTTAATACAGGTTAACTTGCTCTGACAGCATAGAAATGAGAAATAGTAAATGTGACTGCTTAAGATTTTTTAATGGTTGCTTAACAGAGGTGACCTGTGACTTAAATAGGTTTGACTGTAATAATTACTGGTAATAATAATTGTTGAAAAATTACATTCAAAACGATTTTTTAAATTTCAAGTTCTCCATACATGTTTCTTGAGTGAAGACTTTCTCTTATAGATCCATCACGGGTATAGGACTTTTAAGTCTCACTACACAGTTGAAGTTTGTTCTTTGTTCAATGTAAAATAAGGTCTAGGATTTCCACGGTGAAAAAAGAATTTCACTTACATCTTTTTTTTTTTTTCATAGCAGGAATGTATACCCATATGAAAATGCACAATAACTGGCAGGGTAACCAGCTTGTTTTCTTTTTAAAGAGTGTGAAGTGACATCCTAAGATTTAAAAAAAAAACAGTCTTCAAATGCACATAAATACATGTATATGCTGAAATCGTATAAAAGTCACTTTTTTAACACCATATGTTATGTCTAGTAATACACTATATATTATGCTATACCAACTTTTGCTCTACTCGTCTGCAGCAAGAAATAACAACCACTATGAACCGTTTCGAAAATATTTCAAAACCAAATTAAATAGCGTAAAAATCATGTTACCGTGGGAAAAAAGGGGCGTTACTGTATAGTGAGAGTTAATAGTTGTAAGGGGCCATCAGGGGCAACCTCTTAATACTCGCGTCTACCAGCAAACTGATCTCTGAGGTGTAAATCTCAGTTGATTTTGATTAATTCTGCTGTGGTTCAAAAGACTTTCAATTCAAAGAAAATCTTATTTTAATTAACATAATTTTATTGAAATTGTGGGGGGGGGGGGGGAAGGAATGGTGAAATAATCTCAAAGACCTACTCAGTTCATCGTTTGTCTTTTCACAATACTTTATTTATATTTATCATGTGAACACACATGGTGTTTGAATATCAACTTTCTTAAATAATAAAATTGACACCACATGGGGAGAACTGAATTGTCTTTTGTTTGGTCTATATTATAATACTGGGAAAATGGCAAAATAATCTTCGTCATTGTGGTTGGCAGTAAGTAAAATGTAAATAGAATTTTGGTCCTTTTGAATTAATATATCAAGAATAAATATTTACTTAATCATATTTTTTCAGCTATAGTCATATGCGAAATTTTTTTTTTGATCTTTTGGTGGATAAATTTTATACCGATGTATTTTATTTACATTGATGACAAGACGACAATAAACCTATTTTTTGTTTTCATTATGTTTTTCATGGAATGAATTGTGTATGCATAATGAATTTATTAGTCGTATATATTGAATGCATGCAATTTTTGAGATATGAAATTAGATGAGTCACCTACGTAGAATGAAATAAATTCCAACTTTAGAGGTTCACGTTTCATGTCTACTTTTCTTCTTGAATACAAGTTCATTATTTTCTCATGAACATTTACTATATAAAAATTATTCTTTATAATCATAATATGCACTTAATGTCTCACACAACAATTAATTTTGTACTGTTCAAATCCCCGCCCTGCAACAGTCTCTGTGATGATTGATTGATATATATACGACATTGTGTCTCATTAACATTCGTCTCTCACCACTGATTCAAGTGGGAAAGTTATTAATTACTTGCAGAGATTGGGTGGTTCACTTTTCAGGATCCCAGGAACATTGGTTAGGTTAACTGATCATGTGTTAGCCCTCCATGGCATAAAAATGATGCTAAATATTCAATCAATAGTTTTGTACTGTTCTACATATAGAGAAATATACTTTTGGAACACTGGATACATTACCTATTGTTCTTTTGCTGGAGTTATGGCCCTTTTTTACTTAATTTTTGGTGAAAATTTGGTATCCGATCAATAGCATGCTGGCATCCATTTCTTGAGACACATTTGTAGTAAGTCAGATTATAATTTGATATTTTTGTACAATTTTTGAAGACCCTTATCAGCCTGATCTTTGTTTGGCCCTTAGTGGCAGGTGCACCATGGTTTTATGCTATAAAAACATATATAAATGATTACCGTATGAAATGGTAATGAAAATATAAAACAGTGAAATTACCATTAAAATATTTTCATTATTTCTAACAGTGAAATTACCATTAAAAAAGATAGTTTCACTATTTTCTAACAGTGAAATTACCATAAAACTATCACTATTTTCTAGCAGTGAAATTACCATTAAAATATTTTTACTGTGAAATTACCATTAATATATTATCACTATTTTCTAACAGTGAAATTAGCATTAAAATATCTTCACTATAAAATTCTAACAGTGAAATTACTATTAAAATAGTATCGCTATTTTCTAACTGAAATTACCATTAAAATATATATTCACTATTTTCTAACAGTGAAATTATCAAAATACTTAATTTATCAAAAAATCTCTATAATACATCACAAAGCACAAAATAAATATGGACATTGACAAGTTAAGATAAGAAACATGGTTTGCTGAGTTGCTATTTTTATTTTTATATAATATACTTAAAACCCAATCAAGTTGTGGGGTTTAACCCTTTACTCCATAGATATGCGTTTTCCCGCACCAATCACAGAAGGTTTTTGAAAACAGTGCAGGAAGAGTTCAGATTGCTTGTAACGAGCAATCTTAACACTTCCTGCACTGTTTTCCACTCTATCAGTTAATATAAATATAATTCACCCAATAATTCAAAAGCCTTCTATTTTGAGATGTCCAAAGGCATCTATATGAAGTAAAGGGTTAAAGTCTTGCACATTAATATGCACAAGTTATCATGGGTTTATCCAATTTCCTTACCATATAATTATAGTAAGGACGGCAACGAATGGCAATATTGATATTCGAATATTCGGTCATTCTTTCGAACGAATATTCGAATATATTCGGTCAAGATCTTAAAAATAAATAATCATCAATCATCAAAGTTAAAAATGCGTATATTTGTATAGTTTATAGGTAATTCACTATTTATAAATGAAATTGAAAAACAAACATAAAAAAAAAATATATAAGTTAATTCGTCTACTACTTGACGCATTTATTATTCACAAGTACATAAGCGGCCTTCAAATCAAAGAAGTGTGCTCTTCAATTAGGTATAAGATTGGTAAATAAACAAACTTGCTCTCACCTTTTCAAAACAGGGTGATTTACAACAGACCGTGAAGGCAGATCGAAGATTAAAATTGCCTAAGGCAAACAATTAAAGGATTACCGACCAGGCCCCCTTATCACCTTGACAACGTCAAATTTACACCCGTCTTAGGAGGAAATCGATAATTACCGTGTCTTAACCTGGTTGATATAACATCTTTCAAAACCATTTGTGGCAAAAATATTGAAATTGAAAATAAATAAAGAAAACAATTTGAATTAACTATATTTTTTTAATATTTTTTTTTTGTTGCGAATATTCGAATATCAATATGACATTCGAATATTCGGACGTATGACCGAATATTCGAATATCCGAATATTCGTTGACATCCTTAAATTATAGTAATTCTATAACACTGAGTTATGATAAGAAATTTTGTATTGAAGTTTAATTGACAAGCCGTTGTATAAGGTTCAGATTTAACCGTAGAACCGCTGCCAGACTGGTGTATAAGGTTCAGATTTAACCGTAGAACCACTGCCAGACTGGTGTATAAGGTTCAGATTTAACTGTAGAACTGCTGCCAGACTGGTGTATAAGGTCCAGATTTTAACTGTAGAACCGCTGCCAGACTGGTGTATAAGGTTCAGATTTAACTGTAGAACCGCTGCCAGACTGGTGTATAAGGTTCAGATTTAACCGTAGAACCACTGCCAGACTGGTGTATAAGGTTCAGATTTAACTGTAGAACTGCTGCCAGACTGGTGTATAAGGTCCAGATTTAACTGTAGAACTGCTGCCAGACTGGTGTATAAGGTTCAGATTTAACTGTAGAACCGCTGCCAGACTGGTGTATAAGGTTCAGATTTAACCGTAGAACCACTGCCAGACTGGTGTATGTATGAGGTTCAGATTTAACCGTAGAACCGCTGCGAGACTGGTGTATGAGGTTCAGATTTAACTGTAGAACTGCTGCCAGACTGGTGTATAAGGTTCAGATTTAACTGTAGAACTGCTGCCAGACTGGTGTATAAGGTTCAGATTTAACCGTAGAACTGCTGCCAGACTGGTCTATAAGGTTCATATTTAACCGTAGAACCGCTAACAGACTGGTGTATAAGGTTCAGATTTAACTGTAGAACTGCTGCCAGACAGGTGTATAAGGTTCAGATGTAACCATAGAACCGCTACCAGACTGGTGTATAAGGTTCAGATTTAACCATAGAACCACTGCCAGACTGGTGTATAAGGTTCAGATTTAACTGTAGAACCGCTGCCAGACTGGTGTATGAGGTTCAGATTTAACTGTAGAACCGCTGCCAGACAGGTGTATAAGGTTCAGATTTAACCGTAGAACCACTGCCAGACTGGTGTATAAGGTTCAGATTTAACCGTAGAACCGCTGCCAGACTCGAGTATAAGGTTCAGATTAAACCGTAGAACCACTGCCAGACTGGTGTATAAGGTTCAGATTTAACCATAGAACCACTGCCAGACTGGTGTATGAGGTTCAGATTTAACTGTAGAACCACTGCCAGACTGGTGTATAAGGTTCAGATTTAACCATAGAACCACTGCCAGACAGGTGTATAAGGTTCAGATTTAACCATAGAACCGCTGCCAGACTGGTGTATGAGGTTCAGATTTAACTGTAGAACCGCTGCCAGACAGGTGTATGAGGTTCAGATTTAACCGTAGAACCGCTGCCAGATTGGTGTATAAGGTTCAGATTTAACCGTAGAACCGCTGCCAGACTGGAGTATAAGGTTCAGATTTAACCGTAGAACCACTGCCAGACTGGTGTATAAGGTTCAGATTTAACCATAGAACCGCTGCCAGACAGGTGTATAAGGTTCAGATTTAACTGTAGAACCACTGCCAGACAGGTGTATAAGGTTCAAATTTAACCGTAGAACCACTGCCAGACTGGTGTATAAGGTTCAGATTTAACCGTAGAACCGCTGCCAGACTGGTGTATAAGGTTCAGATTTAACCGTAGAACCACTGCCAGACTGATGTATGAGGTTCAGATTTAACCGTAGAACCACTGCCAGACTGGTGTATGAGGTTCAGATTTAACTGTAGAACCGCTGCCAGACTGGTGTATAAGGTTCAGATTTAACCGTAGAACCGCTGCCAGATTGGTGTATAAGGTTCAGATTTAACCGTAGAACCGCTGCCAGACAGGTGTATAAGGTTCAGATTTAACCGTAGAACCACTGCCAGACTGGTGTATAAGGTTCAGATTTAACCGTAGAACCACTGCCAGACTGGTGTATAAGGTTCAGATTTAACCGTAGAACCACTGCCAGACTGGTGTATAAGGTTCAGATTTAACCGTAGAACCACTGCCAGACTGGTGTATGAGGTTCAGATTTAACTGTAGAACCGCTGCCAGACAGGTGAATAAGGTTCAGATTTAACCGTAGAACCACTGCCAGACAGGTGTATAAGGTTCAGATTTAACCGTAGAACCACTGCCAGACTGGTGTATGAGGTTCAGATTTAACTGTAGAACCGCTGCCAGACAGGTGTATAAGGTTCAGATTTAACCGTAGAACCGCTGCCAGACTGGTGTATAAGGTTCAGATTTAACTGTAGAACCACTGCCAGACTGGTGTATAAGGTTCAGATTTAACCGTAGAACCACTGCCAGACTGGTGTATAAGGTTCAGATTTAACTGTAGAACCACTGCCAGACTGGTGTATAAGGTTCAGATTTAACCGTAGAACCACTGCCAGACTGGTGTATAAGGTTAAGATTTAACTGTAGAATCACTGCCAGACTGGTGTATAAGGTTCAGATTTAACCGTAGAACCGCTGCCAGACTGGTGTATAAGATTCAGATTTAACCGTAGAACCGCTGCCAAACTTGTGTATAAGGTTCAGATTTAACCGTAGAACCGCTGCCAGACTGGTGTATAAGGTTCAGATTTAACCGTAGAACCACTGCCAGACTGGTGTATGAGGTTCAGATTTAACTGTAGAACTGCTGCCAGACTGGTGTATAAGGTTCAGATTTAACTGTAGAACAGCTGCAAGACAGGTGTATGAGGTTCAGATTTAACCGTAGAATCGCTGCCAGACTGGTGTATGAAGTTCAGATTTAACTGTAGAACTGCTGCCAGACTGGTGTATAAAGTTCAGATTTAACCGTAGAACCGCTGCCAGACAGGTGTATAAGGTTCAGATTTAACCGTAGAACCTGCTGCCAGACTGGTGTATAAGGTTCAGATTTAACCAGTAGAACCAGCTGCCAAGACATGGTGTATAAGGTTCAGATTTAACCGTAGAACTCGCTGCCAGACCGGTGTATGAAGGTTCAGATTTAACTGTAGAACCTGCTGCCAGACTGGTGTATAAGGTTCAGATTTAACCGTAGAACCGCTGCCAGACCGGTGTATAAGGTTCAGATTTAACTGTAGAACTGCTGCCAGACAGGTGTATAAGGTTCAGATTTAACCATAGAACCCGCTGCCAGACTGGTGTATAAGGTTCAGATTTAACCGTAGAACCTGCTGCCAGACCGGTGTATAAGGTTCAGATTTAACTCGTAGAACCGCTGCCAGACTGGTGTATAAGGTTCAGATTTAACCTGTAGAACCGCTGCCAGACTGGTGTATAAGGTTCAGATTTAACTGCATAGAACGCTGCCAGACTGGTGTATAAGGTTCAGATTTAACTGTAGAACCAGCTGCCAGACTGGTGTATAAGGTTCAGATTTAACTGTAGAACCGCTGCCAGACTGGTGTATAAGGTTCAGATTTAACCATAGAACCACTGCCAGACTGGTGATAAGGTTCAGATTTAACATAGAACCACTGCCAGACTGGTGTATAAGGTTCAGATTTAACTGTAGAACCGCTGCCAGACCTGGTGTATAAGGTCAGATTTAACTGTAGAACCGCTGCCAGACTGTGTATAAGGTTCAGATTTAACCGTAGAAACCACTGCCAGACTGGTGTATAAGGTTCAGATTTAACTCGTAGAACCGCTGCCAGACTGGTGTATAAGGTTCAGATTTAACTGTAGAACCGCTGCCAGACTGGTGTATAAGGTTCAGATTTAACGTTAGAACTCGCTGCCAGACTGGTGTATAAGGTTCAGATTTAACCGTAGAATCGCTGCCAGACTGTGTATAAGGTTCAGATTTAACCTGTAGAACCGCTGCCAGACTGGTGTATAAGGTTCAGATTTAACTGTAGAACGCTGCCAGACTGGTGTATAAGGTCAGATTTAACCATAGAACCGCTGCCAGACCGGTGTATAAGGTTCAGATTTAACTGTAGAACCGCTGCCAGACTGGTGTATAGGTTTAGATTTAACTGTAGAACCGCTGCCAGACCAGTGTATAAGGTTCAGATGTAACCATAGAACCGCTGCCAGACTGGTGTATAAGGTTCAGATTTAACCGTAGAACCGCTGCAAGACAGGTGTATAATGTTCAGATTTAACTGTAGAATCGCTGCCAGACTGGTGTATAAGGTTCAGATTTAACCGTAGAATCGCTGCCAGACCGTCGTATAAGGTTCAGATTTAACTGTAGAACCACTGCCAGACCGGTGTATAAGGTTCAGATTTGACCATAGAACCACTGCCATATTGGTGTATGAGGTTCAGATTTAACTGTAGAATGGCTGCCAGGGAGTGGGGTTAGTTTACTATATAAGCTATAGTAAAAACTTAAAAAATCTTCTTGTCAAAAACTGCTGGCTCAATTTTAAAATAATTTCACAGAAATGTTCCTTGGGTGACCCTCTACCAAGTTTGTTCAAGCCATATTGAATCGTTAAAAAATCATGGCCGCCAGGGGGCGGGGATAGTTTACTATATAAGCTATAGTAAAAACCTAAAAAAATCTTCTTGTCAGAAACTACTTGCTCGATTTTAAAATAATTTCACAGAAATGTTCCTTGGATGACCCTCTACCAAGTTTTTTCAAGCCATCTTGATTTGTCATAAAACATGGCCACCAGGGGGCGGGACTAGTTTACTACATAAGCTAAAGTAAAAACTTAAAAAATCTTCTTGTCAGAAACCAACAGATCAATTTTAAAACAATTTCACAGAAATGTTACTTGGGTGACCCTTTACAAAGTTTGTTGTAGCCGTTGTGATTCATTAAAAAACATGACTGCCACAGTGAAGTGCTTGTTTACTCTATAGGCAGCTATAGTAAAAACTTCAAAAGCCTTCTTGTCAGAATCTACTGACCTGATTTCGATGTAATTTCACTGACATTTACCATGTGTGAACCCTCTACCAAGTTTGAACTCTTCTACGCATCTGTTACATCTTCAAAACAAATCAAAATTCTAACTACTTGCCCATCTTGTTTTTTTTTTTTTTTAGTGTACATGTATTATATAATCTTCTAAGTTGGGTGACTCAAGGTCAGTCAGGTGAGCAATATAGGGTCATCTTGGCCATCTTGTTCCAAAGTACAGACAGCTCATAAATTGTTTACAAAGTACAAACATATTTAATACACCATTTTTATATTTCCCAATATTTTATCATTTTAATTAAAAGTTTGACCAAGTGTTGTATTACCAGAAATCGAACTCAGAACTGCCGACAATCTTCAAGTAAAATTACTTTCATCTTTTATATTTACAATTGATTTATCTTTTATTGATTGATTTATCTTGTATTAATTGATTTGTTTCCTTTTAATTTATCTATCTTGTATTGATTGTTTTAATATAATTATTTATGTTAATATTCATTGATTTATTTTGACTTAATTGATTTATCATGTATTAATTGATTTATTTTGTATAAGTTGAGTTGCTTTTTTATTAATTAATTTATCTTGTAGTAATTAATTTATCTTATATCAATTGATTTATCTTTTACATGTGTATTAATATCTTTATCTTGTTTATAACAATTTATTATGTATTAATTGATTTATCTTGTATTAATGGACTTGTCTTGTATTTAACCAAGGATTTATCTTGTATTAATTGATTTATTTTTTATTTGTTTTTTTCATTAATTGATATATCTTGTAGTAATAAGTTTATCTGGTATTGATGTATTTATCTTTTATATAACGATTGATCATGTAAGAATTGATTTATCTGGTATTAACTTATTTATCTTGTAATTTTCTTGTATCAATGTATTTATCTTGTTTTAATTGATTTATCTTGTATTGATTTATCTTGTATTAATTGATTTATCTTGTATTAATTGATTTATCTAGTATTTATGGCTTTGTCCTGTATTAATTTATTTATCTTGTATTAATAGATTTATAATATATATATATATATATATAATCTTTATTAACCTCCTATACTGAAGAGTTACAAAAAACACATGAGAAAATGAAAAAGCAACATACAATTATACAAAACAAAATATACAGTACATTACATACAATACAATATATCAATAAAGTAACACACATTTTCATGCCCGAACACACGCATGCGTGCACATACACACACGCACGTGCATTAATCAAAAGCATGGTAATATTACCAGAGGAAAGGCCTCAAATAAAAAAAAGCAACAGAAGACAAAACGAAATAACGAAACGTATGAGGAGAAAATGGTCATACAAACGAACTTAAAGAATAACAAGGACTCGTCACTCAATCCATCATGCAATGAAAATACCTTACAATAATCTTTAAACATTTTACTTGTTATGCGTCACAGATTATAAAATTGATGTAGGCCAGCGCATAGTTGAGTTATTTGGCTTTTCATGTTAAAATTGATAAAGTTGTTAAAAACAATTGACCCAAACTGTGTGTGAATTACCTTCCACAGTGCCTCGCGCTAATCTTCATTGGTTATACATTCAAATACAATGTGTATTGCTGGCGAGTTTACAACTGCACCACACTTAAAACAATTCTGAAAATAATGATTACGAGAGTACAACATACTTAATCGCTTCGCGGTACTCTGACATTCACCCAAAAGCAATGGATATCTTTTACTCAACATCCACAGTGCTGATGGAGAAAACACATCAGTAGCGGCAATGTATTCAGTAAGTTGAGGATCTTCTAGCATGGCTATTTGACGAACATTATTTTCGTATATGCAGATAGAATATGTTTAATTATAGTTTTCCAACAGTATTTTGATGGAAAACTTTCATCCTTTAAAAAATCATCGAATATATGTTGAAGACGATATTTTGCCAATACCCTATAAATATCAGGAATAAATCCACTCTTACGATATGGCGCATCGTTATATCGGATAAGTCCATTAAGAAATATATTCTTTGCAAAAAATAGACCCTGGAGATTACACAGTTGACCAAAAAATGTCAGTTTACGGTAATCTATCTCTGAATCTATAGACCTACTGCCTACCATGCATAAAGATACGTGAGTCCGCATATTTGTAGAAATGCCTTGCAAAAATTTAATGCACATTCGATGACAGCGTTCCATATCTAATAACTGAGCCATTCATGTAATTCCATAATTCGTAACCATAAGAGCCTTTGGAAGAGCAACAGATTTATAAATATTATATGACGTTAAGGGATGTAAGCCTTGCTTATGGACACCACTACATACAACGCCAAAAAAAGCTATTCTTAGTTTATTTGTGGCTTTGTTTATGGCCAACTCTGTATCATAATACAGTCAAACCTGTCTTAAGCAGCCACTCTAGGGAAGGACTAAAAGTGACCTTTTAAAACAGGTTGTTGCTTAATAAAGGTTAATTTACTCTGAAAGCATAGCCATGGGAAATAGCAAAAGTGGCTGCTTAAGACAAGTGACTGCTTTATAGAGGTGACCGCTTACACAGGTTTGACTGT
This sequence comes from Panopea generosa, assembly GCA_029582155.1. Classification (NCBI taxonomy): domain Eukaryota; kingdom Metazoa; phylum Mollusca; class Bivalvia; order Adapedonta; family Hiatellidae; genus Panopea; species Panopea generosa. The sequence goes on along the minus strand of JAPMAH010000024.1, from coordinate 1,343,950 downwards.
ACTTATAAAATGTAATTCCCAAATGAGTGTATTGGTCACACTCAGCTTCATGTTTGGGACCTAATCAACATGTGCGTTTAATATTTCTAAACTACAGATAGTCTTCGTTAAAAACAACTACTGCACATTCTTTTGCATTGTAATCATAACGCCAGTGACAGGCATATCAGAAGCAAATGTTCATCATTTGATCTAGAGCAGACTTCGAAAGGGAGATCAAACACATATCATCTGCTACAGTCCGGCTGGAAATATTTAAATCGAACGAGCATAGACCTAAGCCTGAATCATGCAGCTCTTTTATTAGTCTATCAATGAATAATAAATAGAGCATGGGACTTGTTACCCCACCCTGTCAGGTTCCCTGTAGAACTGGGAACCAGTCTGAATAAAACCCCTGAAATTTAACACAGCTCTCTAAATCTGAGTATAGGCTCACGAAAGCTTTGTAAGTCTGCATGTCTAATTGAAGATCATACAATTTACTAAACAAACCATCATGCCAAACCCTATCAAATGCTTTCTGTGCATCAAGGTAACATACAAACAGCTTAGAGTCTAACTCCTTACTTAGGCAAATGCATTCCTTTACAGTGTAAGATGTCATAACATGATGTTGTCTATATTTTGAAGAAGAGTATCCTTACAAATACACTTTTTGAAATGAAATTGAGCACTGTACTGATGTATGACATGTCTATTACCGTTGTGACAGTAAACACTTTATTTGTTTTATGTAGCCCAGTTGTGCGTGTTTTTTGTGCACAAACTTTCAAACCTCATTTGATACATTCAAAGTGCCGGCCTTGAGTTTGGGAAAGTTAGAGTTGAGATTTAGTCCAATGAACTAGCTCCAGAAAAATGGCATTTGCTTTAATTCATATCGATAAAAAGATATTAAAGGTAATCAGTCAAAATAAGTTAGGTTTTTAAAGTATTTAGTAAATTTAAGAAAATGTTGTTTAAGTAGAAGCCTGGTTTTCAACAACATTTCACTTGAAAACTTAAAAACTTAATTTTGACCGGTCATTTATCTATTATATAACCATGTCAGTTTAACTGAAACCAGTCTAAAAGTCCTGATCACCTGTTGGCTTTTCTTAAATTTTTAAGTATCTAGGTATATGTTGGTGAAACAGGAGCTTCAGATAAGGCTGATTAGCTCAGTCAGTTACGCATCTGACTATCAATCCGGGGGGTCTTGAGTTCAAATCCCACGCCCAGCAACAGTCTCTATGATGATATACGACATTACATCTCATTATCATTCATCTCGTTATCATTTGTTTCTCACCACTGATTCAAGTGGGAATGTTATCAGTTACTTGTGGAGATGGGGCATGCTTGAGTACTGGTTAACCTTTCAGGATCCCAGGAAACATTGGTTAGGGTAACAGATGGTCTGTTAGCTCTCGATGGCATAAAAATTGCGCCAAATATTCAATCAATCAATCAGTCAATTAACCAGATTCAAATCCCTGTCTTTGAATTACACAAAAAATCTTCAGTCTCCATTTGTCTTGTTTCTCTCCTCGGATGTAAAGACATCTTATATAAACAAATGAATGGCTTGTCTGCCCTTGTAAAGTCTGCTGTACTTGTGAATTGTTGTAAATATAAAACATTATGTATAAACAGCTGTACAGTCTTTTATTGAAGAAATAAACACAATAATAGAAGAACATCAAAACAATTTGTCACAATTTAATCAGATAATTTTTGTATATTGATACATTTGTTTGTGATAAATGTGTGTACAAAACATTTATTATGTTGACACATAGATCTGTCTTCTGTGGCCGAGTGGTCTACTTAGACGCCGTCTCAAGATCACTTACCTCTCACCGCTAATTTAAGGTTGTAGTTTCGAGTCCCGCTCGCTCCAAAAACTTTATGTGAGAAATTATGCCAGTTACTTGTGGAAGGATGGTGGTTCTTCTCAGTCTGACTTGGTCTGAATAAGTCTGAGGTCTTCTTCCATCAGTAAAACTGGATCTGCCATATATAACCTGAAATGAGTTGAAAGTGGCATGATGTTAAAAAAAAAGATCTGTATCACCATGGCTCTTCATAGGTTTACCACTGTTATAGGAATTTCATGATTTCAATGCGAAAGTGGTGTAACTATATATAAATTTAGAGGAAGTGACAATAGATTTGCATCAAAACTGAATTTTAATGAAAATCAATTTATACTCACAATACCTGAGTATTGATCTGGCAATAAGTTTTATTATTTGCATTTTTGTTCTGTTATTGCTGTTGTCCTTACAAGAATGCATAGCACTATTACTTTCTCCTAATGTTTTTATTTAGTTTCTATAAAAGTTGCCTGTAACTTAAGGGTCAGTTAAGTCTGATTACCTGTAATTGGTGTTTAATGACTGTTGGATATCAAATATTATATTTTAATACATTAATAAGTTTGTACGGAAGTGGAAGAAATTATGAAATTTTGAATTAACATTTACCCTTCCGTTGCTACACCTACAGACCTTCTGTGGCCAAACGGCTCCTTCTTATGATCTCTCAATCTCTCACTGTTGTGGTAATGGGTTTGAGCCCAATTCTGTCCAAAAATTTAACATTGGAAGTTCATTGCGGAACTATGGTCATTCTACTAGGGTTTATTTTGATGTTTTCTTTTCATGTATTGATAAAGGGGTTTTATAGTACCCATTTAACAACAACAACAATGAAAAACACTTATGATATTAAAATTTTATTATCATATAAATGGCTAGGCCCAGTTAGCTCAGTCAGTAGAACTTCTGACTGTCAATTCAGGGGTTATGAATTGGAATCCCCATCTGGCCACAGCTTCTGTGATTATTGGCCATGAGCTTTGTTCTAAGGTCACGAATCTTCCATCTCCAAATATGTGGGAAAGTAGTCAGTGACTTGTAGAGATTAGGCTGCCCTTATATAAGTGAAAATTAACACTGTTAAAAAAGACACAAAACCCTGAATGAACAAACATTCACCATAAGCAAATATTGTAAAGCCACATTAGCTGCAAAGTTGGGGATAAAAGAATTGGTTGAAACAGAATGTTATTATAGATACAAAAACATTATTTTGGTTTGCTGTTTCACAAATATATGATTTATAACAGCCATTTCTTCCATTGAGAAATCAGACACTTCTTAATGTATAATCTGCAAAGGCTATCATAAATTAATTACTAGATTATCATCCAAATTTTTCTGAAAAAGGGGGAGGAAGGTAGGATTTATTTTTGGATTTTTTTTTTTTAAAGAATTATTTTTTTGGATTATTTATGAAATTTAAAAGAGCTGGGGCAGCAGGAAAATTAAGCAGCGGGTGGAGATGATAATCTAGCAATTAATATATTATGGCCATAGAGATATAAAGTTTTAACATATCAGGTAATATTTTTCAGTAGAAATAAAAAACAAGAACAAAGAATCAACAATCAAAATCATACAAACAGTTGATTTTTTTCTCACAAAAAAACAAACAATGATGTTCCATTTTAGTTATGTACCCTTTTGTTAGTTACTGATAAAAATTAATGATTTGAGAAAACCATCCAGTTTAAGATACATTGGATTTTTAATCTCTCGATGAAAGTTTGAGCAATTTAAATGTGTTAAATTGTATCGGCCAGTTATCGTTGGTGATTCATAAACAATGGCCATACAGGTGGTGCAGTACATGGACTTACGTCACACCATAGACATAAATCCCCCCACCTACCAGTTTGTGACATATGAGGTAAGAAGACATTTTAACTGATCAGTAACAGCTTTGTCATTCTTGTCATCATCATCAACGTCATCACCACCACCACAAACACCATCATCATCATCATCAACACAATCATCATCATCATCATCATCATCATCACCACCACCATCATCACCATCATCATTATCATAAAAATTCTGCAATGTTATCATTTTCATTATCAGAATCATCTGCATTATCGTCATCATTATTATCATTATCAACATCATTACCACTTTCACTATTATCACCATTAATTATCACCAACTACATCATCATCATCATCAATTATCACTACCTCCATCATCAATATCATCATCATCCATATCACCATTTCCATCACTATCATCATCATCATTATCGCCACCTCTATCATTATCATCATCATCATTATCACCGCCTCCATCGTCATCATCATCATTATCACCACCGCAGTCATCATCACCATCAGCATCATAATACTTATCATCACATTTGTAAATGTAAGCATCTTTTACTCCAACGCCAATGTCACCCTGTTGATTATAAGCCACAACCTGTCTTAAAAGACCACTTTTGCTCCTGTCCTTGTCTGGCTGCACAAGACAAGTTTGAATGTACATGTTTATCACTTGGTTTACAGCACAGGAGTGTAATAAATCCATGACATATTTTAACCTTGCGTAATATCATTATTGAATCATCTTCCTGTTTCTCGGTAGAACTCCGTTCTCATTCGAAAAATGCGGAGCTCCTTTCAGACTGGTTAGAACATCCCAATGACGTCGAGTTGTCATGGAGAAGGGACGTTTTTTTGACAAGTCACGTCTTAGGTTGACTGAAAGAAACTAATGTGCCGTATTTGTACTCATTCCTTAATGAGGTGTCCTGAAAAATATGTCGTAAAAGTACCATTTTCTTGAATTACATGATAAAAAGAATCTTACATTCATGCTCACTTATTTAATTAATTAAATTCAATGGCAAAGAAAAATGATACATTGCTTGGAATTAAGAGCCTCATCTAAATTTAAACTTGTTTAATAAACTCAAAAATAAAATATCACACTTTGTAAGATCCCCTCTATATATCATATCTCATGTTTGATTGCTTATCAAAGTTTTGTTAAAGCCATAATAAATTAATTGCTAGATTATCATCCCCACACGTCCCCTAATTTTCATGCCGCCCTGACCTTTTTAATTTTCATAACAAAAAAATTAAAAAGACATCAAATTTTAAAAATAAAAATAAAATCCTCCCGCCCTCCCAGTTTTTAAGAAAAATTTGGATGACAATCTAGCAATTAATTTATAATGGCCTTAACAATTATATATGTCAAATTGTCTGAAGTTTAATCAACATCATGATCAAATATTTTATACATATCTAATACTGTCAAACCTGTCTTTAAGCAGGAAATCAGTGCAGTGGGAACTTTAGCTTCAAGAAAAAGAGGAGCTTGATGGACATCCTACATCGCACCATTCCTCTGACAGACTGTCATCTGTATGTTGTTGCTTTATTTTGATTAACCGTTAAAAAACACACGTTTTCAGCAGCTTGCCCTCATGGGCCAACATCAGCTGCCACAGGGGCTGGGTATCATGAGCACATTTATCTACACAACCTTGGTGTGATTATTTTTTTAACCTTATCATTCGTTATAATAATTGTTATGTGTTGCAATAGTGTTGAACTTAATGAACATGTTCCTAGTGGAAAATAAGACTAACTTTAAGTTAGGTAAATCTCTTGCACTCATGGTAACATAGCACAAAAACAGAGAAGTGTTCCGGGATTCCTATTATCGTAAGTGTCACAATTAATGAACACTAAGAGGAAAATAAGACTAACTTTAGGTAATTTCTCTGGCACTCAGTATAACGTAACACTAAACAAAAAGAAGACTTTAGCAGGATTCCAATTTCGGGCAAGTGTCAACATTAATAAACACTTAGAGGAAGATACTGTAAAACTGACTTCAGGTCATTCTTAGCCACTCATGATTGTGTAGCACAAAAAAATATGTAGTACTTTGGGAAGCACTTTTTTTTCAACACATTTCAGGTTATATATTCCATATCCAGTTTTACTGGTGGAGGAAGACCTCAGACTGAGCAGAACCACCGTCCTTCCGCAAGTAGCTGGAAACTTTTTCACATAAAGTTTTTGGAGCAAACGGGACTCAAACCAAGGACCTTAGTCGTGAAAGGTAAATGATCTTGAAACGGCACCTTAGACCACTTGGCCACGTACGACCTTTTCACAAGTGTTAAAATAAACTGTTAAAGAAAAAAAAGACTTGGGTAGCTATCGGTCACTGATGAAATAGCACAACTTCTCAACTGGGTGCTGGGAAATCACCATAAATACGGGATTATAAAACCTTGAAAATGGGAACATAGCACTAAAAGAAGGGACACATTTTGTGATAATCAGAAATTGTTTTGGATTTGTTTTTATAACAGAAACAGTGTAAACTGTTATGGCTGCAACTCTTCCACATGTATTAATTATCATTTAAACCACACGGCAGTATAGGTCTAGAGGTAGAGCATCCACAACGCACGCAGAAGGTCGTGGGTTTGTTCCCCGGCCTGGTCATACCAAATACTTGAAAAATGGTACCAGAAGCTTGTGTGCTTGGTGCTCAGCTTTAGAGGATAGGTCTAGGTCTGATCAGCAGGGTGTCAGTATAATGTGACTGGGTGGAGTATCATAATGTGTCATGCTGCATGATACTCCAGTGTGGCAGTGTTTATAATAAATATTAGATTAACTGTCTCATTTAGTAGGCTGTCACTGAAACATTGTTGAAAGTGATGCTAATTTTCATGGAATGTTACAATCATAATATTATACTGACTTTGCAGGTTTGTGGTGGAGATGATAACCTTTAATCCCATTAGAAAAAAATAGATTTACCCTTCCAATTCACTAAATTTGACATAACCAGATGCGTACAATGGTCACAGACTCCCACCTACTTGTCTTATCTGAAAATGATAACAGAACAAGTTTTTATGTTCACAGGAAATTGCATGTTCCGAGCATATTCAGCCTGTTAATGGCTTTGTTAATATAATTTGTTATTGTTGGGTCTCACATAGCAAATCTTTTTGTCCAACCAGTATGACATTGTATGCCGTATAGAGAATTAAGATTTTCCATATAACTAGGCCAAATTGTTAGAGACGGGCCTCAGGTTAGCTTCAGTCAGTAGTTTGACGATCTATTAAGAAGTCATGAGCTGGAATTCTCACCTGCCACTGTCTCCGTGGTGATTGATATGTAACTACAATGTATCTCATTGCCCTTCATCTCTCATCACTGATTTAAGTGGGAAATGCATCAGTTACTTTCTCGAGTACTGGTTAACCTTCCAGGATTGCAGAAGACAATGGTATGGTTCACTGATCATTGCTAGCCCTTGATGGCATAAAAAGACGTTAAATATTTATTTAAGTTTGTTATCATCATTATTTTATTATGAAGGTTTATGTGGAAGGTTATTTATCAAATAAGCACAAGTACATAATTACATGCACAATGTCATCAAGGAATTATATAGAGAAGGAAATGCCAATGATAATGAGTTTGTAAACTCACGTGTATTCACGCAAAATCTTGCAATATCTACTTTACAATTATCTTTACTTCCATTCACCTCAGGAACACAAATCAAAATTCTTACATTACAGAATGAAATTCTCATTAAAGCAATACCATTCCCAACAATTGGTGTTTAAAATTATTGAAGTCAACCTGATTGCAAAATTTGTAAACTGCAGTTAAAGTAACATCAAATTACAAGAAATTTTCCTTCAAATCTCAGTATCTTTAATTCAAGATCATTTTGCATAATCAAACCTTGTTTAAACATCCTAGATTACATACAACTTACAGTGAGTTATCAATGATTAATTAACCAAATAATGAATCCTTCATGTGCTGTTTTATCAACATTTAGTGAGGAGATGCAAGTTTCCTATCCTTCTATACAAGTCCTTGATGTCATGTAATGTATATTGGGCCATGCTCCTATACCTAATCCCTCAAAATGGCAACCAAACATTTTTATTGACTTTCAAAGTGTTAAAATATTTATTTTTTTTTTAAGATTTCTGTCCATTTTTGTTTAAAAGGAATTTATGAGGATTTTTCAAACTTTTAAAATTGGATAAAAGCATTTTTTTCTATTTATCAAAAAAAAGATTTCCTGACTTGGGCTACGTGCCTAGGTTAGACTAAAATTGATTTTTTCCTGTTTGAAATTTAAACATATTTTGTGGCATATTGAACAAGTCCCCTGATTTCATTTTAATTTCAATTTGATTTTGATATATATATACAGGTTTACACGTAGTAAAAATTGTTTCATCTTAGACAGAGTCCGGATGATGATGTGAAGATGACCAGTGTTTAAATGCTGTCTATTTTTAGAATGTGGATTTTGTATCAATTGCTCCAATTTAAATATAGATTTTGTCATGTTATGGTAGATCTGACATACCAAACCATTCGGATTTTATTTATTAATGATTAAATGCCTTTTATCCATTCTAATTGCTATTTTATTTTTTAAGACATTTAAAGCATTTTTCCTGATATACTCCCTCTAACTATATAGCTACCTGCCTACCTACATGAAATATACTGGAATGGAGCACAGCAAACATACAGTTTTTAAGGATTATCCTTGCACAAGATAAATTTTTAATTTCACACATTTGGTAAAAAAAAATTTGGCACTTTATAGTCGTGATATTGTAACATATGTTCCAGTAAAATAAAGTTTATAATGTTGGTTTAAACATATTTATTCATAAATTATGTACAGCATTTTCCACAACATATATAGTAAAAGGATTAATGTATAATGTTGACTATATTATATATAAATAATTAACAAACAAATATAGAATGAACAATTTTAAAATAATCAACGATTATTCAGAATGCAGACTTGAAAGCAAACTATCTGAATTGTTAATTCAATTAATTATTTAAAACAATTAAACACAAAAAAAAATTTGTAAGGTAACTTCATGCAAATAGAGTTTATTATTTCAGGTGCGTTCATAATAGACTGGCCACTGACCAATACTGTTGTACTGTGAGGGAAAAAAATACATTTTGCACATGAAATGCAGTTTCTCAGAATTTATTTCAGGGAAATGTAGAAAAATAATTCCTCTAGTGTAACCCTGGGTTTCTTACAACTGTTTCAGGGTAAATATATTGGAGAGCTGTCTACTGGTGATGAGGACCACCAGCCCACTTCCAAACAGGTCAGTTCTTTATTTAACAGAAATATCCTTGCAGCAAACTGTTGTTTTTAGTATTTCCACTCTCCCTGTTTTAAGCTCCCATTCAATAGTTAAATTGTTTGACATACCTTTAGAAATCGTCACATCTCTCTCTTCCTCTCTCTCTCACTCTCTCAGTTAAACTGTTTGACAAACCTTTAGAAATGGCCCCCTTTCTCTCTTTCTCTCTCTCTCTCAGTTAAACTGTTTGACAAACCTTTAGAAATTATCCCCCCTTCTCTCTTTCTCTCTCTCAGTTAAACTGTTTGACAAACCTTTAGAAATTGTCCCCCTCTCTCTCTCTCTCTCTCTCTCTCTCTCTCTCTCTCTCTCTCTCTCTCTGTTTTTGTATTTGTCAAAAAAAGACCTGGTTTACAGAGAACATTTGATTGCAAATACATAAAAATACATCTGTAAATCAAGAACATAAAGTTAAGTGTAATGTAAAAATAAAAAAAAGACGTCTGTAAAAACAAAGAATATTTAATTGTTAATACACGAAGGAAAGAAGTGTATTATGCCACATTTCAAACAAAAGTCTTGGGCTGCTGATAGTGTTGAGAACAAAGCCTGGATGCAGTGGCAGCACAATCCAGTCATTCTCGCCATGAAGGTGTTGAACAAGCAGTCCATATATACAGCAAGGCTTTCATATGAATCGAACAGCACTGAACATCATGGTAACCCTGGGCAACCGCCAGTGCACAGTCTTGAAATGGTCCTCAGTGTAAGTGCTGTATGCCTTGTACATGGTTTCACATAACATTTTCTGGCTTCACATTATATTATCTGGCTTTGCATGATTTCAAATTATTTTATCTGGTACCACATTATATCACCTTGATTCACAATGGCTTCACATTATATCACCTGAATTCTCATTAAAGTGTCTGGTTTCACATAACATTTCCTGATTTCACATAACATTTTCTGGTTTTACATTTTATTATCTGGTTTCACAATATTTCCTGATTTCAAATCATTTTGTCCTTTATCACATTATATCACCTTGTTTCACAATAGCTTCACATTGTATCACCTAGCTTCTCGATAATACTTGGAACAACTATTCATCATAATGTCTGAGATGAAAAGTGTTGCATGCGAGACCCAGGTCCGGAGCTGAAAGGTCAAATTCACTCTTGATTAAAGGTTAGAAATAGGTACAAACTTTTGTGTCCGCTCCATTTCTTGTCAACCATTTGACAAGATACTGAAATAACATGGCACAAATGTTCATCATAATCAGATGATGTGTAGATCTCAGGTCCATAGCTCAAGGTCAAGGTCACACTTAGAGTCTCAAGGTCAGAAATAGGTACAAACTTTTGTGTCTGCTACTTATCTTGTAAACCTCTTGACAATATATTGTAATAAAATGTGTTGTGCACAAGACCCAGGTCTCTAGCTCAAGGTCAAGGTTACACTTGGAGATTCAAGGTCAGAAATAGGTACATTTCGTATCTGCTCATGATCTTGTAACATGCCATAAATATTCACCATAACGTTTGATTACTGGTCAGTACTGCAGGCTCAGCATTGTAGGCCTTGGGCATCTAGTTTCACTTTTAAGCTCACCGGGATGAATGAATGAATGGTGTTTTATGGCACGTCGATACTCACCGGGATGAATTAAGTCCAAGGTGAGCTAGTGTCATGACCCTGGTGTCGTCGTCAGCATCGTCTGTAGACACCGAGGTTAAACTTTTGCATTTAAGTCGAACATATCTATGCAACCACTCATTGGATGTGAATGAAACTTTGAATGTGTGTTCACCATCATCAATGGAACACACACAGACAAGAACCATAACTATGGACTGCATTTTCGCGTAGTTATGGCCCTCGTTGGACTTAGACACCCAGAGGCAAGCTTTGTTGGTCTTCTGACAACTCTTGTTCTTGATAGAGAGAGAGTAGATCAGTTCTGTCTGCTACTCACACCCCATTCATTCTTTGTACCTGTGCTATCTTCCGTCTGTCTATTTTGATTTAAGATACGGGACATATTCTACTGTTCTAGTTCAACTGCAGCAGCCGGGGCCTAGCTCAGTTGATTGCACGTCCTACTACCAGTCCTAGATACACTCGGTCCAGTTATAAAGCAGATATTCGGGTCCACAAAATAAAACTGCATTATACACGGACCGCGTTATAGAGATAATTACCTTGAAAAAAATTGATGCCAGTTATTAATAATAATTCACACCTTTCGTGCTGTCCGACTCTAAGTGAATGGTATTGTTTGCACTGTAACGTGGTACAACGTGTTTTTGGTTACAACAGATATACTTAGATATGTATATAATTTATAAAAAAAAAGAAAAGAAAAACATATTCATGTTTTGATCAAACTAAAATTGGCAGCCATTTCTGTGTAACCGGAAGACAAAAAAAACTGTGTCTATATATAAAAAATGGCGCTTCAACTTTAACTCAACGCTTTTAGTGTTAACATATTAAAAAAAGATATCAAAAGTATTTACAGCAATAAAATAATAAAAATAAGTTGTGTTTATGATGTACACACGGTATATTTATACCTTTAAACCATTTGGTTGCTTGATCACGGATCACTCGATGATAACAAAGTTTGCAAATGGCTTCCGTGTTTGGAGTGTGTCAGCATTTATTGAAGCACTAGGATTATTACAAACTGTTAATACTCAATGCTGGCATGAATCAATCACTTAAACTATACATTAAACCACCATGAGGTAAATGTTAAAACAGTTTGTTCTAATCAAGGCTAATTGGTGAGTAGAAGATGAGCAATGATCTTATCAAAACATGGCGATGATATATTGTTTGGTTGTCATTTGATCATTCAAGTTTTATATCCTGACATTCCCCGCCCCCTAATAAATACAACAGCGGAGCATTTGTAGAAACTTAAAATTGCAACCCTAAAATGTTTAAATATTTGTCCCATAAAAACTTACCATGCTTTTAAATTTAATCAATGAAATGTAATTGATGTGCGCTGTATAATTAGAGATTACCTGGTGCATTCTATCAAAATGAAAGTGCACAAAATACAAACAGAAGGTAACGTTAAATGTTTTACATAAATGTTGGAAGACATTTAATGAAAATTTCGCTATTGTACAACTCTATTACTGTTCTGTACCCGCTGACTCCGAGTACATGGCAGCTGTCAGCTTGGGCACTATTTCCGTGAATACATTCAGGCGCGTAGCTTGGCTGAAAACGATTTGTATGCACAGTTTTAGGGGGATTCTGGAAGCATGCTATCCGGATTTATATTTCAGCTTAAAGGATGTCGTAAGTGCATTTTGGTGTATTAGGGGCCTGGTTATCATTAATATTAACCTTGAATTCACTGTTTTATAGCCAAACACATTGATAAAATGATGTGAAATATTTGGATCATATAATTATTCAATGATTTTTTGGTGCAAATTTATAGTTAACACCCCTATCCTCCTAGGCGTCCAATTTTTATTACATTTTCGGAAGTTTAATTTTTTTCGATATCTTAGGAAGCTATGCCGTTGATATTTTCCATAAAACATTAAATGAATAGTTTCTAGGTATGAGTAGATATAAATAGTTTAAAGGGGAAAGTGTGTTGTTGGAGGATGCAGTTTTCCATTGAACGTCTCACACACCAATTAATTTTGTATTGTTCTACATATAGTTCTACATACAGAGACATGAACTTCTGCAACACTGTACGTCTCACACACCAATTAATTTTGTATTGTTCTACATATAGTTCTACATACAGAGACATGAACTTCTGCAACACTGTACGTCTCACACACCAATTAATTTTGTATTGTTCTACATATAGTTCTACATACAGAGACATGTACTTCTGCAACACTGAACGTCTCACACACCAATTAATTTTGTATTGTTCTACATATAGTTCTACATACAGAGACATGTACTTCTGCAACACTGTACGTCTCACACACCAATTAATTTTGTATTGTTCTACATATAGTTCTTCATACAAAGAGATGAATTTCTGCAACACTGTACATCTCACACACCAATTAATTTTGTATTGTTCTACATAATTAAAGAGATACACATTTCTGCAACACTGTACGTCTCACACACCAATTAATTTCGTACTGTTCTACATAATTAAAGAGATACACATTTCTGCAACACTGTACGTCTCACACACCAATTAATTTCGTACTGTTCTACATAATTAAAGAGATACACATTTCTGCAACACTGTACGTCTCACACACCAATTAATTTTGTACTGTTCTACATAATTAAAGAGATACACATTTCTGGAACACTGAAAGTCTCACACACCAATTAATTTTGGACTGTTCTACATATAAAATTTTTATAGAGACATGCACTTCTGGAACACTGAACACATTGCCAATGGTTTTAAAAGTGTCTTGTTTCCACAGTATGTCCTCTGTTTAATATAGTCCAAATATGCAGGAAAAAGCATGGTGTTGACCAGGTTGCATTTTCACAATTATTGACAATTCTGCCCATTTGTTGCAGTGTATCACTACGCATCTTTAAACTGTTATATGTCTATCAAACAGTTCCCAATGTCATCCAGACTTGGCAGAACTCATGAAAATATGAAAATATTCCAATGTTCTCATATGTACAAAGAAATGATTTTCCAAAATAAAAATGCCCAACCAATTAACACAGCTCTAATTTCTTGATCGCAATAATATTGCTACCATTACTAAGGGGAGGTAATTGGCAAGTGAGACTTTGAAAGCTGCAGGTATATTGTTGATATCTGTTGAGATGATGTTGAGACGACAATTGAATGATGGAAGACAGCCATTTTGCAATAAAGATTGGATGTCTGTTTTTTTAAATTTTATGCTCCCACCATTTGAAGAAGAATGGTCAAGTGACATTAACAGTTACCCCTAGCTGGCTTAATACACAGTCCATCCGTCTGTTTGTCCTCACACACAAATGGATATTCAAGTGTCTAGAGTTTAGGGTCAATAAGTTTTTCAGATGGTTGAAAAACAGTTTTACATGGGCAAAAAAAAAATGCTTTTATTTGACTAAAACACAGAAGTCACTTCAATATCCATCTGTTTGAGGTAAAAAATGTTTCAGATTAGAGGTAAAAAAATGTTTCAGGTTAACATCTTTTGAATGAGTCTATATTAAAGAAATGTTTTGTGAATCTGTATAATTATTACAACAATACAGGACAAGTTGGATATTTGTCTGTATGGATCAAATTTTAAAGAAGGCCCCCTTTTTATGTTATTTTGATTGAAAAATTGGTTTCCAATAATTAGCAGGAGCATTTGTGTTGGCAGTCACATTTCTAGTGCCACATGTAACTGAGAGAGACAAACATTGCTAACCAAGTTACTGGCAGGGTGGTCCACTGCTTTACATCATTTCACATTGATATCATTTATAAACATGGCAATGGGAATTAGATGTTTTCCTACTCTCTCAGCCAATAAGAGCGTTCATTATAACTTTTCAAAATAGAACATTCCATTGTACACATAAAGCCATGACGGTCAGTAGATGTTGACCTACTTTCTCGGTCAATAAAATCACTCCAGGAACAAGAAAGCAGATCTACATCTAAGCTGACAAGCATAGAAAATGATATATAACTTCTAACCTATACAAAGAAGTTTAGTGATACAAACAAGGGACTCGTACTGTTGTATCACAAATTAATAAATCTCATTGCCCTTCCGCTTCACCTTACAGTCGTTCTATAAACACAACAACAACAAATACAAAAATGCCAACTGATTTTTTTTTCTTTATTAGAAACCTAATTATATCGGGGCAACATTGATACCGCTGAAATATGCCGCGACAATTATTGAAACAATAGATAGAGTAAATAGTCGTTCACTCGGACAATGAGCCCGTCCACCAGGCTGACAGGAATAACAATTGATCCGATGTATTGGGAAAGCTTGTGGATTCCATTTTTATGACACTGTCCTTACCTGCGTTAGTGGCAGAGCAGGAGAAATTTGTCGGATTTCAGAGAGATAGTGACATTATCTATCGGAGATTTTGATGTTGAATATTTCAGAATATTGAGTTGTTGTGATTTTATATAAACTACATATCAGAAGTTGACAATGTCAGTCGTCAATACTGTTTGATGGCAAAGTGATAGCTCAGTGATTAGTTGAAATCTTGTCATCAAGAGATTGTTGAAAGTTGTAATTTCAAAGATTGAAGATCAACAGCGCGTGATTCTTGTTTCTGTGTTGGATTTTAGTGTGTTGGTTCATCACCGCTTTCATGTTTGGATGTGTTAATTATTATTTATAACAGAAAAGTTGAAAGCATTTCTCATAATCAAACATATCATGTGTTTTCTCTACTTGCAGGATGTTTAAGTTAGTCACAGTAAAGCGCTTTTATGACGTAAAAAAAAATGATATACAAAAAAATAGGAAAAGAAAAAAAATCTAGATTTTAAAAATATTTAAAAGGTGTTGTTTTTTTCGGGTAAAAAAAAAAAGTCCTTTAACTGAATGATAATTTTTGCAAACTATGACAATTGTTCAATAACTGTTAAGACACGACGGTCTTCAGTTATTCACCAGTTGGGTTGGGGATTCGAACCCAGCTTGGTAAAAAATCTTCATGTTAGAAAGTTTGCTTGTGGAGGCACAGAGGCTTAAAATTCACGCATTTAATTATACATCAATAAATACGAGACATGACTTGTAATGTGAACCAGAATATGACAGTTACCATTCAGAATTTATATGAGACTTTTTCTTGTTGAAAATGAGACAAATGAAATGTTACAGAAGAAATTTCAGTTAATTAATTGTAATACCAAAGTGTTTCACTTTTTAAGACATTGCTGAATGTGATCAGTTTTGTTGAATTTCTGTTTTGAAAATTAGGCATTAAATATAAAAATGAAAGGTTTTGAACAAACAAATTGGCTCATTAAATTAGATCCTCATTATAATGAATTGCATCTTTCAGTTCATTATTTACAAACAGTTGGAAGATATTAAATGTATCTGGATCAACAGAAATTACATATTTTATACCCAATTAGGCTAAACAATATCAGCGATCAGTGTGTTACCATAGAAATGATCAAATGAAAAGAATGTGGTTTTCATTTTACAGAAATATCTTACCTGATACGTCATCATGAAAATGTTACTGCCGTTTAACACAACATTAATTTTGATGTGATTATTTTTTTAAATGGGAATTAATTTGAATATGTCGAAAGGAAAGAAAAAGGTAAAACGTCAATCTTTCACTTCAGCTGGTGAATAATTGTGGTTAAATTGGCTGGACCTCATGGCCCTGCGTCCACTGTGTCACCGGGAGGATGTACGAATCTTTCTTAAGTTTTAGGTTTTGATAGAAAATTCTGTCCTGACGGATAATATGTGCAGCTTTTGCTGGAATGAGGCTGTGCCATTCATGTTCCATGTAAGATTATCCTTGCATACCAAACATATTGAATTTTTTTTTTTTTTACTTTTATTATCTTTATTTGTTTTAAATATGTCGCGTCATAAATGTTTTCAATGTCACAGGGGGGTGGGGGGGGTATGGGTAGGATAGACGAGTGAAGAGGTATATATGTTGGTGATGAAAAATATGCTGAAATCCTTAAATGTCTGGTATGCGAGAATGTTAGAAGTTATTCTTGAGTTTAAGGACTGGATAAATAATTTTCTCCCAAACAATTCTGTTCCAGGGGTTGGGGAAGTGGTAATGTGTGGGGGTAACTGTTTTTGCAGAAATCTTCATCAGGGGCTCATCATTAATTTTTAAGGGCTGAATAAACAATTTTCTCCCAAACAATTCTGTTCCAGGGGTTGGGGAAGTAGTAATGTGTGGGGGGAGTAGGGGTAACTGTTTTTGCAGGAATCGTCATCAGGGGCTCATCATCAATTTTTAAGGACTGAATTAACAATTTTCTCCCAAACAATTCTGTTCCAGGGGTTGGGGAAGTGGTAATGTGTGGGGGGAGTGGGGGTAACTGTTTTTACAGGAATCGTCATCAGGGGCTCATCATCAATTTTTAAGGGCTGAATAAACAATTTTCTCCCAAACAATTCTGTTCCAGGGGTTGGGGAAGTGGTAATGTGTGGGGGGAGTGGGGGTAACTGTTTTTGCAGGAATCGTCATCAGGGGCTCATCATTAATTTTTAAGGGCTGAATAAACGATTTTCTCCCAAACAATTCTGTTCCAGGGGTTGGGGAAGTGGTAATGTGTGGGGGGAGTGGGGGTAACTGTTTTTGCAGGAATCGTCATCAGGGGCTCATCCCAAACAATTCTATTCCAGGGGTTGGGGAAGTGGTAATGTGTGGGGGGAGTGGGGGTAACTGTTTTTGCAGGAATCGTCATCAGGGGCTCATCATCAATTTTTAAGGGCTGAATAAACAATTTTCTCCCAAACAATTCTGTTCCAGGGGTTGGGGAAGTGGTAATGTGTGGGGGGGAGTGGGGGTAACTGTTTTTGCAGGAATCGTCATCAGAGGCTCATCATCAATTTTTAAGGACTGGATAAACAATTTTCTCCCAAACAATTCTGTTCCAGGGGTTGGGGAAGTGGTAATGTGTGGGGGGAGTGGGGGTAACTGTTTTTGCAGGAATCGTCATCAGGGGCTCATCATTAATTTTTAAGGGCTGAATAAACAATTTTTCTCCCAAACAATTCTGTTCAAGGGGTTGGGGAAGTGGTAATGTGTGGGGGGAGTTGGGGTAACTGTTTTTGCAGGAATCGTCATCAGGGGCTCATCATCAATTTTTAAGGGCTGAATAAACAATTTTTCTCCCAAACAATTCTGTTCCAGGGGTTGGGGAAGTGGTAATGTGTGGGGGGAGTGGGGGTAACTGTTTTTGCAGGAATCATCATCAGGGGCTCATCATTAATTTTTAAGGGCTGAATAAACAATTTTCTCCCAAACAATTCTGTTCCAGGGGTTGGGGAAGTGGTAATGTGTGGGGGGAGTGGGGGTAACTGTTTTTGCAGGAATCGTCATCAGGGGCTCATCATCAATTCTTAAGGGCTGAATAAACAATTTTCTCCCAAACAATTCTGTTCCAGGGGTTGGGGAAGTAGTAATGTGTGGGGGGAGTGGGGGTAACTGTTTTTGCAGGAATCGTCATCAGGGGCTCATCATCAATTCTTAAGGGCTGAATAAACAATTTTCTCCCAAACAATTCTGTTCCAGGGGTTGGGGAAGTAGTAATGTGTGGGGGGAGTGGGGGTAACTGTTTTTACAGGAATCGTCATCAGGGGCTCATCATCAATTTTTAAGGGCTGAATAAACAATTTTCTCCCAAACAATTCTGTTCCAGGGGTTGGGGAAGTGGTAATGTGTGGGGGGAGTGGGGGTAACTGTTTTTACAGGAATCGTCATCAGGGGCTCATCATCAATTCTTAAGGGCTGAATAAACAATTTTCTCCCAAACAATTCTGTTCCAGGGGTTGGGGAAGTGGTAATGTGTGGGGGGAGTGGGGGTAACTGTTTTTGCAGGAATCATCATCAGGGGCTCATCATCAATTTTTAAGGACTGGATAAACAATTTTCTCCCAAACAATTCTGTTCCAGGGGTTGGGGAAGTAGTAATGTGTGGGGGGAGTGGGGGTAACTGTTTTTGCAGGAATCGTCATCAGGGGCTCATCATCAATTCTTAAGGGCTGAATAAACAATTTTCTCCCAAACAATTCTGTTCCAGGGGTTGGGGAAGTGGTAATGTGTGGGGGGAGTGGGGGTAACTGTTTTTGCAGGAATCGTCATCAGGGGCTCATCATCAATTTTTAAGGACTGGATAAACAATTTTCTCCCAAACAATTCTGTTCCAGGGGTTGGGGAAGTGGTAATGTGTGGGGGGAGTGGGGGTAACTGTTTTTGCAGGAATCGTCATCAGGGGCTCATCATCAATTCTTAAGGGCTGAATAAACAATTTTCTCCCAAACAATTCTGTTCCAGGGGTTGGGGAAGTGGTAATGTGTGGGGGGAGTGGGGGTAACTGTTTTTGCAGGAATCGTCATCAGGGGCTCATCATCAATTTTTAAGGACTGGATAAACAATTTTCTCCCAAACAATTCTGTTCCAGGTGTTGGGGAAGTGGTAATGTGTGGGGGAGTGGGGGTAACTGTTTTTGCAGGAATCCTCATCAGGGGCTCATCATCAATTTTTAAGGACTGGATAAACAATTTTCTCCCAAACAATTCTGTTCCAGGGGTTGGGGAAGTGGTAATGTGTGGGGGGAGTGGGGGTAACTGTTTTTGCAGGAATCATCATCAGGGGCTCATCATCAATTTTTAAGGGCTGAATAAACAATTTTCTCCCAAACAATTCTGTTCCAGGGGTTGGGGAAGTAGTAATGTGTGGGGGGAGTGGGGGTAACTGTTTTTGCAGGAATCGTCATCAGGGGCTCATCATCAATTCTTAAGGGCTGAATAAACAATTTTCTCCCAAACAATTCTGTTCCAGGGGTTGGGGAAGTGGTAATGTGTGGGGGGAGTGGGGGTAACTGTTTTTGCAGGAATCGTCATCAGGGGCTGATCTTCAAAAACGTTATATGTAACGCAATGTTATGTCTGTAATCAGGCATGAGTTTACTTGAACGTTGATCTGAGTCTATATTGTAGAGGATATAATTAATAAAACCGGTGCATGTTGTCCAGTGGTAGAGGTTCAGACTATATGTGGTGTCCCTGTAGAGCGCGTGGTATAGTGGCAGAGCACCGAACCCATGATCTGAGAGTATTGGGTCTGATCCTCCGCCATGGTTATGATTGGTGTCCTTGAGCAAGACACTTTTCTGTTTCTGCATATGCTTAGTACTGGTTCTAACCAGGAAGTCTTCGAGCGTGATTTGCCTAAGTTGTAAGAACTTGTTTCACAATTGAAGTAATAAATTAAATAAATAAGTTTAAACTTTTTTTTTGTGGTGTTCCTGAGAAAGACAGTACTGGTTCTGTAAGGAAGACACTAAGCATAATTTGTTTAAGTTGTAAGAACTTGTTACACAATTGATGTAAGTTTAAAACAATTCAATAAACAGAAAATTCTGTGATATATAGGGACATATACTGTATAGTCAAATACAATCTTACAGTTATTCTATATATCACGGTAAACAAGAAATCTAAGGTTGAAATTTGGATTGCTCAAGTCTAAGAATATTCTCAAGAATGGTTGGTGAATACGACCCCTGATATTTGTATGATAGTATCAAACAGATATGAAGCAATCGGCCAAAAAATGTTTCTTTGAATTTTACTGGCATTAACCTCATAGAACAATAATTTTTGCAGCTGCCATTTTTGTCAATATATCCATTTGCTATCTTTTTTTCTGGAATATTCCTCCTAAACTATAACAAGGACATCTATAGAGAAGGAAAAGTAACTGATTGAGATGTAATGAATGCTCACATATTCACACAAAATCTGGCAAAATCTCGTTTTCAAATATCCTTACTTTCATTCATCTCAGAAATACAAATTAAAACTTTGAACAATGGAATTCTCTACAAGATGAGACCCAGCAAATTGTGTTTACAATTGATGAAGTACTTATGATTACAAAATTTGTATACTGCAACTAAGTATTCAAGGAAAGTGCTTGAAATTTTACATAAAACTGCAGTATCTTAAAAATTAATATCATTTTTCTTGTTTAAAACATATAAAACCTCTAAGGTTACAATACACCTTACATTTTATGGAAAAGAAATCAAATGCCTGTAAAATTTGAATGATTAATTTGCAATTTACTAATTCTTCGCATGCCATTTTATTAACATTTAGTAGAGAGATACAAGTTTTATGTTGGAACATGTTCAGTTATTAACTTTTCACACACTGCAGCAGTGGTCGCCTCACATGCAGAAGGTCATGGGATTGATCCCTGACTGGGTCACTTGGCACTCAGCATTTAGAGGATAGTTCTAGGTCTGGTAGGCCATTTGTCAGTATAATGTGACTGGGTGGGGTATCATACTATACATCTGCAACATGACGCTGCAGTGTGGCAGTGCTCAGGATACTGTCTCATGCAGACACGTTTGCCATTATGACTGAAAAAATGTTGGATATGACGGTAAACACCATACAACAACAAAAACACCAACATGTAATTAAACTTGTCACAATTCAAATCAACTGCAGATTGATCTTTGTGTATTTGATCTGCTGTGTTGGATACCAACGGTGTTGAAATGAAGTGTTTGTTTTATTGACATTGTCCGACCAAATTGCTGGGAGCACGTTTTCTCTGTTACAGTAGTAGACTGGGTTGTCTGTCCTTGTTTGAACACACAGTCAACAGAACACAGTCTGCAGAAAAACACAATAATGGTTTTATTGATAGCAACCTCTCTGAAACTGAGTGACAAATTTTAAAAGAACAAAACAAACAACAGTGATATCAGATCTTCTTGGTTTATTGTGTTAAAACATCTGATTTGGATATTTAAAGGCTGTACGTTGAATTTTATGCATGACAAATGATAATTGTCAGCACCATTAACATGATTTTGTTGTCTTGAAACAATTTATTATTGGTTCATTTGCTTACAGACTGAGCAGTCACTGTGAAATTCACGCATGGTTGATTTTAAATTTTAAAGTTGTAACGATATCAGTTGCTCTAGTATGTTCTAGTATGCCCCCATCATTCAAAAAAAGGTGAAGCAGCATTAAGTAGTACCCCTGTCCGTTCATCTGTTTGTTTGTTCATCTGACAAGTAATTGACCTGCATGACCTGACTGATAATCGCCCGCCTTCTGGTCACTTGGCGTTGTTTGTCCAAGTAAATACAATGTAGTGTTTACTTACACATCGTCAGCTTGTCTAAGGAACATTGTGGTGTAGTAACCATTGTGTAGTAACTGTTGTGTAGTCACCGTTGTGTAGTCACCGTTGTGAAGTCACCGTTGTGTAATCACCGTTGTGTAGTCACCGTTGTTTGGTAACCGTCTTGTAGTAACCATTGTGTAGTCACCGTTGTGTAGTGACCTTTGTGTAGTCACCGTTGTGTAGTCACCGTTGTGTAGTCACCTTTGTGTAATGACCGTTGTGTAGTCACCGTTGTGTAGTCACCGTTGTGTAGTCACCGTTGTGTAGTCACCGTTGTGTAGTGACCGTTGTGTAGTCACCGTTGTGTAGTGACCGTTGTGTAGTGACCGTTGTGTAGTGACCGTTGTGTAGTGACCTTTGTGTAGTCACCGTTGTGTAGTCACCGTTGTGTAGTCACCTTTGTGTAGTGACCGTTGTGTAGTCACCGTTGTCTAGTCACCGTTGTGTAGTCACCGTTGTGTAGTCACCGTTGTGTAGTCACCATTGTGTAGTGATCGTTGTGTAGTCACCGATGTGTAGTCACCGTTTTGTAGTCACCGTTGTGTAGTCACCGTTTTGTAGTCACCGTTGTGTAGTAACCATTGTGTAGTAACCGTTGTGTAGTGACCGTTGTGTAGTAACAACTATCATCTTGATTATCAACTTGTTTGATTGACAGCCCATGTCAGGTCTATTGGTTTCCAATCAATAACTTCTAGATGGCTCTTTACATTTAATTAATATTTAGTTTGTATATAATTATAAAACACAGGTCAAATTGTTATTTGTTATAATGAAGAGCAAACTTTAAGTTTTTCCATAAGGCTGTTTGTAAAAAAATGTTTGCCATACTCCTATCTTCTCACTAAAAAAAATGTTAATTGACTTTAAAAGCATTGCTTCTGTCCATTTTTGTTTAAATTCACTACAAATGGACTTTTCCTTGAAGCCATATTTAGATGTTGTAAATCTTTATATTTTACATTGATTGTGATAACAACTTACAAATCTTGTTTGATGTTGTTTTGGGTAGAATCAGTACAATGCAAATATGGATTTAATAAAGTGTCTTACTCAAGAAAGCAACAAAATGACCATAAGGCCATAATAAATTAATTGCTATATTATCATCCCTGCCCGCCTCCTAATTTTCATGCTGCCCTGACCCTTTTTATTTTCATTATTAGAAAAACATCAAAAATTTTAAAAATTGGAAATAAAAAATAAAATCCTCCCGCCCTTCCCGTTTTTAAGAAAAAATTGGATGATAATCCAGCAATTAATTTATAATGGTCTAATGGAGGACCAAACTGTAAACTCTCCAATCCTGGGTCTGATACTCTGCCACTGTACATTGTATTGTATGCTCCACTGTATACAGTCAAACCTATGTAAGTGGTCACCTCTGTTAAGCGGCAACTTGTCTTAAACACAAAAAAGGATATTCCCCATTTCTATGCTAATTAACCTGTATTAACCAACAACCTGTCTGGGAAATTCACTATTGCTCTTTCCCTTGACTAGCTGCTTAAGACAGACTTGACTGTATTTAAATCTTTAAGCTTTGACATATTTCCGTGTTCAACCGTATGTTTGCATAATTATGGACCACAATGTTATTTATGATTTCCCCTCCCCGGCTTCCATTTACAATCAAACAGAGGTTAAGAAACTGTCACTACAATAAAAAAAAACATATCTGAGTTAGAAAATATTAGGGAACCAACTACTTCTTATCAGTTATTGATTTACTTTAAACTGTCTTTGATTTTCTGATGTCAGGTCCATTATCTTCATTGTTGCCGACATTTCTCTGAAATGCTTCAAAATACATTGGCGGTGATATCTCCCGAGTGTGGACAACTTGTCAATACTTTATGTCCTATTTGTCCTATACATATAAACCCCGACTATTCGACCAGGCAGCTGTAGTAAAAGTGGTGCTATTACCTTGTTTATTAATAGGTTTGCAATATTACAGTCAAACCTGTGTTAGTAGTCACCTCTGTTAAGCAGCTACTTTTATTTAGAAGCCACATTTTCTATATCCCATGTTCATAATTTCAGTGCATATTCACCTGTATTAAGCAACAACCTGTCTTCTGTCTGACCACTTCTGTTCATTCCAGTGACTGACTGCTTAAAACAGATTTGACTGTATTTGTAAGAAGGATCATAATAATTTTTAATTAATAGAAATAATTGATATATTTACAATAATTGATTCTTAATTACTATCTGCAGGAGAGTCGTCAAAGCATGAAAGACACAAAATCCAAGAAGGCAGAGAGTAAGCCTATAAAAACAGCGTCCAAATTGGCAAGGACGTAAGTTGCACTCACTTACCTTTTTTTTCTCACAGATAGTGCGCACTCATGTAGAGTCAGGTGTGCACCCATTTTTTAAGACCTAAACCTAAGAGGAAAAAATCAAATAAAGTCCAAAGGACTTCTGTCAGATGTGTGCATGATTCAACATTTCTTTACACATGCATAAAAAACAGAGAAAACTGAATTTAATCCTTATTATTCCAATCCTGATGATAATATATTTTATAAAAATAATATATATATATTAATTAGTTTGAGACCACTCAAGTAAAATTATGTGAATGGAAAAAAATATCAAAAAGTAGTCATGCTCCATAGGTTTTATTGAAAAATATAAGTCTATAAAGAACTGGCATTGTCCAATGAATATGCTTTATATGAAAGTAAGATTGGAATTATCAGTATTTAAAAGAAAAGAAATAGTCAATATCATTATAACAAAATAAATTACTACTACCTTAATGTTTGTTCATATACAATCTTATTAAAATCAGTTGTTGTATGGTGTTTAGCATCGCTTTCAACAATTTTTCAGTCAAATTGCGACAGTGCCTACTTGAAACAGTATTCTAAGCGCTGTCACACTGGATTATCATGCTGCAGACACATGGTATGATACCCCACCCAGTCACATTATACTGACACCGGGCCGACCAGACCTAGAACTCTCCTCTAAATGCTGAGCGTTAAGTGTGGAAGCTTCTAGTACCATTTTTAAAGTCTATGGTATGACCTGGCCGGGGATTGAACCCACAACCTTCCGCATGCGAGGCGGACGCTCTACGACTAGACCACGCTGGGGTCTTTATTAAAATCAGATAAACTTTAGCTTCTAACGATCTGACAACAATACATTGGAGGTCACCTCAAATTGACCTTTCATGTAATTAACATTCGTAACAATTCAGCCAATCAGATTAATCGTTACATTCGTAGTTTGTTGAAATTTAGAAAATGACGTTGATAGATACACTCTTCATTTGAGAAAGAGAAATTGCATGTAATGCACTTATCAATCACATAGAGCTGTTTCTTGGGTGTGGATTCAGCCATCGTGTTCGTCCTATGTTGTACAAATAAAAAAAGTACTGGTTTTGTCCCAATTTTCTAAAAATTTTGAAAATCATTTACGTTTATCATGATGTTTTCATTATAAAAACAATGTACATATATAGACTTCTATTTTCACTTTCAAAATCTTGAAAGCAATATTCTGATTTGTTAGCGGAATGATCAATCTGAGGTGATCCTCTATGTGGCCATCAGATCTACTGTGAAAAGATGAGATTGGTTTTTATGCTAAGGTGACGTATTATTTTATCTTTATTTTATTGAAAAACTTGGTGGACAGTCTAAAGTTAAAAATCAGTTATCAAATGTAACAAGTAGATTCTACTATGTAGTGTTGTTTCGATTATTCTACTAATCACAAAACTGTTACAAAAAGCAGCAGAAGTGATAACTGATGATAGATTTTTATTGGTCAACGAATAATACTAATTATTGCATAAGAGTTGCTGTTCTACCTTGAAACTTAATTGAACGCTGATCGGATGAAAACTAAGTCTGGCA
The DNA here is from genome assembly GCA_029582155.1 of Panopea generosa. NCBI lineage: Eukaryota > Metazoa > Mollusca > Bivalvia > Adapedonta > Hiatellidae > Panopea > Panopea generosa. The sequence continues at coordinate 1,318,196 of JAPMAH010000024.1, read as the reverse complement.
ACTAATCAAAATTTTATGAACTCACCTTGGCCAACTTACCAACATAACTGGCAGAGATGAAGAACAGTTTTCAGGGGGAAAAAAACTTAATGTTTTAAGGACCAATTTGGGTCAATATAAATTAATTGCGATTTTAATTGTTAATCACTTGTCTGAAATGGCTCATTAATCAATTCAAATTTCACCTCCGATTCCAAATACTTCCTTTTCCATTTATTGCAATTATTTCTGTTTAAAGGATTCTTTGGAAATACAGAAATGCAATGAATAAAATAGAAGACTCGGTTTGTTCCTGAGTGGTAAAGATTATGTAATGCACCTCTCACCACTAAGCATCATTTTCAGTGATATTCTAAACTGTAGAAAGGACCCTGGGCTCTCCCTGCTTGGATGTGTCACATAGCAATAAGACAAGAGCATGCTGATTGGTCAGTAGCTTTAGTGGAAGTTGAATGACCTGTCAGTTTGAGAAGCATCAGAGTGCTATGAATTGTGTGACTGGCACAGAACTCCCTGTTTTAATCACTGGGGTTTAACAGACCTGAGTTGTGGAAGATATCAGCGTCTGGGAAATTAGACAAGCCATATTTTATTTTTATGTATAAATGATTGAGTTCTATTCCAGGGGACCACAGAATGAACAGCAACAACTGCAGCAAGTCAAATTATACTACCATTCCAAGGAGTGACAGCAAAAAAGGTCTAACTGCTTCTTTATTTATATGCAGTTAGACCTTTTTTTGCATTCACCGCTCGATTCATAACTCAAAAACAAAGTCATTGGATCAAATTAAGATTTTTAAAAATCTGCCCCTGTTCAGTTTAAGGCACTGTCTGAAGATCACATACCAGTACAACACAGTACTAACGTATTAGGTAAACAAAATATGACCTGTATAATATGTTGACAATTGCTTAAGACCCCATTAAAATCCAAGTGCGTAGAAACACAGAACTGTCAATGCAGTTTAAGAATGCAAATCTCAATACTTCAGTTCATTATGCTGGTGAAAATACATTCCATTTTCCTCCCCCATATGTCGCAATCTGATTTCATTCATTACTTCAAAAGTCATTCACAATTACGTTAATGAGAGGTATATTGTAATTATTGCATAATATGGTGTGTTATTTCTCACATCTGACTCTATATATCTGACCTAAAATAATGTTCTAGAAACTGTAAGCCTTGTTATACATTTTCACACTCATTAACTTTATTCCCAATAATAACGGGACTATACATGCATTGTTGATATGACATTAAAAAAAAGAAATGTTGCAGAAGAATGTAGTTGGCGGTCAAAGCTGAAAGTGCTGACAATTTCGCTGATGGTACCATATTAAATAATTAGGTTAGACTAAAATAGATTTCCCGCTTAAAATTGCAACATATTTTGTGACGTATTAAATAAGTCAAATGATGTGATTTTGATTTCAATTTTATCCATCCTATAAGTTTACCTGTTGTAAAATTTGTTTATCTAAGAAATAGTCTGAATGCATAGACCCTTCTTAATAATATCTCTTGAAATATAAGAACGAGACTGAAATGGTTCAGATGTAAACAAACGCTAAGTGTTCTACTATGCAGCATGGACTCGTACAGTAATAGAGATTTAAGTCTTATACCTATGTTTACATTTTCATTTGTGGAAAATTACATCAAAACAAATAAATTTTCTTCTGGAAACAAGTCAATTAACAAAGGATACAAGTTTTACAGTGAAGGATACAGACATGAATTGAAAGGTAAGTGTTTTAATTACTTTCATTATCCAAGCACCTGTATACATAAAAACATATACGGTTATACAGAAAATCCATGTATCTCCCATCCTAATACCAATAAATCTGGCTAATTAGTTTACAGCCTATTTCTTATCTTGCACCCTGCAGTTAATCTTGCTCCAATGTAAATGATTTAGGATAATGACCATAAATTGTTTGGTTTTCATTAATAAATTTAGCTGTAATCTATACGTGAATCTAAGGTGGACACAGCAAGAACCAAATATTTGTTTTATGCTAGTCTTACCAGATCCCTGAATTTCATGGTCAGAATCTATATGAGAATCAGAATTTGCACTTTGCTACCATACTTTTCTAAATATAAGCACCCCATTTCAGCTCAACCAACTTCAGATGGATGTAGAGTGACTGGAAAGTGCCATAAATCGCAGAAAAAAACAGAAAACACATACCAAGTCAAGGTAATTATAAGTATATTTATTTTATTTTATTTCAACATTTTAGAACTTTGTTGTTAAAGAATAGTCACAAACCTTCACACTTTCGCATGTCCGCATGCTCACACAAATATATATATATATATATATATATATATATAGTTAAATAACAAAAGCATAATTGCATATGTTTCTATTTATTACAGGCACGGTTTACAGTTGTGAATGAAGAAGTTGTGGTTAGAGATGTGCTCTGTGGTTGGGCAATTGAGTTGAATGCATGCTGTGGCCATGTTACAGGGCTTTTATGCCAGCTAGCAAATTTCAAAGTACTAGGTCTGAAAGCTTTGCCCGAAGACATTGCCAAAATATCTTTACCACAAACATGGCATGCACCAAGGAGAAAGAAAATATCTGGCAAAGCTGTGCAAGACCTGGAGGTGTGTGGTTACTCGAAAGTTGACGAGAAAAATCCAGGACAGCCTCTAAGGACCACAAAATCTACTTTGTACAATCCTGTAAGAGGCGATCCAATAAATTGGAGTGACCACTGTAGAAAGCTTTCTGTGGTTGCTCCTGATTTTTTAGTGTTGCCAGCTCTAGAACCAAGCAGCAATATAAACACGGTGCAGTCAAAATTTGGACTTGTTCCATTCGGATCTGTTCTTAGCTACCATCAGAAACTAGATGAAGATTACATCATGAACATTGTTGATGGCGTTTGTTTTCCAGATATGCAAATACAAAATTATATGAAAAACAATTTAATGCAATTTTGTCAATACAACAACACTTAAAATAGAAGGCCTTCAATTAAATGGATGAGAGATAAAACGGTTTGAGGAAAATACAAGACTGCAAAGCCAAAGTCTTTTATGGTACAAAGTTAGAAAGCATCGTATAACTGCTTCACAGCCAGGGCGAATTTGCAAGAGACGAAAAGGTGATGAAACCCTTACTATTCAGTTGCAATCAACTAGACATGTAACAACAGCTGCTTTGAGAAGAGGCATCTCATCTGAACCCATTACTGCAAAGAAATATGCAAGGGTTATGGATGACAAGGTAAACCTTTATCCATGTCGTGTTGTTGTGAACTTCTGGGCCCCATGGATAGCTGCCAGTCCAAACAGAAAGGTATATGACCCAACAAGAAATCCACCATTTTGGCTTCTGGAAATTAAATGCCCACAGGTAACGAGCGTTTTAGAGGCATCTTGCAAAAGGTCTTGATGGGGCTCTTAAATTGAAAAGGAACCATGACTACTACTATCAAGTATTGACACAGTTAGCAGTTGTGGGTCTTTAGTGGTGCGACTTCTTTGTTTGGTGTGAGAATGATTTCCATTTGGAAACAATCTATTACAACCAAGACATATGGGACAATGTCAAAGACAAAATGGACGGATTCTTCTTTAATAATTTCATTTAGATTCTGGATTTCATGTCTGAACGATTTAACCACGGAAGTTTGACAGCATGCAAGCAACTGCCCACAGCGGATTTGCTGAACCTGTCAAAGACAGCGGCAGAGGAACGTCAAACAGATGAAATTCTTTAATTCTTCCGTTTACACGTTCAATGTGTATTCGCAATATGGCAATTTGTTCCATTTCTTTAATTTCTGTCTTTGTAAATTTAAATTTTGAATGCAAAAATGGTGGAATATAAGACTAACATTCTTCTCATCTAGCAGCTTACGTAATGTGAAACCCTTGTCTGCCATTACATTATCACCTGGTTCTAATAGGTCAAGGATTCCAGATATTATGTAATTTCAACGTCAGACATGCAACCTGTGTAAAGCGGGGAAATGAAAGTGACAGCGCCCTGTGGTGCAATGCCTAATAGACATATAAATGTACATGCACTGTTGTAATTGGAATATATTTGTGAGTTGAGAACGAGTGATGATGGTTGTTGTGTTTTAATTTCTGAACAGTCAATAATAACCCTTGTTTTAGGATAAAGCTCCTTGAAACAGTCAGGCATCATCTCATCAACAACATTTCTGGGGAGCCATATTGGTATTCTTCCCAATACAAAATACAGGAATTTTGCCCATGTTACAATCTTCTACTAATGGTTGGTACAGAAAAATTAAATCAGACACTCAAGTCCTGTTCAAGTAATCCAACCCTCAATCTACACATGAACATAAACATTTCATCTATAAAAAACATATTTCTTTTTCTACCTGCAAGACTCATTGTATTTCCACTTTCATAATATTTGCTTTGCATTGTTTTTGCTAATAGCTCTATGCATTAAAAAAAACTAAAAACACAGTATAAGAGTTGAATCCTGTATAAAACTGAATAAGTTTGTCATCTTTGCTAAATCGTCGTACAAGAAATTTTTCTTCATGTGATCTTTCAAAAGTAATGTCTGTTAAAACTTCGGTTTCCTCAAATCCGGATTCTTCAACTTGTTGTTGTTGTCTATAAATAATAATGAAATCTGTAATATTTTGAAACACTATTTAAACATATTGAGCAAATAAATAAAGTTGAAATTTTAAATCCAACATTGTTTTTGTGTTAATTATTCAGCATTATGTGCCATGTGTTACAGTCAGTGTATTATGTGTCATGTGTTACTGTTTGTGTATTATGTGCCATGTGTTACAGTCTGTGTATTATGTGCCATGTGTTACTGTCTGTGTATTATGTGCCATGTGTTACTGTCTGTGTATTATGTGTCATGTGTTACAGTCTGTGTATTATGTGTCATGTGTTACAGTTTGTGTATTATGTGCCATGTGTTACTGTCTGTGTATTATGTGTCATGTGTTACAGTCTGTGTATTATGTGTCATGTGTTACAGTTTGTGTATTATGTGCCATGTGTTACTGTCTGTGTATTATGTGTCATGTGTTACTGTTTGTGTATTATGTGTCATGTGTTACTGTTTGTGTATTATGTGCCATGTGTTACAGGAGAGGAAGATCCTTATAGAGCAGGTAGAGCAGGCCCAGAAGCTGCAGACGGATGTGGAGAAGGAGGCAGATGCTGCCATGACAAAGCTGGAAGAGTTTATAAACGAACAAGAAAAACTGGTTACTAGTTCACTCTATACTTTCATACATTCTCTGGTCCTCAAATGGTGTAAAGCTCTGTCTTATTATCACTAACCTCTCATCCCTGAGGTGATTAATTGTAAGTTGAGCTGGCTCAATACATAACATTCTATATGAAGAAGACAAGTGCCCTTTATACTGTTTTTAGGGAAGGGTCGTAACTAGTATTGATAGAACATGTGACCTAACGCATTGTCGCATAATATGGTAATCAAATATGTTTAAACTTAATAATAATTTCCATTCATCCATTCTTGGATCCTCCATGGTCAAGTGTCTGTATAACCACTGTCTCAAAATTACTTGGCTCTCAACACTGAGGTCTTGAGTTAAGGTTGGTCACAGTTCTGCACAGATGTATATACACATTCAAGAGCTTTCTCTGCCAATATAAAATATAATTCAGTCATTTTTATGCCGTGTGGGGTCCTCCCTGGCAGAGTTGTCTTAGGCGCCATCTCAAGATCACTAACCTCTGAATGCTAAGGTCGTAGGTTTGAGTCTCGCTCACTCCAAAAACTTTATGTGAGGAAGTTTCCAGTTACTTGCATAAGGATGGTTGTTTTACTCAGTCTGACTTGGTCTGAGGTCTTCCTCCACCAGTTAAACTGGATATACCATATATAATCTGAAATATGTTGAACATGGCGTTTAAACCCATTCAAAAAAAATCTATGCTGTGTGATTCAAAGTAATAGAGCATTAATTGTTACCATTGTACATCTGATCGTCTGTCTGTGCGTCCTGTAAAACAATAATTTAATGGTTTCCAATCAATAACTTCTGAAAGAACCAATGTTCATATTCACATTCTGTGTGTACCTGTGTCAGTATAAAATACAGGTCAAGTTAGGTTGTTGTCAACATCTGTCAAATTTTATTTTAACCCTTTACTTCATATAGAAGCCTTTGGACATCTTATATAGAAAGCTTTTGAATTATTGGGTGAATTATGTTTATATTGACTGACAAGGTAAAAAAAACAGTGCAGGAAGTGTGCAGATTGCTCGTTACAAGCAATCTGAACTCTTCCTGCACTATTTTCAAACGCCTTCTGTGATTGGTGCGGGAAAACGCGTATCTATGGAGTAAAGGATTAAAGAAGTTATGATCCCTTTTTTACTTAATTTTAGGTAAAAAAAATAGTTTCCATTGATTCTAATTCTGGGGACATTTGTGTTGACTGGCACATTTCTACTTTACACACATCTTAAAGTGGCCAGTTCCAGGTCACTTTATTTACTCTAAGGGAATATATCAGGATTTTTTCAAAATTTTAAAAATGGTTTTAAACATTCCCCCCCCCCCCCCCCCCCCCCCCCCCCCCCCCCCCCCCCCCCCATCATATCATGTTATTTAAACTTGCAACAATAATATATTGAAAAGGGATTTCCTAACTTGGACTACACGCCTAGGTTAGACTGATATAGATTCCTCGCTTAAAACTGCAGCATATTTTGTTATGTATCACATGTGTCACAATTTTTCATTTCAATTTGATCTGTTAAACGCAGTAAAAATTGTTTCATCTTAAAAAGAGTATTTATGATAATAGAATTTTGTCAAGCAGTATTTAAATGCTGTCTATTTTTAGAATGGGGATTTCCTTTCAGGTTTACAACTCTAATTAAATTTTGATTTTGTCATGTTTGGTGAATTTGACATACCAATCCATACACTTTCCATAACAAATTGAAACATTTCTGAAACCAGATTATTTTATTCATATATTGAAAGCTATTTTATGCTATAAGAATAATTAGGATATAGATATAATTTATAAACAACTATTTTTATGGCTCTGCCATTTGAGACATTATGGCATAATTATGATGACTGGTGGAAACTAATATGCATTTTTTTCCCTTCCGTATAGAGGTGCTCTGTTAAATGAATGGTACCAGTTTTTAGCTCTACTGGCCAAAGGCCAGAAGTGCTTATGCTATGGCGCGTTGTCCGTCGTCCGTCGTCCGTCGTCTGACGTCTGTCGTCTGTCGTATGTTAGCAGCACTCTCTCTGAAACCACTAAGTCAATTAACCTGAACCTTCACATGGATGTTTCTGTTGCATAGGAGACTATACAGAAGATTTTTTTTTTTTTCGATCTGAAATTCAAGATGGCCGCCGTTACTAAAAATAATCCAAAACTTAAAAAATCTTCTTCTCATGAACGGTCCAACAGATTTTCAAAATGTTTATGTAGTAATGATGACCAGTTATAGTTTTGCTAGATTTGTTCAAATGGTGTCCCTAGGGTTAAATATGTCCTCACCCCAAGGGTTCAATTAGGGAACACATGTCATTATAATATTTTTTTTTATTTTTTTTTTTAAATGGAAATGATTTTGCCTATATCTTCACAGAAGCATTGTTTGGTGAAGGAGGTTCAGATTTGTAAAAATGACTGGGTTCCACTGTCTTACGGGGTCAGGAGGGGCCACAAAAGGCTAAAAATTGGGAATTACTAAATTCTTTTTCTTAAGAACAGGTATGTCAGATGTGTTCATATTTTACATAAATTATCCCTATGTGTAGGGGTTTATTGCAGATAAGAATTTAGGGGCTAAAATTTATAGGGACCCTGTAAAAGGACTTAGAATTTTACATAGGTATACTATGAGAAAACAGAAAATTCTCTTATTCTTTCATCTGTTCTGAAACCACTAAGCCAATTAAACTGAAATATCACACGGATTTTTCTATTGCAAAGGAGACTATACAGAAGACTTTTTTTTTTTCAATCTGAAATTCAAGATGGCTGCCGTTGCTAAAAATGGTCCAAAACTTAAAAAAACTTCTCATGAACGGTCCAACAGATTTTCAAAATATTTATGTAATAATGATGACCAACTATAGTTCTGTTAGATTTGTTCAAATGGTGTCCCTAGGGTTAAAAATGACCCTGCCCCAAGAGTTCAATTAGGGGACACATGTCAATATAATTTTTTTTTTAAATGGAAATGATTTTGCCTATACCTTCACTAAACATTGTTAGGTGAAGGAGGTTAAGATTTGTAAAAATGACTGGGTTCCTATATCTTAAGGGGTCAGGAGGGGCCCCAAAAGGGTACAAATTGGGAATTAGTAAAATTGTATTCTTAAGAAACAGTATGTCAGATTTGTACATATTTGATATAAATTATCCCCAAGTGTAGGGGTTTGATTGCAGATGAGAATTTAGGGGCTAAAATATATAGGGGCCCTGTAAATGGACTTAGAATTTTACATAGGGATACTGTGGGAAAACAGAAAATTCTCTTCTTTTTTTTTCATTTATTCTGAAACCACTAGGCCAGTTAAACTGAAACTTAACATGGATGTTTCTATTGCATAGGAGACTATACAAAAGATCTATTTTTTTCTATCTAAAATTCAAGATGGCCACCGTTACTAAAAAAAAGTCCAAAACTTAAAAAATCTTCTTCTCATGAACAGTCCAACAGATTTTCAAAATGTTTATGTAGTAATGATGAACAACTATAGTTTTGTTAGATTTGTTCAAGTGGTGTCCCTAGAGTTAAAAATGACCCCGCCACGATGTTTCTATTGCATAGTAGAATTTCAAAAAGTGCTATGGCCATTACGAGTCAGTAGAGCATTCTCAGGCCCTCTTGTTCTTTAAAATACTGAGTCGAGGCACAGCAATCAAACATTTTTTTAGGATTACCTTACCAAATATGGTGAATGAGCTTGGTCAATCTTGATGATAACAAACAATTGTATTGATACATATGGTGCAGCATATAGTAGTTGATATAATAGTTATAAAACTTTAATTAATGAGAACAGTGATTTAAATACATTTTTTTTATCGGGTTTAATGCCATTTTCAACACATTTCAGGTTCTATATGGCTTATCCAGTTTTGCTGGTAGAGGAAGACCTCAGACTGAGTACAATTACTGTCCTTCCACAAGTAACTGGAAACTTTCTCACATACAGTTTTTGGAGTGGGATTCGAACCTACGACCTTAGCAATGAGAAGTAAGTGATCTTGAGATGTCGCTCTAGACAACTCGGCCACAGAGGACCCTTTAAATGCATTCAATCTACCATTATGCCCTCAACTTTAATCTCAGTATGTCTTTTAAGGTCACCCGAGACTTTGTCTCAATGGACATTTTGTCATCATACGTCTGTAAACAATTGACTTTTTCGACTTCTTCTCAAAAACCGTCACCGTAATTGTAATGATATATTGTATGCAGCTTTGGTACACACGGGTGAATCAAAATTGTGAAAACGGTCAAAGTAAGGTGAACTTTGAAAATCTTTTTCTCAATATAGGAGAAGCACTGGGAAACAAATAGTGAGATGATTATGGACATATATGGGTCATAAAAAAAATTGTGAATTGCATGTTCCAGGGTCACACGGTTTTGCCCTTGGAGTGAGACTAATTTTATTAAATCTTTATAGGAGAAATTGACAAGAAGTTATTTCTTATGACTGAATAGATTTATGTGAATGTTTTTTGATAATCAGATGACTGTTAAGGCCCATGTGCCTCTTGTTTAAAAACACTTTATAATTACGGTTTCCAACTATGTATGTACTCATATAATTATATAAATATAAGTCAGTAACCTCCCTGTTCATGTCATGATGTAATTATTTCAATCAGAGAACAGTTCTTATAACATACATTTATTGTTAGTTGGCCTTTTGCTTTGTTTTCATTGAGTTTTGGTAAATACATTGCTAACGGAGTTGTCTATATTACCGTAAACAATTTTGAAATTGTTTTTTAGCTCGACTGTTCGAAGAATAAAGAGAGCTATTCTGCTCACCCGGATATCAGTGACCCACCTTGGTTGAAGTTTTGTGTGCAAGTCCCAATCTCAATAACCATTGCATGTATTGACTTGAAACTCAACACAACACTCCCCAGTCATCAAACATACTACAATAACTAAGTTAGATAACTCTTGCATTAATATAATGCAAATTATTGCCCTTGTTTGACTAAGATATTCTGGTTAAAGTTTTGTTTGCAAGTTCCATCTAGTCCATACTTCACCAACCACTCAACGTATTCATTTGATTTAAACCTAACACAAGATTTCCCAGTCATTACACATTCTACATTGAATAAGTTAGACAACTCTTGCATGGACAAAATGCAAATTATTGTCCTTATTTGACTTATTTAAATTTTTACACGCAAGTACCATCAATTAGAACTCACAAGCCTTGAATTGACCGTCAGACACATTATTGACTTGACATATAACCTGAATCAGCTCCCATGGTGATTCATTTTACAAAGGGGGGCATTTATTTGGGACCGAGAAATCCAAATTTAACCATTTTATAAAGTACATATATTTATAAATGTGAAAAATACCACAAACCACACAGTTGATGCTTTAGATGTTTTAACCAGACTTGAAAGCAGTCCATGTATATTTGGATTAAAGACTAGCTTCCAGATTGTTGAAGCATTTTCCCCTATAAAAAAGGAGGATTCGACCTGATTTTTAATTTCACAAAATTTGATATTATACTACATGTATATAATATTAGAAAACAAACATGTAGTGCTGTGTTACAACAGTGCACTTTATTAATAGAAATTTGGGCTAAGGGTATTTTAAATATTAATTTCTATTAACTTACATAATTTGATTTGGTAAATACTTAAATCCATTATCTAAGTACAACATGATATGCTTCTGTGGTGTAACTGGCAAACACATCTACACTTTTGTAGAAATTCTGGGTTTGAATCCCAGCAGTTGCGAACAACATGAAAAAAAGATGGCTAAGATATGGTGAAAAAAGAAATGTCTGTTTTATTTTTTAATCAAATCATTCTCTTTTAAAAATGTATATTTTTTTATAATGTTTGCTGCTGCATGGACAAAATGCTGGTGCAATGTTTTTATTCCATGTATTTACCAGTATTACAGAAATTTTATTTCGGCTGCTCACATTTTCAATTCAACATATATATAATATTTTAAGTTTTATGGGGCATCAGGGTTTTTGCGGCTATGTGTGGTTTCCTTGAGCAAGACACCTTTTCCGCATATGCTTTGTACTGGTTCTATCTAGGAAGACTTCATGCGTGATTTGTCTAAGTTCACATTCAAAGTAAAATAAATAAGTTAAAAATAACTTATGCTTACTCTTTCTGACTGCCTTTAAGTGCCTTACATTCGAAAAGTATATTTTCCGTGGACTGCAGTTTATAATCATACATGGTCTATATTTTTTGTCTATTTTGTTTGTCTTGTTTAGTATTACACCAGATTGTAGAAGTGTCTGGACAAGAACTGAAGGGAACCTGTGTTTCATATATATTTGGATGCCTCAGCTGCTAATTTGGGAACTTAAGTAAATGTATTGGTTTATGTATGCAGTCATGCATAATGCTATTGTTTTTCTTGGAACATAGGAGATGGAGGTTCAAATTACTACCATGTCCAGAGTCTTGTCCTGCGTCCTTGATGTTTCCAACATTTGTCCAGAAATATACATTTGGTTAAGTCATATTTTAACATTTAAACTGCAAGAACTCTATTTATGCTTGAATACAGTATGAATGTCTGGTGTTTAGAATTATACAAATGGTTCCTTCTGTGGTAGAGTTGTCGATAGTGTTGTTGTCAAATAACCATTTACTTCTTACTGCTGACGTTGTCGGATCAAACCTCGCTCCGGTAGTCTAAAAACATTTTGTGATACAGCCCACCACCAAGTACTGGTTCTTTACAGGTAAGGGACATGAGAGTGGAACATAGGAGATCATAGTATTCTTGGCAATACAGCCCACCACCAAGTACTGGTTCTATACAGGTAAGGGACTTGAGAGTGGAACATAGTAGATCTTAGTGTACTTGGCAATACAGCCCACCACCAAGTACTGGTTCTATACAGGTAAGGGACTTGAAAGTGGAATATAGTAGATCTTAGTGTACTTGGCAATACAGCCCACCACCAAGTACTGGTTCTATACAGGTAAGGGACTTGAGAGTGGAACATAGTAGATCATAGTGTTCTTGGCAATACAGCCCACCACCAAGTACTGGTTCTATACAGGTAAGGGACTTGAGAGTGAAACATAGTAGATCATAGTGTACTTGGCAATACAGCCCACCACCAAGTACTGGTTCTATACAGGTAAGGGACTTGAGAGTGGAACATAGTAGATCATAGTGTACTTGGCAATATAGCCCACCACCAAGTACTGGTTCTATACAGGTAAGGGACTTGAGAGTGGAACATAGTAGATCTTAGTGTACTTGGCAATACAGCCCACCACCAAGTACTGGTTCTATACAGGTAAGGGACTTGAGAGTGGAACATAGTAGATCTTGGTATACTTGGCAATACAGCCCACCACCAAGTTCTGGTTGTATACAGGTAAGGGACTTGAGAGTGGAACATAGTAGATCTTAGTGTACTTGGCAATACAGCCCACCACCAAGTACTGATTCTATACAGGTAAGGGACTTGAGAGTGGAACATAGTAGATCATAGTGTACTTGGCAATACAGCCCACCACCAAGTACTGGTTCTATACAGGTAAGGGACTTGAGAGTGGAACATAGTAGATCTTAGTGTACTTGGCAATACAGCCCACCACCAAGTACTGGTTCTATACAGGTAAGGGACTTGAGAGTGGAACATAGTAGATATTGGTATACTTGGCAACACAGCCCACCACCAAGTACTGATTCTATACAGGTAAGGGACTTGAGAGTGGAACATAGTAGATCTTGGTATACTTGGCAACACAGCCCACCACCAAGTACTGATTCTATACAGGTAAGGGACTTGAGAGTGGAACATAGTAGATCTTGGTATACTTGGCAACACAGCCCACCACCAAGTACTGATTCTATACAGGTAAGGGACTTGAGAGTGGAACATAGTAGATCTTGGTATACTTGGCAACACAGCCCACCACCAAGTACTGATTCTATACAGGTAAGGGACTTGAGAGTGGAACATAGTAGATCTTGGTATACTTGGCAACACAGCCCACCACCAAGTACTGATTCTATACAGGTAAGGGACTTGAGAGTGGAACATAGTAGATCTTGGTATACTTGGCAACACAGCCCACCACCAAGTACTGATTCTATACAGGTAAGGGACTTGAGAGTGGAACATAGTAGATCTTGGTATACTTGGCAACACAGCCCACCACCAAGTACTGATTCTATACAGGTAAGGGACTTGAGAGTGGAACATAGTAGATCTTGGTATACTTGGCAACACAGCCCACCACCAAGTACTGATTCTATACAGGTAAGGGACTTGGGAGTGAAACATAGTAGATCATAGTGTACTTGGCAATACAGCCCACCACCAAGTACTGGTTCTATACAGGTAAGGGACTTGAGAGTGGAACATAGTAGATCTTGGTGTACTTGGCAATACAGCCCACCACCAAGTACTGATTCTATACAGGTAAGGGACTTGAAAGTGGAACATAGTAGATCATAGTGTACTTGGCAATACAGCCCACCACCAAGTACTGGTTCTATACAGGTAAGGGACTTGAAAGTGGAACATAGTAGATCTTAGTGTACTTGGCAACACAGCCCACCACCAAGTACTGGTTCTAAACAGGTAAGGGACTTGAGAGTGGAACATAGTAGATCATAGTGTTCTTGGCAATACAGCCCACCACCAAGTACTGGTTCTATACAGGTAAGGGACTTGAGAGTGGAACATAGTAGATCTTGGTATACTTGGCAACACAGCCCACCACCAAGTACTGATTCTATACAGGTAGGGGACTTGGGAGTGGAACATAGTAGATCATAGTGTACTTGGCAATACAGCCCACCACCAAGTACTGGTTCCATACAGGTAAGGGACTTGAGAGTGGAACATAGTAGATCTTGGTGTACTTGGCAATACAGCCCACCACCAAGTACTGATTATATACAGGTAAGGGACTTGAGAGTGGAACATAGTAGATCATAGTGTACTTGGCAATACAGCCCACCACCAAGTACTGGTTCTATACAGGTAAGGGACTTGAGAGTGGAACATAGTAGATCTTAGTGTACTTGGCAATACAGCCCACCACCAAATACTGGTTCTATACAGGTAAGGGACTTGAGAGTGGAACATAGTAGATCATAGTGTACTTGGCAATACAGCCCACCACCAAGTACTGGTTCTATACAGGTAAGGGACATGAGAGTGGAACATAGGAGATCATAGTATTTTTGGCAATACAGCCCACCACCAAGTACTGGTTCTATACAGGTAAGGGACTTGAGAGTGGAACATAGTAGATCTTGGTATACTTGGCAACACAGCCCACCACCAAGTACTGATTCTATACAGGTAGGGGACTTGGGAGTGGAACATAGTAGATCATAGTGTACTTGGCAATACAGCCCACCACCAAGTACTGGTTCCATACAGGTAAGGGACTTGAGAGTGGAACATAGTAGATCTTGGTGTACTTGGCAATACAGCCCACCACCAAGTACTGATTATATACAGGTAAGGGACTTGAGAGTGGAACATAGTAGATCATAGTGTACTTGGCAATACAGCCCACCACCAAGTACTGGTTCTATACAGGTAAGGGACTTGAGAGTGGAACATAGTAGATCTTAGTGTACTTGGCAATACAGCCCACCACCAAGTACTGGTTCTATACAGGTAAGGGACTTGAGAGTGGAACATAGTAGATCATAGTGTACTTGGCAATACAGCCCACCACCAAGTACTGGTTCTATACAGGTAAGGGACATGAGAGTGGAACATAGGAGATCATAGTATTCTTGGCAATACAGCCCACCACCAAGTACTGGTTCTATACAGGTAAGGGACTTGAGAGTGGAACATAGTAGATCTTAGTGTACTTGGCAATACAGCCCACCACCAAGTACTGGTTCTATACAGGTAAGGGACTTGAGAGTGGAACATAGTAGATCTTGGTATACTTGGCAACACAGCCCACCACTAAGTACTGATTCTATACAGGTAGGGGACTTGGGAGTGGAACATAGTAGATCTTAGTGTACTTGGCAATACAGCCCACCACCAAGTACTGGTTCTATACAGGTAAGGGACTTGAGAGTGGAACATAGTAGATCTTGGTATACTTGGCAACACAGCCCACCACCAAGTACTGATTCTATACAGGTAGGGGACTTGGGAGTGGAACATAGTAGATCATAGTGTACTTGGCAATACAGCCCACCACCAAGTACTGGTTCCATACAGGTAAGGGACTTGAGAGTGGAACATAGTAGATCATAGTGTACTTGGCAATACAGCCCACCACCAAGTACTGGTTCTATACAGGTAAGGGACTTGAGAGTGGAACATAGTAGATCTTAGTGTACTTGGCAATACAGCCCACCACCAAGTACTGGTTCTATACAGGTAAGGGACTTGAGAGTGGAACATAGTAGATCATAGTGTACTTGGCAATACAGCCCACCACCAAGTACTGGTTCTATACAGGTAAGGGACATGAGAGTGGAACATAGGAGATCATAGTATTCTTGGCAATACAGCCCACCACCAAGTACTGGTTCTATACAGGTAAGGGACTTGAGAGTGGAACATAGTAGATCTTAGTGTACTTGGCATTACAGCCCACCACCAAGTACTGGTTCTATACAGGTAAGGGACTTGAAAGTGGAACATAGTAGATCATAGTGTACTTGGCAATACAGCCCACCACCAAGTACTGGTTTTATACAGGTAAGGGACTTGAAAGTGGAACATAGTAGATCATAGTGTACTTGGCAATACAGCCCACCACCAAGTACTGGTTCTATACAGGTAAGGGACTTGAAAGTGGAACATAGTAGATCTTAGTGTACTTGGCAATACAGCCCACCACCAAGTACTGGTTCTAAACAGGTAAGGGACTTGAGAGTGGAACATAGTAGATCATAGTGTTCTTGGTAATACAGCCCACCACCAAGTACTGGTTCTATACAGGTAAGGGACTTGAGAGTGGAACATAGTAGATCTTAGTGTACTTGGCAATACAGCCCAACACCAAGTACTGGTTCTATACAGGTAAGGGACTTGAAAGTGGAACATAGTAGATCTTGGTATACTTGGCAACACAGCCCACCACCAAGTACTGATTCTATACAGGTAGGGGACTTGAGAGTGGAACATAGTAGATCATAGTGTACTTGGCAATACAGCCCACCACCAAGTACTGGTTCTATACAGGTAAGGGACTTGAGAGTGGAACATAGTAGATCTTAGTGTACTTGGCAATACAGCCCACCACCAAGTACTGGTTCTATACAGGTAAGGGACTTGAGAGTGGAACATAGTAGATCATAGTGTACTTGGCAATACAGCCCACCACCAAGTACTGGTTCTATACAGGTAAGGGACATAAGAGTGGAACATAGGAGATCATAGTATTTTTGGCAATACAGCCCACCACCAAGTACTGGTTCTATACAGGTAAGGGACTTGAGAGTGGAACATAGTAGATCTTGGTATACTTGGCAACACAGCCCACCACCAAGTACTGATTCTATACAGGTAGGGGACTTGGGAGTGGAACATAGTAGATCATAGTGAACTTGGCAATACAGCCCACCACCAAGTACTGGTTCCATACAGGTAAGGGACTTGAGAGTGGAACATAGTAGATCTTGGTGTACTTGGCAATACAGCCCACCACCAAATACTGATGATATACAGGTAAGGGACTTGAGAGTGGAACATAGTAGATCATTGTGTACTTGGCAATACAGCCCACCACCAAGTACTGGTTCTATACAGGTAAGGGACTTGAGAGTGGAACATAGTAGATCTTAGTGTACTTGGCAATACAGCCCACCACCAAGTACTGGTTCTATACAGGTAAGGGACTTGAGAGTGGAACATAGTAGATCATAGTGTACTTGGCAATACAGCCCACCACCAAGTACTGGTTCTATACAGGTAAGGGACATGAGAGTGGAACATAGGATATCATAGTATTCTTGGCAATACAGCCCACCACCAAGTACTGGTTCTATACAGGTAAGGGACTTGAGAGTGGAACATAGTAGATCTTAGTGTACTTGGCAATACAGCCCACCACCAAGTACTGGTTCTATACAGGTAAGGGACTTGAGAGTGGAACATAGTAGATCTTGGTATACTTGGCAACACAGCCCAACACCAAGTACTGATTCTATACAGGTAGGGGACTTGGGAGTGGAACATAGTAGATCTTAGTGTACTTGGCAATACAGCCCACCACCAAGTACTGGTTCTATACAGGTAAGGGACTTGAGAGTGGAACATAGTAGATCTTGGTATACTTGGCAACACAGCCCACCACCAAGTACTGATTCTATACAGGTAGGGGACTTGGGAGTGGAACATAGTAGATCATAGTGTACTTGGCAATACAGCCCACCACCAAGTACTGGTTCCATACAGGTAAGGGACTTGAGAGTGGAACATAGTAGATCTTGGTGTACTTGGCAATACAGCCCACCACCAAGTACTGATTATATACAGGTAAGGGACTTGAGAGTGGAACATAGTAGATCATAGTGTACTTGGCAATACAGCCCACCACCAAGTACTGGTTCTATACAGGTAAGGGACTTGAGAGTGGAACATAGTAGATCTTAGTGTACTTGGCAATACAGCCCACCACCAAGTACTGGTTCTATACAGGTTAGGGACTTGAGAGTGGAACATAGTAGATCATAGTGTACTTGGCAATACAGCCCACCACCAAGTACTGGTTCTATACAGGTAAGGGACATGAGAGTGGAACATAGGAGATCATAGTATTCTTGGCAATACAGCCCACCACCAAGTACTGGTTCTATACAGGTAAGGGACTTGAGAGTGGAACATAGTAGATCTTAGTGTACTTGGCAATACAGCCCACCACCAAGTACTGGTTCTATACAGGTAAGGGACTTGAAAGTGGAACATAGTAGATCATAGTGTACTTGGCAATACAGCCCACCACCAAGTACTGGTTCTATACAGGTAAGGGACTTGAAAGTGGAACATAGTAGATCTTAGTGTACTTGGCAATACAGCCCACCACCAAGTACTGGTTCTAAACAGGTAAGGGACTTGAGAGTGGAACATAGTAGATCATAGTGTTCTTGGCAATACAGCCCACCACCAAGTACTGGTTCTATACAGGTAAGGGACTTGAGAGTGGAACATAGTAGATCTTAGTGTACTTGGCAATACAGCCCAACACCAAGTACTGGTTCTATACAGGTAAGGGACTTGAAAGTGGAACATAGTAGATCTTGGTATACTTGGCAACACAGCCCACCACCAAGTACTGATTCTATACAGGTAGGGGACTTGAGAGTGGAACATAGTAGATCATAGTGTACTTGGCAATACAGCCCACCACCAAGTACTGGTTCTATACAGGTAAGGGACTTGAGAGTGGAACATAGTAGATCTTAGTGTACTTGGCAATACAGCCCACCACCAAGTACTGGTTCTATACAGGTAAGGGACTTGAGAGTGGAACATAGTAGATCATAGTGTACTTGGCAATACAGCCCACCACCAAGTACTGGTTTTATACAGGTAAGGGACATGAGAGTGGAACATAGGAGATCATAGTATTTTTGGCAATACAGCCCACCACCAAGTACTGGTTCTATACAGGTAAGGGACTTGAGAGTGGAACATAGTAGATCTTGGTATACTTGGCAACACAGCCCACCACCAAGTACTGATTCTATACAGGTAGGGGACTTGGGAGTGGAACATAGTAGATCATAGTGTACTTGGCAATACAGCCCACCACCAAGTACTGGTTCCATACAGGTAAGGGACTTGAGAGTGGAACATAGTAGATCTTGGTGTACTTGGCAATACAGCCCACCACCAAGTACTGATTATATACAGGTAAGGGACTTGAGAGTGGAACATAGTAGATCATAGTGTACTTGGCAATACAGCCCACCACCAAGTACTGGTTCTATACAGGTAAGGGACTTGAGAGTGGAACATAGTAGATCTTAGTGTACTTGGCAATACAGCCCACCACCAAGTACTGGTTCTATACAGGTAAGGGACTTGAGAGTGGAACATAGTAGATCATAGTGTACTTGGCAATACAGCCCACCACCAAGTACTGGTTCTATACAGGTAAGGGACATGAGAGTGGAACATAGGAGATCATAGTATTCTTGGCAATACAGCCCACCACCAAGTACTGGTTCTATACAGGTAAGGGACTTGAGAGTGGAACATAGTAGATCTTAGTGTACTTGGCAATACAGCCCACCACCAAGTACTGGTTCTATACAGGTAAGGGACTTGAGAGTGGAACATAGTAGATCTTGGTATACTTGGCAACACAGCCCACCACCAAGTACTGATTCTATACAGGTAGGGGACTTGGGAGTGGAACATAGTAGATCTTAGTGTACTTGGCAATACAGCCCACCACCAAGTACTGGTTCTATACAGGTAAGGGACTTGAGAGTGGAACATAGTAGATCTTGGTATACTTGGCAACACAGCCCACCACCAAGTACTGATTCTATACAGGTAGGGGACTTGGGAGTGGAACATAGTAGATCATAGTGTACTTGGCAATACAGCCCACCACCAAGTACTGGTTCCATACAGGTAAGGGACTTGAGAGTGGAACATAGTAGATCTTGGTGTACTTGGCAATACAGCCCATCACCAAGTACTGATTATATACAGGTAAGGGACTTGAGAGTGGAACATAGTAGATCATAGTGTACTTGGCAATACAGCCCACCACCAAGTACTGGTTCTATACAGGTAAGGGACTTGAGAGTGGAACATAGTAGATCTTAGTGTACTTGGCAATACAGCCCACCACCAAGTACTGGTTCTATACAGGTAAGGGACTTGAGAGTGGAACATAGTAGATCATAGTGTACTTGGCAATACAGCCCACCACCAAGTACTGGTTCTATACAGGTAAGGGACATGAGAGTGGAACATAGGAGATCATAGTATTCTTGGCAATACAGCCCACCACCAAGTACTGGTTCTATACAGGTAAGGGACTTGAGAGTGGAACATAGTAGATCTTAGTGTACTTGGCAATACAGCCCACCACCAAGTACTGGTTCTATACAGGTAAGGGACTTGAAAGTGGAACATAGTAGATCTTGGTATACTTGGCAACACAGCCCACCACCAAGTACTGATTCTATACAGGTAGGGGACTTGGGAGTGGAACATAGTAGATCATAGTGTACTTGGCAATACAGCCCACCACCAAGTACTGGTTCCATACAGGTAAGGGACTTGAGAGTGGAACATAGTAGATCTTGGTGTACTTGGCAATACAGCCCACCACCAAGTACTGATTATATACAGGTAAGGGACTTGAGAGTGGAACATAGTAGATCATAGTGTACTTGGCAATACAGCCCACCACCAAGTACTGGTTCTATACAGGTAAGGGACTTGAGAGTGGAACATAGTAGATCTTAGTGTACTTGGCAATACAGCCCACCACCAAGTACTGGTTCTATACAGGTAAGGGACTTGAGAGTGGAACATAGTAGATCATAGTGTACTTGGCAATACAGCCCATCACCAAGTACTGGTTCTATACAGGTAAGGGACTTGAGAGTGGAACATAGTAGATCTTAGTGTACTTGGCAATACAGCCCACCACCAAGTACTGATTCTATACAGGTAAGGGACTTGAGAGTGGAACATAGTAGATCTTAGTGTACTTGGCAATACAGCCCATCACCAAGTACTGATTCTATACAGGTAAGGGACTTGAGAGTGGAACATAGTAGATCTTAGTGTACTTGGCAATACAGCCCACCACCAAGTACTGGTTCTATACAGGTAAGGGACTTGAGAGTGGAACATAGTAGATCTTAGTGTACTTGGCAATACAGCCCACCACCAAGTACTGGTTCTATACAGGTAAGGGACTTGAGAGTGAAACATAGTAGATCATAGTGTACTTGGCAATACAGCCCACCACCAAGTACTGGTTCTATACAGGTAAGGGACTTGAGAGTGAAACATAGTAGATCTTAGTGTACTTGGCAATACAGCCCACCACCAAGTACTGATTGTATACAGGTAGGGGACTTGGGAGTGGAACATAGTAGATCATAGTGTACTTGGCAATACAGCCCACCACCAAGTACTGGTTCTATACAGGTAAGGGACTTGAGAGTGGAACATAGTAGATCTTAGTGTACTTGGCAATACAGCCCACCACCAAGTACTGATTCTATACAGGTAAGGGACTTGAGAGTGAAACATAGTAGATCGTGGTGTACTTTGCAATACAGCCCACCACCAAGTACTGGTTCTATACAGGTAAGGGACTTGAGAGTGGAACATAGTAGATCATAGTGTACTTGGCAATACAGCCCACCACCAAGTACTGATTCTATACAGGTAAGGGACTTGAGAGTGAAACATAGTAGATCATAGTGTACTTGGCAATACAGCCCACCACCAAGTACTGATTCTATACAGGTAAGGGACTTGAGAGTGAAACATAGTAGATCGTGGTGTACTTTGCAATACAGCCCACCACCAAGTACTGGTTCTATACAGGTAAGGGACTTGAGAGTGGAACATAGTAGATCTTAGTGGACTTGGCAATACAGCCCATCACCAAGTACTGGTTCTATACAGGTAAGGGACTTGAGAGTGGAACATAGTAGATATTGGTGTACTTGGCAATACAGCCCATCACCAAGTACTGGTTCTATACAGGTAAGGGACTTGAGAGTGGAACATAGTAGATATTGGTGTTCTTGGCAATCAAGCTAAAATATTTTAGGACAAAACAATTAGTTAAAAAAAAAAGCTGCTCAGACTTGCTGTTTTTAGTGCTGGTGCTATATAAAACTATATTCTACTTTCATGTTGTCAAATCTATGTGACCTATAGAGTAAGTTTCTTAAAAATTATTTCGTTTAAAATCTCAAAATTACCTTAATATATATTTTAACAACAACTTACATAGAAGGATAGGAAATTATAATATGTTGATAAAATAGCATGCAAAGAATTAATAAATTGGCAAATTAATCATTCAAATTTCACAGGCAACTGATTCTTTTACGTAAACTATAAGATGTATGTAATCTTACATGTTTTATAATGTCTTGAACACATAAAAGATCTTGAATTTAAAATATTGCAGTTTGAAATGAAATTTCGGGTACTTTCCTTAATTTTTCAGTTGCAGTATATAAATTTTGTAATCATAAGTACATCAACAATTTTCAACACAAGTTGCTGGGAGTAGTCTGGTTCTTTTAAAATTCCATTGTGCAAAGAAAGAATTTTGATCTGATTTCTGAGATAGAAGGAAGTTAGAATATTTGAAAAGGAGATTTTTTTACATTGAATATTGAAACTTTTCAGTCAGTTGCTTTTCCTTGATTTTACTTATTATATTATGTAGATCATATTGTAAAAAAAATCAGATGTCATTAGAGAATATATTGAAAATATAAAAAAATACAAAATTGTTTTGCATTATAGAAATTGTTATGAATTAATTATATTCTTTTAGTAGTGGTGTGGATCATGAAATACAACTGAAAACGTGGGGCATACAGCGCCAACACACCAGACCCTCAAAGTGAGGTATATGTAGTTTGTTTATATAATTATCACACACCTGATAATGAGCAGGTCAGACAAGACTTTAGTGTTGGTTTTTGTACCAAGTGATTGTTTTACATAGTAGTTGAGCTAACCCTACACACTGCCTTCATTTTTTCTCAACCAAGCTTAGGACTGTCCTTGGTGCATTTCTGGAAATGTTGCTGAAGCCTGAGTAGTGCAGTACTCGTACATTTATCACACAC
This sequence comes from Panopea generosa, assembly GCA_029582155.1. Lineage (NCBI taxonomy): Eukaryota > Metazoa > Mollusca > Bivalvia > Adapedonta > Hiatellidae > Panopea > Panopea generosa. Next base: position 1,295,139 of record JAPMAH010000024.1, on the reverse strand, counting down.
ATGTGATATTAAGCAGGTCAGACAAGTTTCTAGTAGAGTTACCATGATGTGATCTTGTAGTTACCATAGTAATTGATGTGATCCTGTAGAGTCACCATAGTAATAGATGTGATCCTGTAGTGTTACCATAGTTATTGATGTGATCCTGTAGAGTTACCATAATAATTGATGTGATCCTGTAGTGTTACCATAATAATTGATGTGATCCTGGAGAGTTACCATAGTAATTGATGTGATCCTGTAGAGTCACCATAGTAATTGATGTGATCCTGTAGTGTTACCATAGTAATTGATGTGATCCTGTAGAGTCACCATAGTAATTGATGTGATCCTGTAGTGTAACCATAGTAATTGATGTGATCCTGTAGAGTCACCATAGTAATTGAGATGATCCTGTAGAGTTATCATAGTAATAGATGTGATCCTGTAGAGTTATCATAGTAATCAATTTGATCCTGTAGTGTTCCCTAGTAATCAATGTGATCCTGTAGTGTTACCATAGTAATTGATTTGATCCTGTAGTGTTACCTAGTAATCGTTGTGATCCTGTAGTGTTACCATAGTAATCAATGTGATCCTGTAGAGTTACCAACTGATGTGATCCTGTAGAGTTACCATAGTAATTGATGTGATCCTTTAAAGTTATCATTGTAATTGACGTGATCCTGTAGTATTACCATAGTAATCGATGTGATCCTGTAGAGTTACCATAGTAATTGATGTGATCCTGTAGAGTCACCATAGTTATTGATGTGATCCTGTAGTGTTAAAATAGTAATCAATTTGATTCTGTAGTGTTACCAAGTAATCAATGATCCTGTAGTGTTACCATAGAAATCAATTTGATCCTGTAGAGTCATCATAGTAATCGATGTGATCGTTTAGAGTCACCAAAGTAATCGATGTGATCCTGTAGTGTTACCATAGTAATTGATGTGATCCTGTAGAGTTATCCTAGTAATCGATGTGATCCTGTAGAGTTACCATAGTAATTGATGTGATCCTGTAGAGTTACCGTAGTAATCAATGTGATCCTGTAGAGTCACTGTTGTAATCAATGTGATCCTGTAGAGTCACCATAGTAATCAATGTGATCCTGTAGAGTTACCGTAGTAATCAATGTGATCCTGTAGAGTCACCGTAGTAATCAATGTGATCCTGTAGAGTCACCGTAGTAATCAATATGATCCTGTAGTGTTACCATAGTAATCAACAATTTGATCATGTAGTGTTCCCTAGTAATCAATGTGATCCTGTAGTGTTACCATAGTAATCGATTTGATCCTGTAGTGTTACCTAGTAATCATTGTGATCCTGTAGATTTACCATAGTAATTTATGTGATCCTGTGGAGTTATCATTGTAATTGATGTGATCCTGTAGTGTTACCATAGTAATCGATGTGATCCTGTAGAGTTACCATAGTAATTGATGTGATTCTGTAGAATCACCAAAGTAATTGATGAGATCCTGCAGTGTTTAAATAGTAATCAATTAGATCCTGTAGTGTTACCTAGTAATCAATGATCCTGTAGTGTTACCATAGTAATCGATTTGATCCTGTAGTGTTACTTAGTAATCAGTGGGATCCTGTAGTGTTACCATAGTAATCAATTTGATCCTGTAGTGTTACCATAGTAATCGATGTGATCCTGTGGAGTTACCATAATAATCAATTTGATCCTGTAGTGTTACCACAGTCTCCTTGATAATTGATATACGACATTGTGTCCCATCATTGTCTGTCAACGCTGATTCTAGTGGGAAATTAATCAGTTACTTGCAGAGATGGGGTGTGCTTGAGTTCTGGTTTACCTTTCAGGATCCCAGGAAACAGTGGTAAGGTTAACTGATCGTCTGTTAGCCCACGATGGCATAAAAATGACGCAAAATATTCATTCAATCAATCTGTCTTTAGTACATATCATGTGAATTTGTAAAAATCAACAAGATCCAAATGACCATCATAGCAATAAATTGTCATATATAAACATTTATAAATACTTTGTGATGCATCAAATTAGGTAATTTTTGTTTTACCATGTTATAAGAATATTAAGATTATGAAAGAGGTTACATATACATATATTTTTTAGCATCTAAAATAGCTTTGTGTCTGAAAGAATTATTCCCTTGTCTACTGATGGCATCACCATTCTTGAAAGAGTTTAATTAACATTTCCTATTATCTCTTTTTCTTGAAAATGTAAAAAAAAAATATTTCTTTTCAAAGGTGGCAAGATTAGAAGTGATATCAAATTCTGCTACAATTCGACAACTGAATCAACCTGTTAAATTTAAATGTTTCCATATCAGGATGACGAGGAGACATGTGACCAGTACAGTACTAGTGAATACAAAAACATTGCTTACCCTATTTGCATGTTGGACACTTGTGATGGGGGTTAATACCAAGTAGGCAGCTGGTTTGGACGACAAAAGCAACTTTAAGATGGATGACGGATCAACAACCCCAGGAGGTCTATGAACATTTTGTGACTTAGAATCTGCACAGTGCTAGTGAATCACAACAAAATGGCTCCCTTTATCTGAGTGCTGGACACTAATATATACGTTTTGTGGACTTATCTATTTTAAAACGAATGTGAAACAAGTTTTAACAACCAATCATTCTTGCATGCGGATGGTTGTGGGTTTGATCCCTGGTCTGGTCATACCAAAGACTTGAAAATGGTACTAGAAACTTCCACATGTGGCGCTTAGCATTTAGAGGACAGTTCTAGGTCTGGTCAGCCTAGTGTTGGTATAATATGACTGGGTGGGGTATCATACCATGTGTCTGCGGTATGATATTCCAATTTGGCAGTATCATAAAACTGTCTCGAGTAGACACCGTCGCGATATGACTGAAAAATTGTTGAAAGCGACGTCTAAACACCATACAACAACAATCACTGCACCACTCAAACCACCACCAATATTTATCAACACAAAAATGAGTTATATACAGTCAGCCAGTAGATTGATTGATTGATTGGTTGAATTTTTAGCACATTTTTATGCCATCAATGGCTATCGGATGATCAGTTAACCTAACCACTCTTTTCTTGGATCCTGGAAGGTTAACCAGTACTCAAGCACACCCATCTCTGCAAGTATCTGATAACTTATGCACCTCAATCAGCAGTGAGAGATGAGTGATAATGAGATGCAATGGCAATATCAATCATCATTGAGACTGTAGCCGGGCAGAGATTTGAACTCTTGACCCTTTGGTTGATAATCAAATGAGCTACCAACTAAGCTACCCAAGCCTGGCACAGCCAAAGAGAGACGGTACTATGTATAGTATAGTATAGTGGTGTATAATATATGGTTAATAGTCTTGCTTCTTTTGACGACCTGTCAACACAAACATGGGTTATATAAATGTCATGAGAGAGAGAGAGAGAGAGAGAGAGAGAGAGAGAGAGAGAGAGAGACAATATACTATATAGTTGTTATATTGTTGTTATATAGTTAATATATAATACATATATTTGTGTCTTGCTTCTTTTGATGACTTGTCAACACAAACATGGGTTATATAAAAGTCATATAAGAGAGAGAGAGAGGGGGGACAATAAACTATATAGTTGTAATATAGTTGTTATATAGTTAATATATAATACATATATTTGTGTCTTGCTTCTTTTGATGAATTGTCAACACAAACATGGTTTATATAAAAGTCATATGAGAGAGAGAGAGAGAGAGAGAGAGAGAGGACACTATACTATATAGTTGTGATATTGTTGTTATATAGTTAATATATAATACATATATTTGTGTCTTGCTTCTTTTGATGATTTGTCAACACAAACATGGGTTATATAAAAGTCATATAAGAGAGAGAGAGAGAGGACAATATATCATATAGTTGTTTTATAATATTGTTATAATATTTGTGTCTTGCTTCTTTTGAGAGAGTTCAATTTGGCAGTCTGAACTATTTATAAAATGTTGTCTTATAAAAGACTACTATTATTGGTCAAGGGTAGAGCATTGGGGACTAAAACATTAAAATGAAAAGTATATAACTGTTCATTGACAGCCACTTTGGGACTGGGCAGAAGCGTGTCGGGAATCAAACATTTTAGTTAGATATCTGGTCATGTGGTAATTATTACAGTGTATATTTCTGGCAATGTTGTACATTGTATATATTTTGTGTGAATGTTGTCCGAGAGTTTAGTTTAGTTAAGTTTAGTTTTCTAAATAAATAGTTTAAAAGTTACTGCATTTGAGTAGATCTTCTTTATTCAAAATCCTGAAAAAAATTGTTTTCCATTTTTTTTAATCTTAGGTACAGTATTTTATCATAAAGATAATTTGCCAGTTTTAAACACCAGCCTGGTATAATAACATCTTGCTAGGAATCTTTTCTATTAAGTCTTTTAGCTGAGGCTACATATAAAATATAATGTTTTTAATATACCTCTGGCTTTGTTTTTCTCAAAACATCTTAAATTTAGTATCAGCTCAAATTCCATTTTCATTTATCATTATGATTTCAGTTTCAGTACAAATATCAGGTTAAATACTAAAGTTTTATTGTCAATTGTTAACTGTCCTCAGTGGCCTAGTGGTCTAAGGTGCCTTCTCAAGATCACTAACCTCTCACCACTAAGATCGTAGGTTGTCCGTGGCCTAGTGGTCTTAGGTGCCTTCTCAAGATCACTTACCTCTCACCACTAAGATCGTAGGTTCTCTGTGGCCTAGTGGTCTAAGGTGCCTTCTCAAGATCACTTACCTCTCACAACTAAGATCGTAGGTTCTCTGTGGCCTAGTGGTCTAAGGTGCCTTCTCAAGATCACTTACCTCTAACCACTAAGATCGTAGGTTCTCCGTGGCCTAGTGGTCTAAGGTGCCTTCTCAAGATCACTAACCTCTAACCACTAAGATCGTAGGTCCTCCGTGGCCTAGTGGTCTAAGGTGCCTTCTCAAGATCACTTACCTCTCACCACTAAGATCGTAGGTTCTCCGTGGCCTAGTGGTCTAAGGTGCCTTCTCAAGATCACTTACCTCTCACCACTAAGATCGTAGGTTCTCCGTGGCCTAGTGGTCTAAGGTGCCTTCCCAAGATCACTAAACTCTCACCACTAAGATCGTAGGTTCCCTGTGGCTAGTGGTCTAAGGTGCATTCTCAAGATCACTTACCTCTCACCACTAAGATCGTAGGTTCTCCGTGGCCTAGTGGTCTAAGGTGCCTTCTCAAGATCACTAACCTCTCACCACTAAGATCGTAGGTTCTCCGTGGCCTAGTGGTCTAAGGTGCCTTCTCAAGATCACTAACCTCTCACCACTAAGATCGTAGGTCCTCCGTGGCCTAGTGGTCTAAGGTGCCTTCCCAAGATCACTTACCTCTCACCACTAAGATCGTAGGTCCTCCGTGGCCTAGTGGTCTAAGGAGCCTTCCCAAGATCACTAACCTCTCACCACTAAGATCGTAGGTTCTCCGTGGCCTAGTGGTCTAAGGTGCCTTCTCAAGATCACTAACCTCTCACCACTAAGATCGTAGGTCCTCCGTAGCCTAGTGGTCTAAGGTGCCTTCTCAAGATCACTAACCTCTCACCACTAAGATCGTAGGTTCTCCGTGGCCTAGTGGTCTAAGGTGCCTTCCCAAGATCACTTACCTTTCACCACTAAGATCGTAGGTCCTCCGTGGCCTGGTGGTCTTAGGTGCCTTCTCAAGATCACTTACCTCTCACCACGAAGATTGTAGGTTTCCGTGGCCTAGTGGTCTAAGGTGCCTTCTCAAGATCACTTACCTCTCACCACGAAGATTGTAAGTTTCCGTGGCCTAGTGGTCTAAGGTGCCTTCTCAAGATCACTTACCTTTCACCACTAAGATCGTAGGTCCTCCGTGGCCTAGTGGTCTAAGGTGCCTTATCAAGATCACTTACCTCTCACCACTAAGATCGTAGGTTCTCCGTGGCCTAGTGGTCTAAGGTGCCTTCTCAAGATCACTAACCTCTCACCACTAAGATCGTAGGTCCTCCGTGGCCTAGTGGTCTAAGGTGCCTTCTCAAGATCACTTACCTCTCACCACTAAGATCGTAGGTTCTCCGTGGCCTAATGGTCTAAGGTGCCTTCTCAAAATCACTTACCTCTCACCACTAAGATCGTAGGTCCTCCGTGGCCTGGTGGTCTTAGGTGCCTTCTCAAGATCACTTACCTCTCACCACGAAGATTGTAGGTCCTCCGTGGCCTAGTGGTCTAAGGTGCCTTCTCAAGATCACTTACCTCTCACCACTAAGATCGTAGGTTCTCCGTGGCCTAATGGTCTAAGGTGCCTTCTCAAAATCACTTACCTCTCACCACTAAGATCGTAGGTCCTCCGTGGCCTGGTGGTCTTAGGTGCCTTCTCAAGATCACTAACCTCTCACCACGAAGATTGCAGGTTCTCCGTGGCCTAGTGGTCTAAGGTGCCTTCTCAAGATCACTTACCTTTCACCACTAAGATCGTAGGTTCTCCGTGTCCAAGTGGTCTTAGGTGCCTTCTCAAGATCACTTACCTCTCACCACTAAGATCGTAGGTTCTCCGTGGCCTGGTGGTCTTAGGTGCCTTCTCAAGATAACTTACCTCTCACCACTAAGATCGTAGGTTCTCCGTGGCCTGGTGGTCTTAGGTGCCTTCTCAAGATAACTTACCTCTCACCACTAAGATCGTAGGTTCTCCGTGGCCTGGTGGTCTTAGGTGCCTTCTCAAGATAACTTACCTCTCACCACCAAGATCGTAGGTTCTCTGTGGCCTAGTGGTCTAAGGTGCCTTCTCAAGATCACTTACCTCTCACCACTAAGATCGTAGGTTCTCTGTGGCCTAGTGGTCTTAGGTGCCTTCTCAAGATCACTTACCTTTCACCACTAAGATCGTAGGTTCTCCGTGGCCTAGTGGTCTAAGGTGCCTTCTCAAGATCACTTACCTCTCACCACTAAGATCGTAGGTTCTCCGTGGCCTAGTGGTCTAAGGAGCCTTCCCAAGATCACTTACCTCTCACCACTAAGATCGTAGGTTCTCCGTGGCCTAGTGGTCTAAGGTGCCTTCTTAAGATCACTTACCTCTCACCACTAAGATCGTAGGTTCTCCGTGGCCTAGTGGTCTAAGGTGCCTTCCCAAGATCACTTACCTCTCACCACTAAGATCGTAGGTTCTCCGTGGCCTAGTGGTCTAAGGTGCCTTCCCAAGATCACTTACCTCTCACCACTAAGATCGTAGGTTCTCCGTGGCCTAGTGGTCTAAGGTGCCTTCTCAAGATCACTAACCTCTAACCAATAAGATCGTAGGTTCTCCGTGGCCTAGTGGTCTTAGGTGCCTTCTCAAGATCACTAACCTCTAACCACTAAGATCGTAGGTTCTCCGTGGCCTAGTGGTCTTAGGTGCCTTCTCAAGATCACTAATCTCTAACCACTAAGATCGTAGGTTCTCAGTGGCCTAGTGGTCTAAGGTGCCTTCTCAAGATCACTTACCTCTCACCACTAAGATCGTAGGTTCTCTGTGGCCTAGTGGTCTTAGGTGCCTTCTCAAGATCACTTACCTCTCACCACTAAGATCGTAGGTTCTCTGTGGCCTAGTGGTCTAAGGTGCCTTCTCAAGATCACTTACCTCTCACCACTAAGATCGTAGGTCCTCCGTGGCCTGGTGGTCTTAGGTGCCTTCTCAAGATCACTTACCTCTCATCACTAAGATCGTAGGTCCTCCGTGGCCTGGTGGTCTTAGGTGCCTTCTCAAGATCACTTACCTCTCACCACTAAGATCGTAGATTCTCCGTGGCCTAGTGGTCTAAGGTGCCTTCTCAAGATCACTTACCTCTCACCACTAAGATCGTAGGTTCTCTGTGGCCTGGTGGTCTTAGGTGCCTTCTCAAGATCACTTACCTCTCACCACTAAGATCGTAGGTTCTCTGTGGCCTAGTGGTCTAAGGTGCCTTCTCAAGATCACTTACCTCTCACCACTAAGATCGTAGGTTCTCTGTGGCTTAGTTGTCTAAGGTGCCTTCTCAAGATCACTTACCTTTCACCACTAAGATCGTAGGTCCTCCGCTCTCACCACTAAGATCGTAGGTTCTCCGTGGCCTAGTGGTCTAAGGTGCCTTCTCAAGATCACTTACCTCTCACCACTAAGATCGTAGGTTCTCCGTGGCCTAGTGGTCTAAGGTGCCTTCTCAAGATCACTTACCTCTCACCACTAAGATCGTAGGTTCTCCGTGGCCTAGTGGTCTAAGATGCCTTCTCAAGATCACTTACCTCTCACCACTAAGATCGTAGGTTCTCCGTGGCCTAGTGGTCTAAGGTGCCTTCTCAAGATCACTAACCTCTCACCACTAAGATCGTAGGTTCTCCGTGGCCTAGTGGTCTAAGGTGCCTTCTCAAGATCACTAACCTCTCACCACTAAGATCGTAGGTCCTCCGTGGCCTAGTGGTCTAAGGTGACTTCCCAAGATCACTTACCTCTCACCACTAAGATCGTAGGTCCTCCGTGGCCTAGTGGTCTAAGGAGCCTTCCCAAGATCGCTTACCTCTCACCACTAAGATCGTAGGTTCTCCGTGGCCTAGTGGTCTAAGGTGCCTTCTCAAGATCACTAACCTCTCACCACTAAGATCGTAGGTCCTCCGTGGCCTAGTGGTCTAAGGTGCCTTCTCAAGATCACTAACCTCTCATCACTAAGATCGTAGGTTCTCCGTGGCCTAGTGGTCTAAGGTGCCTTCCCAAGATCACTTACCTTTCACCACTAAGATCGTAGGTCCTCCGTGGCCTGGTGGTCTTAGGTGCCTTCTCAAGATCACTTACCTCTCACCACGAAGATTGTAGGTTTCCGTGGCCTAGTGGTCTAAGGTGCCTTCTCAAGATCACTTACCTCTCACCACGAAGATTGTAGGTTTCCGTGGCCTAGTGGTCTAAGGTGCCTTCTCAAGATCACTTACCTTTCACCACTAAGATCGTAGGTCCTCCGTGGCCTAGTGGTCTAAGGTGCCTTCTCAAGATCACTTACCTCTCACCACTAAGATCGTAGGTTCTCCGTGGCCTAGTGGTCTAAGGTGCCTTCTCAAGATCACTAACCTCTCACCACTAAGATCGTAGGTCCTCCGTGGCCTAGTGGTCTAAGGTGCCTTCTCAAGATCACTTACCTCTCACCACTAAGATCGTAGGTTCTCCGTGGCCTAGTGGTCTAAGGTGCCTTCTCAAAATCACTTACCTCTTACCACTAAGATCGTAGGTCCTCCGTGGCCTGGTGGTCTTAGGTGCCTTCTCAAGATCACTTACCTCTCACCACGAAGATTGTAGGTTCTCCGTGGCCTAGTGGTCTAAGGTGCCTTCTCAAGATCACTTACCTCTCACCACTAAGATCGTAGGTCCTCCGTGGCCTGGTGGTCTTAGGTGCCTTCTCAAGATCACTTACCTCTCACCACTAAGATCGTAGGTTCTCTGTGGCCTAGTGGTCTAAGGTGCCTTCTCAAGATCACTTACCTCTCACCACTAAGATCGTAGGTTCTCTGTGGCCTAGTGGTCTAAGGTGCCTTCTCAAGATCACTTACCTTTCACCACTAAGATCGTAGGTTCTCCGTGGCCTACTGGTCTAAGGTGCCTTCTCAAGATCACTTACCTCTCACCACTAAGATCGTAGGTTCTCTGTGGCCTAGTGGTCTAAGGTGCCTTCCCAAGATCACTTACCTTTCACCACTAAGATCGTAGGTTCTCCGTGGCCTAGTGGTCTAAGGTGCCTTCTCAAGATCACTTACCTCTTACCACTAAGATCGTAGGTTCTCCGTGGCCTAGTGGTCTAAGGAGCCTTCCCAAGATCACTTACCTCTCACCACTAAGATCGTAGGTTCTCCGTGGCCTAGTGGTCTAAGGTGCCTTCCCAAGATCACTTACCTCTCACCACTAAGATCGTAGGTTCTCCGTGGCCTAGTGGTCTAAGATGCCTTCCCAAGATCACTTACCTCTCACCACTAAGACCGTAGGTTCTCCGTGGCCTAGTGGTCTAAGGTGCCTTCTCAAGATCACTAACCTCTAACCACTAAGATCGTAGGTTCTCCGTGGCCTAGTGGTCTTAGGTGCCTTCTCAAGATCACTAACCTCTAACCACTAAGATCGTAGGTTCTCCGTGGCATAGTGGTCTTAGGTGCCTTCTCAAGATCACTAACCTCTTACCACTAAGATCGTAGGTTCTCAGTGGCCTAGTAGTCTAAGGTGCCTTCTCAAGATCACTTACCTTTCACCACTAAGATCGTAGGTCCTCCGTGGCCTAGTGGTCTAAGGTGCCTTCTCAAGATCACTTACCTCTCACCACTAAGATCGTAGGTTCTCCGTGGCCTAGTGGTCTAAGGTGCCTTCTCAAGATCACTAACCTCTCACCACTAAGATCGTAGGTCCTCCGTGGCCTAGTGGTCTAAGGTGCCTTCTCAAGATCACTTACCTCTCACCACTAAGATCGTAGGTTCTCCGTGGCCTAGTGGTCTAAGGTGCCTTCTCAAAATCACTTACCTCTCACCACTAAGATCGTAGGTCCTCCGTGGCCTGGTGGTCTTAGGTGCCTTCTCAAGATCACTTACCTCTCACCACGAAGATTGTAGGTTCTCCGTGGCCTAGTGGTCTAAGGTGCCTTCTCAAGATCACTTACCTCTCACCACTAAGATCGTAGGTCCTCCGTGGCCTAGTGGTCTAAGGTGCCTTCTCAAGATCACTTACCTCTCACCACTAAGATCGTAGGTTCTCCGTGGCCTGGTGGTCTTAGGTGCCTTCTCAAGATCACTTACCTCTCACCACTAAGATCGTAGGTTCTCTGTGGCCTAGTGGTCTAAGGTGCCTTCTCAAGATCACTTACCTCTCACCACTAAGATCGTAGGTTCTCTGTGGCCTAGTGGTCTAAGGTGCCTTCTCAAGATCACTTACCTTTCACCACTAAGATCGTAGGTTCTCCGTGGCCTACTGGTCTAAGGTGCCTTCTCAAGATCACTTACCTCTCACCACTAAGATCGTAGGTTCTCTGTGGCCTAGTGGTCTAAGGTGCCTTCTCAAGATCACTTACCTTTCACCACTAAGATCGTAGGTTCTCCGTGGCCTAGTGGTCTAAGGTGCCTTCTCAAGATCACTTACCTCTCACCACTAAGATCGTAGGTTCTCCGTGGCCTAGTGGTCTAAGGAGCCTTCCCAAGATCACTTACCTCTCACCACTAAGATCGTAGGTTCTCCGTGGCCTAGTGGTCTAAGGTGCCTTCCCAAGATCACTTACTTCTCACCACTAAGATCGTAGGTTCTCCGTGGCCTAGTGGTCTAAGGTGCCTTCCCAAGATCACTTACCTCTCACCACTAAGATCGTAGGTTCTCCGTGGCCTAGTGGTCTAAGGTGCCTTCTCAAGATCACTTACCTCTAACCACTAAGATCGTAGGTTCTCCGTGGCCTAGTGGTCTTAGGTGCCTTCTCAAGATCACTAACCTCTAACCACTAAGATCGTAGGTTCTCCGTGGCATAGTGGTCTTAGGTGCCTTCTCAAGATCACTAACCTCTAACCACTAAGATCGTAGGTTCTCAGTGGCCTAGTAGTCTAAGGTGCCTTCTCAAGATCACTTACCTCTCACCACTAAGATCGTAGGTTCTCTGTGGCCTAGTGGTCTTAGGTGCCTTCTCAAGATCACTTACCTCTCACCACTAAGATCGTAGGTTCTCTGTGGCCTAGTGGTCTAAGGTGCCTTCTCAAGATCACTTACCTCTCACCACTAAGATCGTAGGTCCTCCGTGGCCTGGTGGTCTTAGGTGCCTTCTCAAGATCACTTACCTCTCACCACTAAGATCGTAGGTCCTCCGTGGCCTGGTGGTCTTAGGTGCCTTCTCAAGATCACTTACCTCTCACCACTAAGATCGTAGGTTCTCCGTGGCCTAGTGGTCTAAGGTGCCTTCTCAAGATCACTTACCTCTCACCACTAAGATCGTAGGTTCTCCGTGGCCTGGTGGTCTTAGGTGCCTTCTCAAGATCACTTACCTCTCACCACTAAGATCGTAGGTTCTCTGTGGCCTAGTGGTCTAAGGTGCCTTCTCAAGATCACTTACCTCTCACCACTAAGATCGTAGGTTCTCTGTGGCCTAGTGGTCTAAGGTGCCTTCTCAAGATCACTTACCTCTCACCACTAAGATCGTAGGTTCTCTGTGGCCTAGTGGTCTAAGGTGCCTTCTCAAGATCACTTACCTTTCACCACTAAGATCGTAGGTTCTCTGTGGCCTAGTGGTCTAAGGTGCCTTCTCAAGATCACTTACCTCTCACCACTAAGATCGTAGGTTCTCCGTGGCCTAGTGGTCTAAGGTGCCTTCTCAAGATCACTTACCTCTCACCACTAAGATCGTAGGTTCTCTGTGGCCTAGTGGTCTAAGGTGCCTTCTCAAGATCACTAACCTCTCACCACTAAGATCGTAGGTTCTCCGTGGCCTAGTGGTCTAAGGTGCCTTCTCAAGATCATTTACCTCTCACCACTAAGATTGTAGGTTCTCCGTGGCCTAGTGGTCTAAGGTGCCTTCTCAAGATCACTAACCTCTCACCACTAAGATCGTAGGTTCTCCGTGGCCTAGTGGTCTAAGGTGCCTTCTCAAGATCACTAACCTCTCACCACTAAGATCGTAGGTTCTCCGTGGCCTAGTGGTCTAAGGTGCCTTCTCAAGATCACTTACCTCTCACCACTAAGATCGTAGGTTCTCCGTGGCCTAGTGGTCTAAGGTGCCTTCTCAAGATCACTTACCTCTCACCACTAAGATCGTAGGTTCTCCGTGGCCTAGTGGTCTAAGGTGCCTTCTCAAGATCACTTACCTCTCACCACTAAGATCGTAGGTTCTCCGTGGCCTAGTGGTCTAAGGTGCCTTCTCAAGATCACTTACCTCTCACCACTAAGATCGTAGGTTCTCCGTGGCCTAGTGGTCTAAGGTGCCTTCTCAAGATCACTTACCTCTCACCACTAAGATCGTAGGTTCTCCGTGGCCTAGTGGTCTAAGGTGCCTTCTCAAGATCACTTACCTCTCACCACTAAGATCGTAGGTTCTCCGTGGCTGAGTGGTCTAAGGTGCCTTCCCAAGATCACTTACCTCTCACCACTAAGATTGTAAGTTCGAGCCCTGCTAGCTCCAAAAACTTTATGTGAGAAAGTCTGTCAGCTACTTGCGGAAGGACAGTAGTTCTACTCGGTCTGACTCAGCCTGAGGTCTTCCTCCACCTGTAAAACAGGATATGCCATATATAACCTGAAATGTGTTGAAAATGACATTAAACCCCAACCAAAAAAATAAATATCTTTGATTGCAAATATTATATTTGTTGTCTGAAGACTTTCTAAGATTATGTACTCAAGATGATTTCTGAATATGGGGTCAGGAGAACAATTTGTTTTTATTGGTATAAATTGGGGTTTAAGAAATGTTTCAACTCGTTACAGATTATATTTGTCTTCATTCATTTTAATGGCGTTCAGCAATTTTTCAAAACATAGCTGGATATACATGCATATCCATGTTTAATGGTGGAGGAAGACCTCACAAGAAAAATGAGTATAATCAACGTCCTGCGAGTAACTGACAAATTTTCTCACAAAGTTTTTGGGACGAGCTGGACTGGAACCTCTCCTGTTAGAGGTAAATGGGCATTAGATGGCAGTGTCTGATCAGTCAGCAACTGAGAACCAAGTTTCAGCTTGGAATGCATACTCAAGTTGAGATGTTTTGTTGTTTTGGGGCTAGGAAAACTATTTGCTTTCACCTCATTACAGATTATATAGGGCATCCAGTTTTATTGATGGAGGAAAACCCATAAATCTTCATACATGAATCTGAGTAGAATCACCATCCTTCCACAAGTAACTGGGTATAGGTGTAGAATCACCATCCTTCCACAAGTAACTGGGTATTGGAGTAGAACCAGCATCCTTCCACAAGTAACTTGGTATCGGAGTAGAACCAGCATCCTTCCACAAGCAACTGGGTATCGGAGTAGAACCAGCATCCTCCCACAAGCAACTGGGTATAGGTGTAGAACCAGCTTCCTTCCACAAGTAACTGGGTATAGGTGTAGAACCAGCATCCTTCCACAAGCAACTGGGTATAGGTGTAGTACCAGCATCCTTCCACAAGTAACTGGGTATCAGAGTAGAACCAGCATCCTTCCACAAGTAACTGGGTATCGGAGTAGAACCAGCATCCTCCCACAAGCAACTGGGTATAGGTGAAGAACCAGCTTCCTTCCACAAGTAACTGGGTATAGGTGTAGAACCAGCTTCCTTCCACAAGTAACTGGGTATAGGTGTAGATCCAGCATCCTTCCACAAGTAACTGGGTATTGGAGTAGAACCAGCATCCTTCCACAAGTAACTGGTTATAGGTGTAGAACCAGCATCCTTCCACAAGCAACTGGGTATTGGAGTAGAACCAGCATCCTTCCACAAGCAACTGGGTATCAGAGTAGAACCAGCATCCTTCCACAAGTAACTGGGTATAGGTGTAGAACCAGCATCCTTCCACAAGCAACTGGGTATAGATGTAGAACCAGCATCCTTCCACAAGTAACTGGGTATTGGAGTAGAACCAGCATCCTTCCACAAGTAAATGGGTATAGGTGTAGAACCAGCATCCTTCCACAAGTAACTGGGTATAGGTGTAGAACCAGCATCCTTCCACAAGTAACTGGGTATAGGTGTAGAACCAGCATCCTTCCACAAGTAACTGGGTATCAGAGTAGAACCAGCATCCTTCCACAAGCAACTGGATATAGGTGTAGAACCAGCATCCTTCCACAAGCAACTGGGTATAGGTGTAGAACCAGCATCCTTCCACAAGCAACTGGGTATAGGTGTAGAACCAGCATCCTTCCACAAGCAACTGGGTATAGGTGTAGAACCAGCATCCTTCCACAAGTAACTGGGTATAGGTGCAGAACCAGCATCCTTCCACAAGTAACTGGGTATAGGTGTAGAACCAGCATCCTTCCACAAGTAACTGTGTATAGGTGTAGAACCAGCATCCTTCCACAAGTAACTGGGTATAGGTGTAGAACCAGCATCCTTCCACAAGTAACTGTGTATAGGTGTAGAACCAGCATCCTTCCACAAGTAACTGGGTATTGGAGTAGAACCAGCATCCTTCCACAAGTAACTGTGTATAGGTGTAGAACCAGCATCCTTCCACAAGTAACTGTGTATAGATGTAGAACCAGCATCCTTCCACAAGTAACTGTGTATAGGTGTAGAACCAGCATCCTTCCACAAGTAACTGTGTATAGATGTAGAACCAGCATCCTTCCACAAGTAACTGTGTATAGATGTAGAACCAGCATCCTTCCACAAGTAACTGGGTATAGATGTAGAACCAGCATCCTTCCACAAGTAACTGGGTATAGGTGTAGAACCAGCATCCTTCCACAAGTAACTGGGTATAGATGTAGAACCAGCATCCTTCCACAAGTAACTGTGTATAGGTGTAGAACCAGCATCCTTCCACAAGTAACTGTGTATAGGTGTAGAACCAGCATCCTTCCACAAGTAACTGGGTATAGATGTAGAACCAGCATCCTTCCACAAGTAACTGGGTATAGGTGTAGAACCAGCATCCTTCCACAAGTAACTGGGTATAGGTGTAGAACCAGCATCCTTCCACAAGTAACTGGGTATAGGTGTAGAACCAGCATCCTTCCACAAGTAACTGTGTATAGATGTAGAACCAGCATCCTTCCACAAGTAACTGGGTATAGGTGTAGAACCAGCATCCTTCCACAAGTAACTGGGTATAGGTGTAGAACCAGCATCCTTCCACAAGTAACTGGGTATAGGTGTAGAACCAGCATCCTTCCACAAGTAACTGGGTATAGGTGTAGAACCAGCATCCTTCCACAAGTAACTGTGTATAGATGTAGAACCAGCATCCTTCCACAAGTAACTGTGTATAGGTGTAGAACCAGCATCCTTCCACAAGTAACTGGGTATAGGTGTAGAACCAGCATCCTTCCACAAGTAACTGGGTATAGGTGTAGAACCAGCATCCTTCCACAAGTAACTGGGTATAGGTGTAGAACCAGCATCCTTCCACAAGTAACTGTGTATAGATGTAGAACCAGCATCCTTCCACAAGTAACTGTGTATAGGTGTAGAACCAGCATCCTTCCACAAGTAACTGGGTATTGGAGTAGAACCAGCATCCTTCCACAAGTAACTGTGTATAGGTGTAGAACCAGCATCCTTCCACAAGTAACTGTGTATAGATGTAGAACCAGCATCCTTCCACAAGTAACTGGGTATCGGAGTAGAACCAGCATCCTTCCACAAGTAACTGGGTATAGGTGTAGAACCAGCATCCTTCCACAAGTAACTGGGTATCGGAGTAGAACCAGCATCCTTCCACAAGTAATTGGGTATCTGGCGGAGATAAAAAGTTTGCCAGTTACTTGCGAAAGGATGGTGGTTCTACTCTGATTCATTCTGAGGTCTTCCTCAACCATTGAGGCTGGATATGCCTTATATAGCCTGCATTGTGTTGAAAATGGTATAAAACTCCATTGTTCCTGCAAAAGCATCAATTAACTCACAAGTTGTGTAATTTATTTACCCTAAAGTTCTGGTACCTGGTAACCATATAAATTATAAAGCGCTGTCCAATAAAGTATTTGGGTAATTCGACAAATGAATGAATGAATTGAGGGGTTAATGGCGTACCAACATGAAAGGTTATATTATGAAGATTCCAGGCTAACTCTCCATGAACAAAAACAACAAATTAACAACATATAAATTTAAATCAATTACACCAGTAAAATATCTTGCTCAAGATATTAAAGGTAGTATATCAGGAAAAAACGCTATAAATGTCTTAAAAAGAGAGGATTATTGAAATGGATAGAAAGCATAACATTATCAATAATAAATGAAATCGGATAGGTTTGGTATGTCGAATACACCAAAATGTGACAATACCAGTATTTAAATTGGGAGTGGTAAACTTGAAACGAAATACTGCTGATGACATTTCTTTTCCTTTTTTATGTAGATTTGTTGACGAAAGTGTTGTTTAGAAAATGCTTAGGGAATAAATTATGCAAATTAGTTAGTACAAGTGTTTACAGAACAGCCCGAATCAAGGCAAAGTATTTTGAAACCGAAACTAAATGCTTTTTTTATTACTCCTGTTTCTCCTCTATTCTAATATATTTCCTTCAAAATTTTATGCAGCAATAACAGTTTAAACTGCACAGCAACTGACCAGAGCAAAATTAGCTCTTACTACGACATTTACCGGTAAACACAAGAATGCCTTAAGATGGGCATTACGCCACTTTAATACATCAGAAAATATGTTTTAAAATGAAATTTTAAGAGGAAAATCAATTTTAGTCCAACTAGGTGCATAGCCCAAGTTAGGAAATTCATTTTCATGATACAGTCAAACCTGTGTAAGCAGTCACCTCCATTAAGCAGCCACATTTGCTATTTCCTATTTCTGTGATTTCAGAAGATTTCAAAAGACCTGTATTAAACAACAATCTGTCTTGACTGGCTGCTTAAGACAGGTTTTGCTGTAATTATATTGGCATATTCAAAAAGATACCCTTTTTGGCAATATGGGGTCAGTGAGTATATAAAGGAACGACATATTGAAAAAAAAATGTTTTTAGCCTAATATACAATTTTCAAAAATCCTTATAAATTCCCTTCACAATTTTACATGATAAAACTATATGTAGTGTACAAGTTAAAAAATGAAGGTGCTAAAGTGCAAGCAAGGTGATATTGTACTGTATTTTTACCATTCAAGGGCCGTAACTCTGACATTAATTATCCAATATAGAGATGGGGTGAGCTCGAGTTCTGGTTAACCTTCCAGGATCCCAGGAAACAGTGGTTAGGTTAACTGACCGTCTGTTAGCCTTTGATGGCATAAAAATGACACTAAATATTTAATCAATCAATCGTTAAATTTTGCTTCAACCAGCTTCCCGGAAACTGTTTGACAGATTTACACCAAATTTGGTGTAAAGCATTTTTACATGAAGCTCTTGTTTGTTCAAATTATGAATTTGAGGTCAATTTGGCCAGCCCTGTGGCCCATCAGTTTTTTTTTACCTGAGCCAAAGGCCCGGTGGAAACAGGAAGTGCTTCCATAATAAGACTAGAAATGTTAAACGGGGATCATGACAATTATCCAACTTTACCTGTAGTTGTAACTATACAGCTACACACCAAATATTAATTAACTTAATCAGCCCTTTCAGAAATTTTAGATCAAAAACTTATTTTTTACGTTGAACGCATGGACAGGGTTGACACTTAATGTCTCTTCACCATGACTTTGTCCAAGATCTTATGTTAGTTTGATTTTTCTCCAGTTAAAGACGTGAGTAAAAATGTACATATAGCATAATATATTATTATAACAGTTAAAAGACGGGTGGTCAAAGAATGAGGGACAAAGGACAATTGGGCTGTTTAAAAACATGGTTCCAAAGTGTCAATTTAACCAATTTAAACCTACTTTTGTTTCTTTCCAATTATTGTTCTTTCAGTATGGTTTATAAAGTTTGTTGGATAAAAAATAGAAAATACTCTGATATTTTATATAATTTTAATACCAACAAGTCAATAAAAAACAAAAAAACAACAACTGAGAACTGTAAAAATACATTTTGTTACCAAGATTCCTTGTTTCTGATATGAATGAATCATGAATGGGGTTTTACGGCATACCAACACATTATAGGTTATTCGACGCCAGGAAGGAAGATTCTAGATACACCCAACATGTACAAAAACAAATTAACATTCAGATTAACAAAAAACATCAACAAATGAATATGCAGAACGAACCTAGAACCTTGATACCGGCAGAACTGCAGTTTCAGCAAATTCTATCGTATTACTCAAATTGTTGCTTGTTACGACATGCATGAGCCAAAGTGATCCTAGTTTCTGATATGAAGTTGAACAACAAACCTTCAGAAGTACTATATTTTCAAAAATAATTCTATAATTCAATTTTACATTTAAATTTACACAACATTCAAAACCTCACTGCTTATAGTTATTATTATTTTCATACTTGGGTAAAACATAGAAGTCAGTACATTTGTACTGCAAGTACACAACATTGATAGGTGAATGCAGAAAGTTTTGCCACTTTAGCTTGAGATTTGACTTCATAGTCCATAATTTGAAAAATGACTATTTTCCTTACAATTGTTACATTCCTTAAAAATATATTCAAAATTGTTTTGGGGTAATATCATGTGAATATGGCTTAATTCTCAGCAATAAGATAACAGTCTGCGAAAATGCAATTTCTATACACAAGCACATGTGTTTATAATAATGTAAGGAGTGTAACATTTTAACAACCTTTCCTAAAAAAACGTATTGTTGTTTTTTTTAATACTCGAATATTCCGCAGATAATCATGAATTATAAAGCCATTTCAATCTATTTTAAGAAATGTAAACATGAACTTTCTTACCAACTCAAATGTAATCTAAAGTAATGGCGCCACCCTTCTGTTTCACCAACATTCTACTTAAATACTTAAAATCTTAACTAAGTTTTGACTGGTTATTGATCTATTATATAATCAATTTCATTGACACAATATGCAGTTTTACTGGAACCAGTCTAAATTCATTATCACCTGCTTAGTTTTTAAGTATTTAAGTTTTAAGTATTTAAGAATATGTTGGTGAAACAGGAGCCAGGTATTTACAAAACATAAAAGCTCTATTACAATTTGGAAAATAATATATGTCCTGTTATGAAAATGCTTCTATTAAAATATTACTGGATGGGGTATCATAACACATGTCTGTGATGTGATAATCCAGTGTGACAGTGTTTAGTGGAGAGTTCTAAGTCTGGTTGACCTGTGTGAGTATGTGACTGGATGGGGTATCAACACGTGTCTGTGATGTTATAATCCAGTGTGACAGTGTTTAGAGGAGAGTTCTAAGTCTGGTTGACCGGTGTGAGTATGTGACTGGATGGGGTATCAACACATGTCTGTGATGTGATAATCCAGTGTGACAGTGTTTAGAACGTCTCAGAAAGTCATCATCGTGACAAGACTATACAGTTATACACAATACTTTTTCCCCTAAATAACTCCTTCCAATATCTAAAAAACTGAACAAAAATGTGTGCACATGTGCTACTTGAATAATGCCATCTATAGATTTTCAATCTAAGCCTATAATAGCCAACTCTATCAATGACAATTTAATCAAGCTTACTTGGTAACTTATTCAGGATCCTATACACTTATATATACAGTTTTTATATAAGCAAAGAAAAGTGATTGATAGGTAACATGACCATATTATGGCATTTTCAACACTTCAAGAGTAAGTAAATTTGCTAGCAATATCCCAAGTCGTACTAGAATGTTTTTGCTCCACTCCCGTAGTACATTAGCTACATCCAACTGCGCTCTTCATGTAGAGCCCTGCTTCCTCCAACATTGTCAAAGTGTCGCCACATATGTAGCCATTTTCTTCTCTGCAACGTCTGAGGAGCACATCCTATAAAATATATAGATCTAAATTTTAAGCAATTATTAAATAATTCATGAGATTAAATGTGAATATTTATTCTTTTTTGAGAAATTGTTAAAACAGCTGTGACTAACTCCAAAATATAAAGATGCATATCTTTTTAAAGCATTCTGGTCACTGAGGAGAAATTATTGAGATTATATCCTTTATTGACAAGCACAGTCACCTATTCTACATTAGTTAAGCATTCTGGTCACTGAGGAGAAATGATTGAGATTATATCCTTTATTGGCAAGCTCAGTCACCTATTCTACATTAGTTAAGCATTGTTAAACAATAATTTATACCAAATACGAAACTTTAAAAATCTGGCTGCCAGTTCATGAGAAGATGAAAAAAATTTGTCTATTTCAGTAATGACAGTTGACAGAATTAAAACAACTTTAGTTTTATTTAGCAGCTCTTCATGAAGTAACTTCATTTTAGTGAAACATGCCTAAACACAATTTCAAACGCTAATTATTGACAAATGCACCAATGACAGTTACAAATTTGGTTATGTGTTAAAGGTTTGTTAAAAATGATCACATAAACAGAAATTTTAGTCACATGAAAAATCTTACAAATACTGGTGGTATAAAAGGCATAAAACCTCATACAAACAAGAAAAAACAAACAAAACTTATTTTGTTTACTCAGTTAGACAACAGGATTGAAGAATGAAAATATGCCATTAATCCTCATAAGCGGGCCAAACTCGTTTTTGATCAGTGACATTAAATTTTAAATAAAATATATGCAAATGTTCTTATTCACGCAGTACTTAAATGTTTCTGTCATATTAAACAGAAAGTCATGACAAATTACCTGTTCACGAGTTGATTTTGCTATAGACGCATCTTGGCTTATTGCACTCGCCACATTTTAACAAGTTTTCCGGCTTTGACGACATCCCTGTTTTGCTTATCATGTACAACAGTTATCTCATCAAACCCGCTGGTATTTTTCATTGATGGTCTATAGAAGTCAACTGTTATATCCTGACAAAAAATCTGAAAGAATGCAAATTAATATTTCTCATTAAGAAATTCAGAACAAGGAAAACAGAATAAAGTAAATATTTGTTACACATTTTTGTATGTTAATGGTTAAAAACATGATATTTTGCATAATAGTTATGCCAAGCCCAGTCAGTATCAATCCAGTTGCCGTGAGTTCAAATCCCTGCCCGGCCATAGTCTACGTCATGATTGATAAACAACATTGTGTCTCATTATCATTCAACTCTCACCGCTGATTCAAAATGAAAAGTTGCAGTTATTTATGAAGACCTCTGTGTTTCAGTACCCAAGAAAGAGGGGTCAAGTTAGGTAAACTGATCATCTGTTAGCTCTCGATGGCCAAAAAATGATGCTTAACATTCAGTCAATTAAAATAGAAACGAAATAAAGGACCTGTGCACATTTTGGTATTTTTCAGTGTCATATTTGCATCACGCAGACATGAAGACAAATCGGTTGCTTTAATAACAGTGAAGACTTAAAGATTTCTACAAAACATTATATTTGACTTTACTGCAGTCAATATCTTACCTGACAAAAGGGCAAATAATGCTCTCCAGTTGCATCTGGTTTCAGTTCTGGTAGAAAGTTCAGTGCTTCAAACAACTCTTGGTCACGCATGGGGTTAATAGCTCAGTACACGCAGTCACCGTCAGTACATTTCTCGAGTTAGAAACAGTAATGGCTTGTAATCCCATGCTTCTCTATGAAGTCCTAAAATGTAATGAGATGATTTAAGTAAGACAAATGTAAGATATGTATGATTAACAAAACATGAGAATAGTCTACTGTTTTCCCAACCACCTTATTTAGTGTCCATATATATGATCATTCAGCGGCTGCATTAAATTAAGCTTTCTTTAGAATTTGATCATACAATCCCCAAATTTATCTTTTTTAACTTTATGATTGAATAAACTGACCACTTTAAGGCTTAAATGTTAACATGTCTTACACATTACAACTTGAAAATGATGGTTGGTGAAAATTGTACAAGATATTAACTACTAATATTTTATTATTTTTAACAGAAATACTGGTAAGAATACATGTAATTAACACTGAACGTACTATATATGTAGATTATGCACATAATGTACCCATAATAGCATTCACTATTGAGCTATATTGTTTTTTGGCAAGAATGGCCAAAGGTTACAGCAACTAAAATATGCCTAGAGTTTGTAATTTAATATATATATAATATATTTCTGTCCATTTTTCTATAAAATGACAATGTAAAATCCATATTTAGCCAAAAAAAAATAGCTACCTACCTACCTACCTACCTACCTACCTACCTACCCACATGAAAAATACTGGGTCGGAGCACAGCAAAAATATATTTTCTAAGGATGGCCTAGGTGAATCTTTCTTTTCAGGGGTCTCTCTAGTACTGTCCTGTCTTGTCCATTACATCAATATTTAAGATATATCTATACCAGAAACTGTTAGTGTTGCACCTGAAAATATTGTTTTATAATAGTACAATTTACTGATAAAAAGCAATTAGTTTTAATCAGGCAATTATTTTAAGAATTTACAACACACACATTGTAATTGCCTTTGTATGTCTGCTGCCAGTATCAAAACCTTCAGATCAGCAATTTAAGAAATATCATTTCAATTAAAGATTATACTATTTCTTAATTTTTTTAAAGCAGTCAAGTAATGTATTTATTAATGTTACAACTAGAAATGTGGCTGTCTACATGAATGTCACAGCTGTATGTGTAACCTTAGTATAACAAAATCATACACAAATACAACTTCATACTGATACTTGCTATCAAGTTTGACAATAATCAGTTGAAAAGATAAGGCAGAGTCGTACTGACAGGAACTATAATTGCAATCAGTAAAAGGCTGTCTTAAGTCAAACCTGTTGATGATGAGAGCAACTGGACCTCATATTTATATTCTGTACCATTACCAGCAAGTTTTGTGAAAATCGATTGAATAGTTGGGAAGTAGTAGAGACAGATTTACCATTAAAAATATATAAAGGGCAATTACTCTGCTAAAAATTGATGAACCAAAGCACAATGATAATATGCAGAACAAGACTTCATACTGAACAAGTTTGGTGAAAATTGGTTGAGAAGTTTAGGGGTTGTAGAGCTGACAAGAAAGTGTAACATACGGATGGACAAGGGCTAGTCAATATGATAACATTGAATTAGAATATGTTTTTGTTGTTTTGAACAATATTGCCTTTTGGAAGTTTCATGAACCTATAAATAATTTCATCACTTGTCTATAGATAAAGCACAATAAGGCAAGACACAGGGGTAGTGATTTTTGAATTTCTACTCAGCCACAGTCTCTGTAATTAGTGGCAATGAAGTTTGTTCTACAGCCATGGATCTCTCACATCTAAATATGTGGAGAAGTAATCACTGACTTGCAGGGATAAGGTATGCTTAGTACCCCATTAACTGCCTAGTGGATCCTGGGAACGATGATTAGGAATGTTAGTTTGAATCTTTAACATCCTTTTTTATGCCATTGAGGGCTAATGAATAACTGAAATACTACTGAAAAAAAGGCGTAAAACCCAATACAAACAAAGTATCATAGGGACAGATAGTGTCATTTCATCGCTGCCTCACCTTCTACAGTCTCTATCTTGGCAAAGGTGAGACCAATATTAATTGTTCTGTGAGGTGACCTGATTAATGAAAGTCACATTTTGCTGCCATTCAGTTGTGGTGGTTTCACTTTAGCTTCCTGGTTATTATTCTTATGGAACACAAACACCATCCTGTAAAATAAAACAAAATGGAGTTCACAGTTAACACTATATGCTTGTACAGTAAAGTCACTTTAAATGTACATAAGTTAGGGGCACATTGAGCAATGTATCCTGAGAATGAAAAGAGAACAATTCTAACTTGAATTCACTGTACTGATAATCAACTGCCTATGAATCAATGATTTCTGATTCTACAGCATACCTACAAAACATTTAACATCATATAGTGATAGCCATCAGAAGACTAAAACAGAACAATACTATAAGGCAGCATCCTACCAAATCCTAACCCATTAGTCTAAGTATAAAAGGGGATATAATGCTATCTTCAGAATTATTTACGTCCTGTGTGATGTGTTATGGCACTTGTTTCTTGGAGATTTTACTTTAATACTGAACACGACTAATTAATTTTCAATTAAATACCATACCTGTATTAATTTTGAGATATGAGATTTCTACTTTATTTTATTCAAATTATTCCGTATAAAAGGGGCAATCTGACTATCATTAATAAATAAAAGATAAGCGAATCTGCCAAAACTTGACAAAAAACTATTTTTTAATCCAATTCTTAAAATAGAAAGCAGGCAAATACTGCTTGAAGGCTTTCACTTTGTCATTCAGACTCTTTCTAAGATGAAACCATTTCTACAATATGCAACCATTAATATGAACTTGAAAGTAAAATGAAATCAGGCAACTCATTTGGTACTTCACAAAATAACTTGTAATTTTGAGCGGGGAAATCTATTTTAGTCTTACCTGGGTGCACAGGCTAAGTTAGGAAGTTCCTTTTCAATATAACATTTTGGCATGCTTAAATTTTGGATATCCTCATGGTAATACGCGATCATTGAGCATATATATATGCACGATATATTTGATACAAATGTTTTTTCTATTTTAAACTTTTGAAAAATCCTGATATATGTACTTCCTTTTATAAAAAGACAATGCCAAGTTAAAATAGACAACAATATGAAACTCACAACCTTTCAACAGATATCAACAGTGGTCTTATACTCCCTGCAAAGCATCGTTTCCTCAAGGCTCGGTGCTAGGCCCTCTTTTATTTCTAATTTATGTCAATAATAAAGCTGAATCTTTAGTAAGTACTAACAGACTCCTTGCTGATAACAGCTCTCTTGTGGTATCATCTTTCAACACAATTAAGTGAAACAACCCTTAATTCTGAAACAACCCTTAAATCTGATTTATAAAACATTTCTGGTCAACTCTAACAATGGCTGGTAAACTTTAATCTGTGAATAAAAAACAATCGTAACTTTTTCGTTTGCTAACAAAAAAACTTCAAAAAAATTAATCTTCGATGGAACTGCTCTAGTTTCTGTTCCAACGCTGTAAGCATTTTGGTGTCACTTTAAGTAAAAATGGGTCCTGACATAAACATATATTGATAATCTCTTCTTCAGCCCCAAAAATCTTCTAAAAAGGTTCAGTGCAAATGTTAAAATTCAAATTAAAACGCTCAACACTCAATCAAATTTACATTTCCTATATTAGAATATGCATCAGTTGTTTGGGATAGCTGCACCATTATCGAAAAAGAATCATTAGAAAAAATACAATATGAAGCTGCAAGAATAGTTACTGGTCTAACATGCTCTGTCTAAATTAACAGGTTATCAACTACTTGCAACCCTTTCATATTATACGAGAACCCGGGAGCTAGTTCATGATGGTCTTGACTCAAAGTTCCAGTCAACTTCCCTCTTGGCTCCAGTAGTAACACTTAATGCTCCTTGGTCCTTTTACGATGTGAACACTACGACGGTCTGGCATGGACATCTCTTGATTTAGTTGTTGTAATTCTAAGGTTTTTAGTCCCTCCACCAAGTGATCCCGGAGGCTTGTGTGAACTATCTCTTGATTTACATTGAAACATATGCTTACATAGTGGTTATATAGTCCCTCAAACCGCGCCTTCTAGTCCCTCAAACCGCGCCTTCTATGAGCATTGCATATTTAATGAGCACTAACTGATATTAGTTACACTGTTATGTTCAATGAACGCCCAATTTGAATATCTCCAATCCCAAAGTAATTACAATACACTATAAAAGATTTAAACTAGTTATTCTATGTCTTAATTGTTTAATTAACTAATAACAAACAAGTGTTGACACCGCATACAAACAAGTGTTTACACCGCATTATAACCTAACTGATTGTAGAATAGAAATGATATATAAATCGCTATTTCTATTATTATTGTAAAAGCAAATGGCGTCGATTATAGTAAGGGAAGTAACTTTACATAACTGTGCAAATTCGTCACAGATGTATTATAAGATGTAATTAAGTAAGGAATCATACTTACTCTACCATCATATTTTGACCACATTTTGAAAATTATATTTAGGAGTAAATTAAGTTTCTATTATTGTCCTAAAATATTGAAACATTTTGGAAATTATTTATACCTCGTTTCAAAAATTTCTGATGTCCTTTATCAAAAATTAACAGCGTCAGTTTTATTTTTAATTGACGTTTTAATATGGCGGAAAACTTACCGACGCCGCTATGTACATGGTATACATACTGTAATCTAATAGTTGAATGGGATGCTGTTTCTTGTTCATTTACTTCTTATTTAATTTCATGCATTTTCATTCATTATGTGTAAATACCATTTCATATAACAACAACCAGTTTCAAACGGCCGTTTATGCGTGATTAAATTTTAACGATGTTCTGATCGCCGTGTTTCATCGCTGTGGCACACGTAACCCCATAGCCGAATGCCTTCCGTTTTTGTATAAATGTGTTCGGGTTTCCCTGACACGTACTGCTGTACCCACGTACCGCTGTATCGG
Organism: Panopea generosa; assembly: GCA_029582155.1. Lineage (NCBI taxonomy): Eukaryota > Metazoa > Mollusca > Bivalvia > Adapedonta > Hiatellidae > Panopea > Panopea generosa. The sequence goes on along the minus strand of JAPMAH010000024.1, from coordinate 1,267,991 downwards.
ATCTATGAGTTGCTAAGTATTCTCTAAATTTTTCTTTTTGACATGTAATACACGTTCTCACATTTATAGTTACAATTAAGGTTACGTTCTTTCTCTTTCATTTTTTCCTCTCTTTATAAAATTCAGTCTTTTCGGAGGCTGAAGCCAACGCCATATAAAATTATTGATTAATTGGTTGATTGATTGATTGATTGATTGATTGATTGAAGGATTGATTGATTGATTGATTGATTGATTGATTGATTGATTGATTGATTGATTGATTGATTGATTGATTGATTGATTGATTGATTGATTGATTGATTGATTGATTGATTGATTGATTGATTGATTGATTGATTGATTGATTGATTTGATTGACTGATTGATTGACTGATTGAATGGAAATGCATTATGTTTCAGACTTATGTATTTAAACACCATAATTACAGTAACTATTAAACACACCGCATTTGCCTTTTCCCTGCAGCCGGAGTTTGACTGTCACCTGGAACCTGGTAGGGTTTTGTAATCACCCATGTATTTAGTAACCGGTGCACGGTTGTTTTAATCTTTCCCGCATTCACTCAAATATTGCATCTTACACCATTAAACAAGCAAAAATGATTTTTAAAAGCAGCCAACTTGTTTACTTTACATATGACTGAGGGTGAACTACATGTAGTATATCAGATGCGTTAACACAGTAACTGGTGGCATATATATGGTGTCCCGTTGGTGGCCATCGCGGCATATTTCACCATCGTTATTTCGTTGTTTCGACTTTTCACCATCGTTATTTAGACTTAACTTAATTGAATAAATAAATATGCCACCCAGTACGTAAAATGTTGTATTTTAAAGAAAGTCGCCAGCTGAATGGAGCAGAGCACGATCACTGGCTACTTGCACAAAGGACATTGGTATAATACGATGTTATAAGGCCATTATAAATTAATTGCTAGATTATCATCCAGATGCTTGTTAAAAAGGGGAGGTGTGTGTGTGGGGGGGGGGGGGGTATTATTATTATCTTTGGTTTTTGTTGTTGTTTTTTAATGAAAATAAAAAGGGTCGGGCGCCATGAAAATTAGTGAATTAGTGGACGGACGGGGATGATAATCAAGCAATTAATTTATTACGGCCTAACACAGTATGTTCAAACTCGTTATCTTTTGGATTCGATATATCGAAGAAAACACAAACTTCTTGATAGGTTTAATACATACGTAGAAGCAAAGGGGAAATTATTTCCATGCTTACAACAACAAGGTTTTCAAAAAGGAGTTAGCTGCATAACAGCGGCGCTCAATGTACAAGAAACAATTTAGATCATCAAATTGAGCAAAAAAGCAAAGTTTGCATGGCATACCTTGACATAAAAGGTGCCTATGGTTCCGTCTGATAAGAAGGACTATTTGTTAAAGTAGGACTTTTAGGAATAACAGGGAAAATATTAAGATTATTACTTAACTCTCATAATGATCTTAAGTGCGTGATCAGATGTAAAGGAATTACGTCACTTCCGGTAAACCTAGTATATGTAGACGAACCATTAAGGGACCTAGAAACTCAGAACACAGAACACGAGTCTTGTCAATAAAAAGCGGAAACACAACATTCGCAGACGACATTTCCCTTAGCGTTATCTAGCTTACAACAATTACTTGATATTCAAATGTTCCTATTCAAAATGTTAACATTGCGATCAGATACTATTTGTAAGAAAATACTTAATGTATCTGGAGAACACAAGCTCGGTTCAAAATGGTCACATACCCGATATTTGCAAACCATTATATAAATATAAGCTTCACTATATAATGAACCGATATATTGAAAACAGTCCTGCGTTTCCCTCAAAAGGAGAATGGAAGAATATTGTTAATAGATCAATAATAAGACATGAAACAATACTGTGGAAAAATAGGTTAAACAGAACAGAACAGAACAGAACATATATTTTATTAAACTTAAGCATTACAGCTCATCGTCATACATATATACAAAATCAATACATACGTTGAAATAAGTTGGTATATGAATACCGTTTCATTAAGTTGATATTTTGTGAGAGTATTATCTTGGTATTTAGAAACAATCATACAAAATTATTTTAAGCATAAACACAATACTTTGACAGCGATTTCGACTAATTTAAATTGTTACATACAGATACCAAACCAGCTATTGTTTAGTGAACAATCATTTCGTTATATTATAAAAGTAATCGCCAATATTTTGTCAAGGCCCGTAAGCGATAAACACAGTAAATCATAACTACATTTCACACATTATTTCAAGTTGTCTCATCACAGCTGAACTCAAAACTCTAATATATTATGGATTGAAAACTTAAAAAGTCAGGATTTAAAAAAAATGGCAGTGTACTCGTTTTGACAAAGTCTTTTAAATAACGGAATGCCAGACTACTCAAATAAAAAAGTTTTATTGAAACATTTACCGATCGGAGGATTAAACTTTTACACAACCATATATACATGTTTTACTTTCTAAATATTAAGCATAACTTTATAGAAATAAGCATAAATTTAGTGAGTAAATAGTTGTAAACCGACAAGTTACTGAATGAAATTTGGCCGCACCGGCCATTCACCAGTTATTCTTAAAATAACTCAGTTGAATACTAAGTCGTAAAGCGGCATAAAACTGTGTATTCTCTTTACTGTACATGAGTTATATTAACCAGTTTTATTTAATTCTTCCTTATACACATAAAACTTTCTTTAATTTGAAAATAAAAAATTGTGGGTCCAAACACCAAACACCAAACACCAAATACCACCAAACACCAATCACAAAACACGAGCCTCTGACTTATTAGAACAATAATATTTCAATAAGTGTTATTATGATTACTGTTTGCCATACCGTACACAACACGTGTTACTTCTGTACTGTTTGTCATACCACCGTACACAACACGTGTTACTTTTGTACTGTTTGCCATACCGTACATAACACGTATTGCTTCTGTACTGTTTGCCATACCGTACATAACACGTGTTGCTTCTGTACTGTTTGCCATACCGTACACAACACGTGTTACTTCTGTACTGTACACAACACGTGTTACTTCTGTACTGTTTGCCATACCGTACATAACACGTGTTACTTCTGTACTGTTTGCTATACCGTTCACAACACGTGTTTCTTCTGTACTGTTTGCCATATCGTACACAACACGTGTTACTTCTGTACTGTTTGCCATACTGTACACAACACGTGTTACTTCTGGTAATGAAATTAAGGGGTTGTGACTGTATGACCCCTTGCCTCAGTTGGGTAATTTTTGTTTTGATAACAAGGTGCATTCGGTAACTAAGGGGGACAATTCAACTAGTCATATTGAATATGACAACCTGAGTTACCTGGATTCGTCCGTTTTAGACACAGAAGGCAACCTTGAGTGTGATAAAAAAAACAATCAGATGAAATGCTGACCTCGTACAAAATAGACGCTGTAATACATGATGGTTTGTATAATGGAATACAGGAATTACCAACAGATCTTTACGGGCAGGGGCGAGGAAACGTTAGTCTTACAAGTCCGTCCCTGTAATAATCCGCCGGTCGGAATTTTAAAGGACAGACGTAAATCTTCCAGGTGTTCACTCGCTGACAAAAACTGCTATTGATTGTAGAGCAACGGTTCCGTGATCGTAGGTCCGTTGGTTCGATCCTCCGCCACAACATGCATTTGAATTGTTACTGATTGTATAGCAACCGTTCCATGATCGGAGGTCCGTATGTTCGATCCTCCGCCACGGCACGCATTTGAATTGTTACTGATTGTATAGCAACGGTTCTATGATCGGAGGTCCGTGGGTTCGATCCTCCGCCATAACATGCATTTGAATTGTTACTGATTGTAGAGCAACGGTTCAATGACCAGGGGGCCGTGGGTTCGATCATCCGCCACAGCACGCATTTGGATTGCTACTGATTGTATAGAGACGGTTCTATGTTTCTCCGCTGTGTGCCCGGCTTAAACCATGCACGCACCGATATTGAAACACTGGCACAAGGCACAATGAGGTAGCCTCGGATTTTATCATCATAATTTTGAATTTAAGCGTCTTAAATCAGGGAGGAAGTGAGAAGTAAATGTCAGTACGTTATCGGGTTGCATAATCAATGAAATAGTTTCGCCGTGTATTTATTTGGCAACCTGTGGGAAATCGTGCCAAGAATAGAATCGACAGTGTGGGATACTATTTATAGTATAAACCGATTCAGCTATTTTGAAACTACGTCATTTTATATTTATTAATAATAATATATGATTATTATTATTTATTTATCTTTTAAACTTTTATTATTATTATAGTATGTACATGTATATTATCTGAACCTCGGCCTGTGATCTTGGGTTTTTATTTAAATGATTATTAGCTCTATATATTTTTAATGGAGAGCTATCATTCTAGCCCTGTGTCAGCGTCAGTTTAACGTCTTTGGTTTAAGCTGTGCTCATATCTCAGTAGACACTACCAATCAGTGGCGTAGCTGACCATAAAATGATGCAAGCCCATCAGGTTATAGGGGATCTGGAGGCAACAGGAGGAGAAACAGGAGGTTGAAGGTTCGAATCCCGTTGAAAGCACTTGGATTTTTTTTATGATGCTGGTTGCTCACCCAACAGCTAGTTAAATTGAGGAGCCCTGGCTAACAGTCTTACGCCTGGTAATGGTCACTTTCGGAAAGTAACTGTGTACAGCATAAATGGTGTCTCATAAGCCCAGTGTGGCTGGCCCTCTCAGTAGGGGTAACACTATAATAAACAAACACTTTACTTTACTTTTACATTTTCTGCATTCTGGGAGCATAACCATGAGATATAATGATGAATAAAAAGTCAAATAATGTGCAAGCCCTGGCGCTGTGGCGTAAAAGCAACTTCATCACTGCCCATGAAACTTTATTTGAGTGTCAACTAGGCCTACAATAAAAAGGACTCATTGGTCAAGTGGGCTAACTCCATTTTCCATTTAGGCAGAATAATGGTCCCTTTGTAGAAAAATCGGTTTACATTTTTTTAACATACGCTTATATTCAATAACCTTTTCACATATGCCAGTATATGCCAATAAAACTTCACATGTGTCTTCATTACCAATGTAAGAGACTGAAGGAGAAAAGTGGAATAATTTCATTTTTATTTCAGGCAGAATTATTGCCCTTTTATACTTTAATAAGTTTTAACCTTTTTTTTATTTGGCAAACTCATTGGTCAGTAACTTCTACATATTCAATAAAACTTCACACTAGCAGAGGGACTCAAGAGAAAAATCAAATCCCAATCTCTCACTTTTTTCAAAACATAATGTTTTGGATCAAAATAAATAGTCTGCCCTTTTTCAACATTTTTGTCTGAGCCCCTCAGATGGCTCCCATCCTTAAATTCTGTTAAGTTATTATAAATTATGACCAGGCTGCAAACTCTGCCCCAATTTAATTTTGGTACTTGTCAAAGTGCAAGCCCATCCACAACCACCCAGAGACATCTATGTCTCCACAACCACCCCATCTCTTTTTCTTTTAATTTTGTTTTTAACTTAAATGAATACTTTTTTTTCAACCCGTGTGGTACCAGATGTCACTGTCATCACGGTCCATCTCTGCAGACGGGTAGGAATCCTCTGAGTGGGTGTCATGTTCAGTTTATCAGTTTTTCGTCATGTTCATTATTGTTGTTAAATTACCAAACCCTGCGTTGTTCCAGGGAGCCATATGAGTGATGGCAAGAATAGGATCACTGTGACTCATGCATGTTGTAAGAAGCGACAATTTTAGTAAAACAATAGATTTTGATGAAACTCTGCAGGTATCAAGGTTCAAGATTCATTCTGCATATTCATTTGTTGGTGTGTTTTTTTTAAATATGTATGTTAATTTGTTTTTGACGATTTTTCGCCATTTTTGACTAATTCCGGCTGCGTTTAAATGGTATTTAAAGTATATTCATAATAAAGCGCTTGACCCTTCTTGTCGCCTCTTGGACCGCCCAAAAGTGGATAAGGGAGAAATCCGAGTAAGCCGAAATTCGATAACAGTGACCTTCACCTGGACCCTGGTGAGAGCCTCATAGAAAGTTTTTAAAACAGTTTTACTGCCTCGGGAAGGTGTTAATGTGTGTCAGAGCTAATTCGAAGATTATGTATAACGTACAAGATGAGGTAATTTAAAGTAAAGACGTGGACTGCGTATACGTAGTGTCGGATATTATTTTGTTTGGTAAAAAAAAAATGGTTCCGTAACATGTTTTCGAGCACTAATGAAGTTGATTACTTTCGAGACGCGTATTTGAATTTCCTGCAAAAATGCCAATATTTAAAACATTATCCACGTGGTGATTGAATTAAATGAAAAATATATAAAATGATGCTTTACGATACAAATAAGGTCATTATAAATTAATTCCTTCGGAATCCTGGATTATCATCCAAATTTTTCTTAAAATTGGGAGGTGGGTGGGGAAGATTTTTTTTCATTATTATTTTTTTATGAAAATAAAAAGGGTCGTGGCAGCATGAAAGTCGGGCGGCGATGATAATGTAGCAACTAATGTATTATGGCCTAAGAAAGTCATTTGATGATGCAGCTCAGAAAAAATGTGTTTCACACTATTTGCCCATCTTTCAGTTTACATAAAAATCTACCGAGAATAGCATGAATGGACAGCTTTTTGATTATTTGGATATCTATAGTGAGTGATTTCTGCCATGGCGTGTTGGCAGGTGAAAACAAAAAAATTCAACATAATTGTCGTGTTTTCATTTTGGCGTAGCAAAGTTACAAAAACATGACATTCTATGGGCTTGTCTTATCTTGATCTGGGCCTGTGCCTTTCTCAAAGTTACTTGCCCATTGAGCTTGTCTTTAAAATATCGGATAATCATTATTTCACAATACACAAGTCTGCAAATATCTCTATTTGATACAACATAGGTCAAACTGTTGCTTATACACTGTAGCATAAGAAGTGTAAAGGAATATTGCCTATGTGAAAGTCCTTGAAAGTGACATTAATTTTATCCATGTTTGTGTTATTTCCTTTGGAAAATAAACACTTATAGATATACATAATTGGTATGGAAATTTTATATTGTTTTCAAAAGGTAATAAATTATACCGGTAGTTAGCTTATGTTGGTCCAACAACAGATAAAGAAGTGACAAGTCAGTACACTGCTTTAGAAGTCTTGGTCTAAATTGCTATGAAGAATTATAAACATGTCCAACTTTCGGTACCTAATCAAAAATCAAGGGACATAATTCAAATGTTTGTATCGTTAAAGTTACGCTCCTTATTTGTAATCCTGTGTTGATAATCTTTTAGTGCCGGTCTATAAACCACAGCTATGCGTGATACATTGCCAGTTAATTAATAAATCGATATTGGTCGAGTTTTATTGCCCTGCCTCGGATGAAACTGAAAGTTGGGTATGATTATGTGTCTTGATCTGGTTGTCTAAGTTGCTGACTCAAAATCATTTACCTCAATGTTGTGGTTTAGGGTTTGAGCTCAGTTCAGTTCACCAATAGATTAAATATGAGAAAGTTTGCCAGTTATTAGTGGAAAGTCAATGATTCTACTCAGATTCATTGAAGTCTTCCTCCACTGGGAAAACTTGATGCATGACACATAACTTGTAATGTATTGAAAAACATGTTAAATCCCATTAAAAATGTATATGTATATTTCAGGCAATATCCACCAGGCAACAGTCAGTTGGAGAAAGCTGACCGCATCTATAAACAACTACAGAAATACAGCCAGCAATGGAGAATTTTATGATACAGGTGACAGAATACAGTATGGACAGACTGACAGATAGAGTTGGTCCTGGTGCAGCAAATCAACAGAATCTGGCACTGAAATACTGCAGCTAGAGTAAATCGTCATTGATGAGCTCGGCAGAATCATACAGGTATAATATAGTCTTGTAATATTAGGATTAGCTTTATTAATCAAACTTTAAAAAACATATCTCTCTAAAAGTATGAAATTGTAATAGTGGTAGTTGAATTCAGCATACATGTTGAAAAAATAAGCTAAAAATGAATCTTAAAGCGACATGAAATGCTTGAAAACCCCAGTGAAGTCTGAGGCCTTATTCTCATTGGGGTCCATATAATGCAACTAAAAAACTATTGTTAGACACTCACAATAAATTATTATATATAATTCTTTAAAAATGTATCAAAATTATAAATTGCTTTGATATATTTAATTGATTATATATTATACAACCGAGAAAATATTGCTTAAGACTAATAATCAATCAAATTTGGAAAAAAAAAACGGGACAGTAGTCTAGGGTATAGAGTGTTGGCTGCTCCTGCCAGAGCTTTTTTGAGTGGGCACAGTAGCAACCCCACAATTTTAAGGAAATTCCCTTGAAATGTTCATTTGTCCATTTGTATCCAGTAGAGTCCCTCTTGGGCTGTTTGTTTGTCTCGATATTGTTACATTAATCTACCTTTATGTTATTTCTTGTGAAAACATAATAAAACTCTGCTGGTGATGTGCAGCCCTTTCATACCCTGGGAACAGTTTGTTCTATGTACTTTGTGTGACAGATGCTACTTTCACTAACAGGGAAATGTTTTGTATGGTTTTGTTAATTATGTTAGTTTTGATAGCTGATTGTTTTGTTTACATGAGTTACATGTCCTCTTGGAAGAACGGTGGTTCATGTATTATTGAACCTGTTACGTGTTTAAAATGGCTTTAAACTCAATTTTCAACAAAAAAATCGTTCATTGTTTTTATACATTGTATTTTTAAAAAATGCATGAATCCAGATTATTGATGTGAAGTGTAGAAGTTCTAGATATCATTTATACATACTTGTGACAACAGTTAACAATGTATGATGCAAACTTACTGACTGTACTAAATTTTGCTTGTATCTGTACCATCAAAATGTTGTATCTTTTTACATAAAGTTTTGGCATGCAGGAGTTGGTTGACTATGATTATGAGACAACATAGACAGGTGTCCTGTCACTGGTCCACAGGATCCAACAACGATGAGGGCAGTAGATGTAGTCAACAGTCATTAGGGCACAAAGAGGGAAATATTAAGGTAAGTAAACATATCTCAATGAATTTTTATTAACATTATTAATCTGTGTTCAGTTAGATAGTATCGCCATCTTTCTAAAGAATCAACAAGGAATAGAACTGTTCTGTGGAATAAATGTAAAATTCAAACTTAAATTTACTATGGAAAAAATTTCTATTAAAGCTAAACTTTATATTAATCAAGTCTGCAAACAGGGGAAAAATAATGATAAAGTTAACGTCATACATGTAACCATTGAATCTTGATATAAACTGGATGGCTACCTCAAAGGTGAATGCCACAGTCAGGACTTTGACATATTGAGGCTGTATAGTGCCATATATAATGTTCTGCATCATAGGTCGTGTCCAGCCTGTAACTTCTAAATGCATGAACCGATTTTCAAATAACTGTATAATATGACAACATAGTGTACGCATCACCTGGGCAGCTACCTTAATGGTCAAGGTCACTACTGGACTTAGTATATTATACATGGGTGACTTCTTTATATTTGTGTATATATATAATTTTGTTATAACTGATGTCGAAATTAAAAATCATCATTAGGTTATGGGCCCTTCTCAGCTATTAGGAAATTATCTCTCAAATTTTAGATATGGGTAAAACCACTTAATTTCAGTTCATGACACTTATAGATATATCATAAATGCTTAAACTGATAATAAAAAGATAGCGTAGGGCTTATTTAACAACTTTTTATTGTTTTCAGTAAAGACACCACAAAGTGACGCCCATTATCTTGACAAATCTAATTTTCATTTTAAACAGTTTTTTCCTGCCAAAATCACTATTAAGTAACTGTTAAGTAATTCATTTATCCGGTTTTCATACACTGGAAACAACTACCATTAAGAAAAAGTTCCTTTTTTTTTCCTGTAGTACAGTTAAAAATAGTGACGCCTATTACTTTTATTCCTGGCTGCATTTCTTTTTTTCCTTTAAGCAGATCCTCTTTCCCATAGAAAATCTTGTTATGGACAAGTCAATCAGATTTCTTCAAATGTCTTTCATATTATATTTTAGAGTTAAAGTGACATTTAATAATTATATAGACACTTTTATGTACGGACATTACTGTTGACATTTTGACAACCAAAAAAAAGTGACGCCTATTACTCCAATATCATTTGTAATAAATAATATTATTTGAATACCCCTGAAGTGGTTTATCAAGTGGTAAAGAAATTAACTTTACCTGTGACTCCATATGCATTTAAGTGGACTATTCTCAAATTTTACTCATCTAATTAAACACACAATTAAGGTGAACATTTTTTATTGATTTTTATTGAAACATGTACATACATCCAATCTGAATGATTTGCACTTAGGTAAAACACAATAAAGGACACAAACGCTATAATCAATTCAAATAGTTATTATAAGTTGATAATAATTAAAGATATAGCTGCAAGATATAAATGGAACGTTAAGATGGCATTATTTTTTGTTTTTAACATCTGTTTGTCATAAACATTTGAATATTTTAAAAGCAGATTATACAAAATTCAGTATCATACTAAGCAAGGAACTTTTACCCAAAACACATTTATAATTGACAGTGAATGTTCAAATATGCACAGTTTTAAATCAAGAATTTAATTAAGTATACTATATATTAAAGCCTCCTTAAACTTTTGTTATACCGTAATGACTCGGTTCTTTCCGACTGTGCCGCCCCTAGTGTTCGGAAGTACACAAATGAATACTGCAGTGGTAGTGTGTAGATTAATACCATTAAGACCGTTATATAAGGGGTACATTAACAAGTTTGGAGTTATGGCTTCACTAACATTATGTATTTTGGTCTGGTAACTCGTACTTAGGATCCTCCCTTGTATATACGCATGATACTATCACACGCGACACTACGTCACTGACTTGCATTAAAACTAAAAACAACCGTTTAGGAAGTTTAATGAGTCTTTAAATAATTATGGACACTACAAAAAGAAAATGATAATAAGATCTTGAGCCAATCTGTAACAAGGCTGGTTGATCAAGACGGTGCACAATATCAAAATTGGAGACAAAAAGAAGTTTTTGTTCCAACATCCAGCCTGCCCTCGACTGTAAAACTGGACCCATATCCCATGGGTGTCAGCTAGTTCATCATTAGGTGGTGAGACAAACTGAAAAATATATAACAAATTGTTTAGAAATTATAAATTTATAAATTATTTACAATAAATTTAACTCTTTTTACAATAGAGTATCAGTACAGAACTTATTAATGTTTTTGCAAAGAAATTTTGTTTTATTTACCATCATGGTGAGTATCATTTCAATACATTCAGACACTAAACAACCTAGCAACATGGATTTTTTACATGGTTGACTGCAGTAGTACTACTTAAATGAACCAGTAAGTAAGTTCTATTGAAAGCTTGCTTTGATGAAATACATTGGTGTATAGATACTGACCTCAGGTCAGCTTGATGATCAGTTAACTGTGATAGTACAGTAGTGGGTGGGTCATCAGTCACAGCTGGAGACATGTTCATCAAGATTGAATCCTCATTCGCTGGTCTATTAGACGGGTCAGTCGAGAGTGGGTCAATCTCTGTGAGACTAGACAGGTTAGTTGAGAGTTTGGTGTGATGAACGGACGCGAAGTTAACAAATTATGCTTTTCCGTTCTTTGGCGCCAAGCAATCTTCTTTCTCAGCCTTTCTTTTTCTTTGAAAACAGGATCATTCTTCCTTTGTTCTGGATACCTGATGACATCAAATGCATGTTTTAAATATAAGACATACCTCTATTGTTATATATATCAGAAATTATATGTGTAAGTTGTTAATATGTGTATGTGAAAGCTTGATTCTTATAAAACAACTAAAAAGTCTCCAAGCAAAAGCTATAATTTCATTTTATAAAGAACTCTATGTTTAATAGTATAGATATTTATCTTGAGAAAAATTCAGACTTTTGTGACCAATGTTGACCCAGATCAGACTAGGTTTCTGCATAGCCTGATCCTCTATGCTGTTTACAAATATTGATTTAAAACTTTAATTAATAAAATCATTCACTGATGAAATAGCAAACAATATTGACTACACTGTACGAAAGTTAAGGTTAATCTGGTTGTACGCAAGTCATAAATGTCTGACCGCGTCCTTTTTTCTCGCAAGACTGCTCATATAATTATATAGTAGTGTACTAAATTAATTGATTTAATTATTTTACCTTTTTGGTCTTTCAGCAGGAGTTTATGTCAAGTTATTACTATTACTGCTAATAGGTTTTGGTTCCTTTGCTATAGGTGCACAGAGATCATGGATATTCTGCAAAATAAATGTACCATTTAGCTTTTGTTGTACCTTTTACCGAATAACTGGCCTTTAAAATGGTACTTCAAAGTCCAACATAGAAATTACATGCAATTTTCATATGTTTTTCATACTTATTGTGATAGAAGATAAAACAGTGTAGGGTATGTGATGATTTCTTATTACTATGATTAAAACTGGTCCTTCACCTATTTCAAAAGCCTTCTGCACCGGGGGGTGGGGGTGGCAGCATTCTCCACAAGTTTGGGGTAGGGAGATATGTGTAAGCAGTATAGGGTTTAACATTTTTGACAAAACTCTTTTGTTTATATTCAAATTATTCTGTAACAGTATTGGATGTGTTGGACATAATGAACTATTTTTAAACCATGTCAAACATAATTTCCATCACGAAAACAGTACAAACATTGTTATTATTTATGCTAAGCCAATTTTAAATTGTAAAACTCTATTAACAATTAATATTCCAAGAAAAAAAAATCACTTGAAAGATGACACTGATGCTTGCTTTAAAATTCTAATCACAAATTACATTTCTGTATTTGGAAAATTACTTTTGACAAGACAGTCTGGTCAAAATAACTGCCAAACTACTATTTGATAGTTATGTGTTGACAGTTGGAAGTTAGTCTCTTGCTCCAAAAATTATGAATAAAGTTTATATTTTCTTAATGTTTTTAAAGGCTACATAAAATTTTAACTGAAAAATACAAATAAAATGCCTCATGCATGTGATGGAAATTATGATTGACATATATTTGATGACGGACATTATTCTTGACAAAATACTGACAGATTTAGTCTATCACGCATACATCGTCAAAGCATAATTTCCGAATAAAAAATCAAAATATTTTCTCTTATATATTCTGCACACACTTTAAATGTAAGAGGCCAACAGCTACAGCCAAGTCATCATCATTAAAAGTCTTATTCAATCGAGTCAGCATCAAAAATGAAATAAATATGAATAAAGCATGAACGGCAATTACTTCTCAGATAAATGTCTGTCAATAAAAATGTCCGTACAAACAAGTTCTGTCAAACTGTAATTGCCGATCTCGACTTTTCTAAAATACTCATGAAAGTAAGGAGAATACTCTCGTGTGTCCGTGTGTCATCTCTCTAATCCATGTACACTGCTATCGTTACTTCGAATTATACACAAGTATTGTGTTGGGATGATAAAACAATGATTCAATTTTTCTGTGACGCCCATTACTTGGCTGAGCGGTTGACAGACATCAAACTTACCTCCATATTTTTGTTTTATGTAAAATCTGCACTGGTATCGATGACGTAGTACACATAAAACGGTCTCAGGCAAATTTTAACTCCCGATAAAAAAGTCCCCTAGATCGTTTTAGTGGATTCGTGACTCGGCATACGCCAATTACGGAATTGACGGACATTTCGATTCCCGAATAAAATTTGAATTTTACAGCTTTGTCATTGTTATATACAAAGTGTGTTATTTTAAAACCTACGATGGAAATATGTTTTCCAAACATGTGGATGTTCTTTGATCATCACAACATGATTAATATATTTTTTTTAATGCCGACAACTCTTCTTGTTTTGACGGATGCCGTAATAGGCGTATGCATCAATTTCTAACAAGTTTTTTTTATCACTTGTAACATATTCATTTAATAGTTATAGTGAATAGTTACAAGTATTATTTCATTTAAATGTTAGCAAATGACTTACTGTTGTCAATATAGATTAAAAGGGGAAAATTTGGCCATGATTGAAGTCCCCTCATTTTCCAGCCAAAATGGATGACGGATATTCCTTGACATTTCAAGTTTCAAATTTATACAAATTTGATCCATTTTCTGAGAATTGAGTCAAGATATTGTTTTTTCTATCTGAGGAATTAACAAACAACAAATTTAAAACATAGTTTTTTATTTATCTTATTTCTAATAGAAAATACAATTTAAAAAGTGACGGCCATTACTATTTCCAAATAGCTGAGAAGGGCCCTTATGATATAATAAATAAAAACAGTAAATCATTATAAATATACCAGTATTGTTCAGAAAACAAATATAAAAATCTCTGTAGTATGAGCTTATTTCATTCAGAATGTTTTAAAAAAATTAAAACAAAATAAATAAATAGCAAAAAAAAACATTTTTATTTGAATTAAAAAGAGAAGTCTGTAAAATAAGTCTATAGATATATAAGTATAGAGATATATAAGTACAGAGATGTATCAGTATAGAGATATATAAGTACAGAGATATATACATATAGAGATATATAAGTACAGAGATATATACATATAGAGATATATAAGTACAGAGATATATAAGTATAGAGATATATAAGTACAGAGATATATAAGTAAAGAGATATATAAGTACAGAGATATATAAGTACAGAGATATATATGTATAGAGATATATTAGTACAGAGATATATAAGTATATAGATATATACGTATAGAGATATATAAGTATAGAGATATAAGTACAGAGATATATAAGTACAGAGATATATAAGTATAGAGATATATAAGTATAGAGATATATACGTATAGAGATATATAAGAACAGATATATAAAATATATAAGTACAGAGATATATAAGTATAGAGATATATAAGTACAGAGATATATAAGTATAGTGATATATAAGTACAGAGATATACAAGTACAGAGAGATACAAGTACAGAGATATATAAGTACAGAGATATAGAGATATATAAGTACAAAGATATATAAGTACAGAGAGATATAAGTATAGAGATATATTAGTATAGATATATACAAGTTCAAAGATATACAAGAACAGAGATATACAAGTACAGAGATATACAAGTACAGAGATTATACAAGTACAGAGATATAGAGATATATAAGTACAGAAATATACAAGTACAGAGATTATACAAGTACAGAGATATAGAGATATATAGGTACAAAGATATATAAGTATAGAGATATATATGTACAGCGATATATAAGTACAGAGATATATAAGTATAGAGAGATACAAGTACAGAGAGATACAAGTACATAAAGATACAAGTACAGCGAGATACAAGTATAGAGATATATAAGTATTGAGATATACAAGTACAGAGTTATATAAGTATAGAGATATATAAATACAGAGATATACAAGTACAGAGAGATATAAGTATAGAGATATACAAGTATAGATATATACAAGTACAGAGATATACAAGTACAGAGATATACAAGTACAGAGATATACAAGAACAGAGATATACAAGTACAGAGAGATACACGTACAGAGATATACAAGTACAGATATATATAAGTACAGAGATATATAAGTATAGAGATATATAAATACAGAGGTATACATGTACAGAGAGATATAAGTATAGAGATATATAAGTATAGATATATACAAGTACAGAGATATACAAGTACATAGATATACAAGTACAGAGATATACAAGTACAGAGATATACAAGTACAGAGATATACAAGTAGAGACATATACATGTACAGAGATATACAAGTACAGAGATATACAAGTACTGAGATATAGAGATACAAGTACAGAGATATACAAGTACAGAGATTTACAAGTAAGAGATTATACAAGTACAGAGATATAGAGATATATAAGAATAGAGATTTATAAGTACAGAGATATATAAGTACAGAGAGATATGAGTACAGAGATATATAAGTATAGAGATATATAAGTACAGAGATATATACATATAGAGATATGTAAGTATAGAGATATATAAGTATAGAGATATATAAGTACAGAGATATATAAGTATAGAGATATATAAGTATAGATATATATAAGTATAGAGATATATAAGTACAGAGATATATAAGTACAGAGAGATATGAGTACAGAGATATATAAGTACAGAGATATATAAGTACAGAGAGATATGAGTACAGAGATATATAAGTATAGAGATATATAAGTACAGAGATATATGCATATAGAGATATGTAAGTATAGAGATATATAAGTATAGAGATATATAAGTACAGAGATATATAAGTATAGAGATATATAAGTATAGATATATATAAGTATAGAGATATATAAGTACAGAGATATATAAGTACAGAGAGATATGAGTACAGAGATATATAAGTATAGAGATATATAAATACAGAGATATATACATATAGAGATATATAAGTATAGAGATATATAAGTATAGAGATATATAAGTACAGAGAGATATACATATAGAGATATATAAGTATAGAGATATATAAGTACAGAGAGATATGAGTACAGAGATATATAAGTATAGAGAGGTACAAGTACAGAAAGATACAAGTACAGCGAGATACAAGTATAGAGATATATTAGTACAGAGAGATATAGGTACAGAGATATATAAGTATAGAGATATACAAGTACAGAGATATACAAGTAGAGATATATATACAAGTACTGAGATATACAAGTACAGAGATATACAAGTACAGAGAGATACAAGTACAGAGATTATACAAGTTCAGATATACACAAGTACAGAGATATACAAGTACAGAGATATACAAGTACAGAGATATACAAGTATAGAGATACACAAGTATAGAGATATACAAGTACAGAGATATATAAGTATAGAGATATACAAGTACAGAGATATACAAGTACAGAGATTATACAATACAGAGATATACAAGTACAGAGATATATACGGAATATCAATGTTTTTGTTTATAGCCGATGTTTATTTTTTTTTATATATTTCCTCTCACATGTATGACAGGGAGACTAATTTCCTTTTCAGATATTGAATATTATTGACTAATGACCTGGCAAGTTTGATCAAATTTGAATCATGAATAAAGAAGTAATTAATTTTTTAGAATTTCCATTTTGTGTCAATTTGTCAAAATACCAGCTGGAGTTGAAAGGCTGTAAAAAAAATCTTTTATTTCTTTCAAGATGTTTTACCATGGATACACATACGTAATATATGGGTTATTAAGGTGCTGTTTACTTTGACAATTTTCAGTTCCAGATTTTCTTATGGGATCGTATTCTCTAGAAATCACTAAAAAATGGCACCATTTTCTAAAGTGTTGATTAAAAAACATTTTTTTTTAGATTTCCTTTTTGCCTTGCACAATTTTATAATTTTCTGACAGATTAAATGAATAGGGATAAATATATTCAGGTAGTGGTATTGTTTCTGACCTAAAATAGTTGTCATACTGTTTTCAGTTTGTGCAGATTGCCAGATCTTTGGATTTTTCCCTGAATTTGGTTCAGGAAAGTAGTTCCATAGAAAATTGACAGTCATTGTTCAAGACAATATGAGTGTGAAAATACACATCACAGGTAATATTGCTTATATGTTATCTTGTATAGAGAGTATATTTTCGCACAGAATGGTGTAAGATTGAGTGGACTCGTAGCTATAACACGCAGATGGGACTACTTCTTAGACAGTAAGAATTTTGCATAATTTGAAGTAGAGTTGGGAATTGAACCCGAAAGGCATAATCGATTACTGAATGGACAGACTGATTGATTATCGATTATTTATCGATTATTTAACTTTCCAAAGTAAAATTTGAAAATATCTACTACATGCACATTTCACATAATGTGAAACAGTTCAATGTTCCCAACTTCCCAGGCTTGCAAGTATCTAGAATATCAATATCTAGAAAGTGTAACTAGTCAACTATATTTCAAATATTAAAAAAACAACACATAATTGATCTTAATTGTTGTCTTCAATACTATATATTTAAATCATGCCAAAGAAAATTGCTGAAACTACAAAACCAAAAAGTAATAAGTTCAATACTATAAGACCCTACTCACATTTTTCTTTACCGTAAACTTGATTTAAATATCAACTTTCACGTTTTCACAGAAGAAAATTTATATACATACAGTTCAAATTATTGTAAATCTATGAAATGTTTATAAAATTACTAGACCCTAACGCTAACATTATACATAATGCGATCGATCGCGAATTATCTGCAAAAACATAATCAGATTTTTGAAATTGTCACTATATTGGCAAAGGGAGATAATTTAATGGATTTGAGGGACACACGCAAATTACGTCATCGTCTTCTTTTTTTTTAGCTCACCTGAGCTGAAGGCTCACAGGTGGGCTTTTGTGATCGCCTGGTGTCTGTCGTTAACTTTTAGCTTCTAACAACTTCTCCTCTGAAACCACTGGGCCAATTTTGATATAACTTTACAGAAATGTTCTTTGGGTGATCCTCTACCAAATTTGTTCAAGCCATCTTGATTCTTCAAAAAACATGGTTGCCAGGGGGCGAGGAAAGTTAAATTAGTGAAAACTTACAAAATTTTCTTGTCAGAAACAACAGGCTCGATTTTATAATAATTTCACAGAAATGTTCCTTGGGTGACCCTCAACCAATTTTGTTCAAGCCATACTGATTCGTCAAAAAACATGGCGGCCAGGGGGTGGGGTTAGTTTACTATATAAGCTATAATATAGACTTTAAAAATCTCCTTGTCAGAAACTACTGGCACGATTTTTAAATCATTTCATAGAAATGATCCTTGGGTGACCCTCTACCAAGTTTGTTCAACTCATCTTGATTTGTCAAAAAAAACATTGCGGCCAGTGGATGTGGTTAGTTTACAAAATAATCTATAGTATAAACTTAAAAAATCTTCTTGTCAGAAACTACTGGCTTGATTTTAAAATAATTTCACAGAAATGTTCCTTGGGTGACCCTCTCCAAATTAAAAATGGTACTAGAAGCTCCCTCGCTTGATGCTCAGCATTTAGAGGAGAGTTCTAGGTCTGGTCAGCCCGTTGTCAGTATAATGTGACTGGGTGGGGTATCATACCAGTGTCTGCGGCATGATACTCTAGTGTGACTGCGCTCAGAATACTGTCTCAAGTAGACACCGTCGCGATATGACTGAAAAATTGTTGAAAGCGACGCTAAACACCATACAACTACAACAACAATCCTCTCCCAAGTTTGTTCAAGCATCTTGATTTGTCAAAATACATGGCGGCCAGGAGGCGGGATTAGTTAACTATATGAAAATGGCCACCGTTACTAGAAATAGTCCAAAATTTAAAAAATCTTCTTCTCATGAACGGCCCAACAGATTTTCAATTTGTTTATGCAATAATGACGACCAACTTTAGTTTTGTTAGATTTGTTCAAATGGTGTCCCTAGGATTACAAATGACCCCGCCCCGATGTTTCTATTGCATAGGAGAATTTCAAAAAGTGCTATGGCCACTATGAGTCAGTAGAGCGTCCTCAGGCCCTCTTGGGCCTCTTGTTTTCTATTTTTAAATTGTCATGATATAATAGTGTACTATAATTATATATATACATTGTATATAAACAGCAATATACTTAGATATAGGGCTATATGGTTTACCAATATCAGTAAACACTACTGAATAATGATAGGGAATATAATATGACGTAATTAGTGTCATTAGTATTCAATATAGAGTTACGCAAGACTATCAACATGTTTCACTAATTAATAAGTAAATCAATAAAATCTTATTATATAATAGGATGATATACTGTATTCAATAAATCTTGTACAAAGAATATCAAAGTAAAATTATTTATAAAATTATAGTGACTTTTGAATTTCAACAAATTTATGTAATAAACATGTCAATAAATCTTGTACAAAAAACTAAAAGTGATGGTTGGTAGTTAATAAATATGTCAAGTAATAAATATGTATATAATCCTCTTATATCACTACTCATTCATCATTTATCATTCATAATTATCAATTTATTTATTAATCATCTGTTCAGGCTCGCCAAAATGACCAGTTCAAAGTGTGAGAGTAAATAAAAACTTCAACAACAAAAAGCATGTCTAGTCTGAAACATCAGTGTAACTGTAGTGCTCTTGTCGGTGTGTTAGATTTTGGGTCGAATCTGTCTTGATGCGAGTCATTAGTAGTTCATTCATGATTATCTCCCTTTGGTAAGATCCGCCATTTGCGAATATATTTGTAACGTATAACAGGCTGCTCGAATTTTGAGCGAAAATGATCTTCCACTACGAAAGGAAGGGTGCCGTGAGATAATATTGGCCCAAAGAGGTATTTGTTAACATATATTTGATCTTAATATAAAATGCGTTTTCTACGTCTACAGTCTCTAAAATAAAAGGTTCATAATAATGAAAGTCTTGATTTCGGATGGATAGTCTTGACTTCGGATAGTCTTGATTTCGGATACCATATTCAATAAATGTCACAAATGTATCATTTTATCTAACTTGTATTTACTGTTATTTGTAGATAGAACGTTTCTTTAATATTTGAATATAATCTGTATTTTCAGTTCGACGTAGATATACATAGATATATGCGAATAAAACATCTTAAGTCAAACTTTGGTAATTGTCAACTTTTCAAAGTCACCTTTCATGCGAATGAGGCAGCATTGTGATACCGTTGCCATCACAATCAGACCATTGCTCTTGATATTCATGGATACATCACTACCTGTTATATCATATATTATTATTTTTCAGACCATTTGGGGGGCATGCGACACTTAACAGTGACATTTCTTGCTGTTCTTGGTGTTTTTATGTTTGTTTCAATATTTAGCATCAGTTTTATGCCATTGAGAGCTAACAGAATAATATAAAAAGCACACAACGAATGAACAAGTAAAATGAAGGTAGATACTTGCAGAACTGCAGTTTCAGCAGATTATATCCAATAGTTCTTACAACATGCATCAGCTACAGTGGTCTTCTTCTTACCATCACTCATTTGGTGATATGGAACCTCACTTGTTGATACTTTATCCACAATGACAAAATGATGAAATGGACACAGTGTAGACCGCTCTTGAGTCCATTGCCTGGGTATAACTTGTTATGTGTGTTGTTTTTGAGTGGCACTATGCATATATAATTGGTCAAGATTGGCATTGAACTTGCAACCTCAAGCATGACTGGTTAAGACCCTATTCAGTATGTGGCCCTGCTTTTCATAGGCTTGTCACAGTACAGTTTGATAATATAGAAACAAGTAACTGGAATTGCCAACATGTGAACAAACCGGTATATATCTCTTATGTGTGGACATAGGCTTGTCACAGTACAGTTTGATAATATAGAAACAAGTAACTGGAATTGCCAACATGTGATCATACAGGTATATATCTCTTATGTGTGGACATAGGCTTGTCACAGTACAGTTTGATAATATAGAAACAAGTAACTGGAATTGACAGCATGTGAACATACCGATATATCTCTCATGTGTGGACATGAGCATCAGACTTGGCTGGATGTGAACATACCGGTATATATCTCTCATGTGTGGACATGAGCATCAGACTTGGCTGGATGTGAACATACCGGTATAAATCTCTCATGTGTGGACATGAGCATCAGACTTAGCTGGATGTGAACATACCGGTATATATCTGACATGTGTGGACATGAGCATCAGACTTGGCTGGAGGGTGATGGGTTTGATAACCTACCTGGCCATGTGTTGTTGTGTCCTGAGCAAAACAGTTTATTTTCTTATTACAGGTTCTATAAAGGAAGACATAGAGATATTATCAGAGCATGTGAGGATGTGTGCTCCAACTAAAACATAACAGCTCTGCGACGTCCTCCAGGCCTTTCCTGATATTTTGGGACAAGGTGTTGACCTTCATCAACCACTTTGATTCATATCTGAAGTTTTCAAAGTAAGTAAAGGCCATTTTTTATCAAACACTTTTAAAGCGCTGGTGATTATTGACACACGGCATAAAGAGAGTAGTTCTAAGTCTTATTTTGCATAAAGCTTCGTGTATGTGATATTTCAATGAGGCAGCATTACATGAGTGAGCATTTAAGTAGGTGCATAATATTGTATGTAAATCAGAATACTGTTGGAGATAAAAGGATGGAGTAACAGTATAAACAATAGCAGCATTGAAAAATGGCTACTTAAACTGAGTTCTCTATACTCACTTTAAGCAAACACATACAGCACAGGTAAAATGTGATATTTGCCCTAAGGTTATAAAAAATCTGTACGCAACTTAAAGTCAATTTCCCTGAGTCCGAACTCAACTGAGTTCAAAACTCAAACGGAGGTTATAAATGATTTTGAGTTCTTTCTCCACAGAGACAATTCCCAAAAAGACAATTTCAATTGAGCACGGACGCACAGTATTTATTTTCCACTACCTAAGCGCTATTTTGAACTCTCCAGTATTGGGAGGTGATTCCAGAAGGTCTTCCCACTGATCTGTCAAATGGTAGTAATAACAAAGTGCGGTGGTTGCAGGCCGAGGAAAAGACCTTCATTGATGAGGTCCTCAAACCGGTGTGTGTGTTTTGAGGAATTAAAGTGTGTCGGTATAAAGTCCATCAAACAACAGAACCAATGCTTGGGCTGAGTTAGCTGGCACACTGAGTGTATAAGAATAGGCCTATTCTTGTTTACCAATTGATATCACACAATAAATTTCCCATTGCACTTCATAAAGAAAACAGCACCTTTTTTTTTATTTAGTATGCATTCAGTTATAATTTTCATTAACAATAGACATTTTTAAAGAAGACTACCCCGGTAATAGAATCCCTTTAATGCACCTCCAAAGAACAAAGAAAAGGTTAGTCAATCTACACCGTCTTTTGGGTTATTTTTCTTTTAGAGAGACCACATAGAAGGGGGAATTTATGCAATATGTGTACATGGACGATCGTAGTTAAAAGGCTGTTTTGGATTGCATGAATTGAAGTGCTGTACAGATTTGGATCACATCATCAGTTTAAAAAATATATTATCTTCATTCATTCTCCACTAACGTGAGCCACCAGGGGTTAGGAAAAAGTGAAAATATGACCAGAGCAGACTCATTTAACACCTCAATATCATGAAAGCCACACATCTGAAGAATTCAGATCCATACTGGTTGGTCTTAAATAAGTAGGGTTTTAAAGATATGACGCTTGCAATACATCAACCCAATTTTACCTTGCACAGATACGTTACCTTTTAACAGAAAACGGTTCAAGTCATTAGATTTAAACTGCAAGAATGGCATTTTATTGCTATGGTATTTTGATATGACATACAGCAGAGATTACATTGCATCATGTTCTAGTGGATATTACGATTTCTAGTATTTTATTGCGCTATTTGAACAAATCATTCAATTTTCAGTTTTAAATTTTGTAGTTCAAGTACATTTATGATTTCACTTTTGTATGTACAGTCAAACCTGCACTAACGGTCACCTGTTATAAGCAGCCACATGCCTCAAGCGGCCAGTTTTAAACCCTCCCATCGAAATTTACTATATAATTTAACTGCAATAGGCGGTCACCTGGTCGACGCAGCCAGCGGCCAACATTTTTGTTCCCAAATGCATTAAAAACCTCCTAAAACAGCCACCAAATGAACAAATTTTACCGTAAAATATTGATTTTGCCATAAAAAAATTTCATTACGGCCACAGAATTAATATTTAATTAAAGTACTAAAAACCAAATAAATAAAAATAATTATAATATATCTTTAATTTAAAATAAGTTTCTTTTAGTTTAAACTTTCATAATTGGCCGTAAACAAACCAAACAAAGCTGTTATTGTGTTCTACATAATCACCATTTTTCCGACTCAAACCAAACAAAGCTGTTATTGTGTTCTACATAATCGCAATTTTTCCGACTCAAACACGAGTGTAGTGCGTGATAATTTTCATATCTCTATTTTTAGCTCGCATAATTAGTAAAATAGACAGATCAAAGTGTTTTGTGTAAACACGTTAACTGTGAAAAAGTCAGCATATAAAAAGATTAAAGAAGCTAACGTTTTTGAGACGATAATTAGAATGGCAGTTTGTTTGTGCTTTTAATGAACAATAAGGAATTAACTCATTAAGTTCACACTTGTAAAAAGCGCTAATTGTGGAAAAATATAAAATTTGGAAATGATTTATTGTGAGGCCTAAATAAAAAAAGTGTTTGTTTCCCCTTGCGCGACCGACCCACGAAAAAAGCATCGACTGAAAAAAAATTATTGGAGAAAATTTCTGATTTTTTTTTTTAATTTTTCGACCGCTCCAGGCTTGTCTTAAAGATCGGACAAGCGAGTTTTCACAATACACAGGTCTGCAAATATCTCTGTTCTATACAACACATGTGAAACTGTCGCTTATAGACCATAACTAATCAGTAGAAACAATTGACCCTCGCGGTGTTTGCCTCATGCCTGATAATGCAACTTCGGAAAACCTCTCACGCATATTCAATTTTTTCTATTTTTATTCCTCTAATATGATTGGGGGATAGCTTTGAACATAAATTAATTTATTTTAAATAACCGCTATGATTGGTCGGATATCTCCGACCATGGTACATACAGCGTCCAGTTCTGGTATTTTTATAACTATTTCGTAGATTTACAATAATTGGAACTGCATATATGTAAATTTTCTTCTGTGACCAGGGGCCAGCAAAAGCACTCGTCCTGACGACGGTTTTTGTCTGCGAACGAGTGATTTTTACCAGTAACTAGTCCGTCGTACACGTAAACCTTTAGGCAGAGATCGAAAAATAAACAATCTGAAAACTGTAAAAAAAAAGTAATGATCCAAAGTCGTTACGGTAGTTATTCTTTCTATATTTCATTGCTGTAAATATAATTTGTAAATTTGACATTTAACGATCATCAATGATAACTTGATCATGCAATATCTTGTCGAGTCCCAAGGCCATTTTCATTAAAAACCATTCGGCATAATTTTTTATAAGGTATCGAGACGCGCATGCGCAGCTTTTTAATACCGGTTTAAAAATCAGACTTTTCGGTCTTTGGAATATTTCTCGGTCTCCAGAATATTAACGGTCTTTTTGTGTTTTACATGTTACGGAGGCTTGAATGCATTGAATTTTTATGTTTATCCCAAGCTGTTTGTATTCGGAACAAAAGCTGCATGATCATAACGGTTAAGCTAGTGGTGTACTTACTGTAAATGAAGTAATAAAACTATTTAAGGGAAGATAAGGTTATCACAACATGCTTCCAAAATAAACACTATTTTGCTGTGGCATCTGCTATTACACATTTTACCAGCCTTAAAGCACTTACATCTGTTGGTTTGACATTTTTTTTTACCATTTCCACAATCACATGGAAAAAACCCTTGCCCAGCTGATGTGGTTGCTTTCACAGCTTGGTGAAGTGTCACTGTACATTCCATGTTAACGTCACAATTAGTCAGGAGCTTTTGCGGACACAGATCAAATTGATTTCTTGCATATTTTGAACTTATTATTCCAGACTTAACAGCAATAGTGTACATGTTTTGTTCATCACAATCAAGAATCACACCAAGGATGTTTCTTGGGTCACCCCTACCCCTGTCAACCATAGGTATAGGAATAGCAACACTTAAACTATGATCAAAGCAATCATTGTAGGTAATTATATTGAGCCCCTATTCTACAATCCAGTTAGCTTGCATTTATTAAGATTAATTACATATGACAAAGTCATTTCACGACAAAGCTAAAGATTTTATCCATTTCATGAAATGGCTGATTCCTCAGATTGACTGTAATATATGTCATCATATGTGAAACAAAATTTACAAGGTGCAAAAAAAGAATTATTTATAACATTTATTATTGAGTATGAATATTATAAAGATATACATGCTTTTATATTCATTTTATCAAACAAACTATACTTTTCATGATATAAAACATCTTATACACAGATTGGCTGAAATTGCACCAGCCAATCTGTGTAACATTGGCATTGAAATTTCAGCCATATCATGAAAAGCCTGAAATATTTAGCCATTTCATGAAATGACTGATATCACAGATTGACTGTAACAGTATTCTCTGCTGCAGCCTATTTGGATATATGAAAATTCTTTCATATTGCTTGCTTTTATATTACACTGGCAGATTACAAACACTGCTAAGGGTCCAGCGATGGAGGCATCCTGGGGTATTTGGAGTTGACACTTCCTTCCACATGTAGACTTGTTTTAAAGGATATTAATTGTGGTATCATTGGGTCAGTTTGGTGCATCAGCATGCTGGAGAATGAATTTGGCCAGAAATGTGGAAGAAAACAGAAACATTGCCATTTATAATGAAAATAATGTCCATTTTCTTAAATTTTAATGGAAAAAAAATGTCTTATTTTAACTGTTTTTCTCATTTTAAAGTCGTTTATCTTATAGACCCAACATCCGATCAGACTATCGGATGTAAATTAGTTACTCTACAGGGCGTGTTTTATCAACTGGGAGTGTATAATATGGTCTAACAATAGAACAGTTATAATGGCAGACAGCAAAATGTTTGTAAAATAATGCCAAAGGTTTACATTGTAACTGATACAGGAATGTTGACTCTGGGGTCAATATCACATACCACTTTAACATTAGGGACTACAGGGTCTTTAATTAATCATTATCAGGTAATAACTGTTTTATCAACACTATTAAGTGATGTGATAATGTTGTTGATTGATATCAAAGTAATTATGTATATGAACATATGTGCCTAATAATTTTAAATCACAATTCAAGCATTGTAATCAGTCTAACAGATATGCCCAAAATCCCTATATTCAAGTTGGTATAGCCCATTATGAATCATTTAGTACGATTTGGAGGGAAATTAAAATACATAGATATGTTACATGTTATGTGCTGATATTTTTGTCACTTTTAGTGATGGAAAATAAGAACTTGCAATTATATTCATACTTGGATATTATATTAATACTGGGATGTATTGATAAAAAAAAGTAATAATCAACACTTTGTTGAATATATTAGGAATTAGACTTGAGCTAATGTTGATGTGATTAAAAATTGCAAAAGGTGCCTTTCTCAACACAATACCTCAAATCATACCTTGGATACAAAGTTGAGTGATAAAGACTGTGCTAATAATAAACTTTAATTAATGTTGTGTTTTATCATGCATGTGTATCAACTGTAAATTATAAATTGTGATGGTTATGAACAATGTCAAGGCCGCGCTTATCAAAAACAAAATAAAAAGTGAAAAAATCATTAAAAAAATTGGTTCCTGTTCTAACAATGTAATACACAGAGGGAGGTAAAACACTTCAACGTCATTAAAGCAGAAATCATGACGAATAAACCAGTTGTAATTAAGAATTTACTGATAATTAATTAAGAAAAAGACCAGAAATGTGTTTTGATTTGGTTATTTTAAGTCACTTTCAAAAGCTTTCATTTGATAAAAGCCGTTTATATATATATTCATGATATTCCTGGTGAAAACGCCATCTTTAGTTTAAATCTAAAATTATCATTTCTGTTTCATGTGATATAATACACATGTAAAATGACTCATTCATGTGGCACCATTTTTTTTTTAATAAAGAAGAGGAACAATTGTATAATTCAATTAAATATGGTGATATACAACTGTTAGTGATTAAAAAACGGATAATAGAAGGAATCATTTAAAAGTTTGGTAAGTCTTGCATGATTTGTATTTGTTTTTAACTATTATATCATAAATACAGCCATGTGAGCTACAGCGTGCCAGTTTGTTTACAAACATTGGTCACGTTTGCTCCTCCCACAAAATTCAAATTTCTCTGTAACTGTTTCTCTGTTGAAAGCAATAAGTAATAAATTATTGCAGATTTTATTCTGAAATTTTCAAGAACTGTGAGTAATATTAAGACTATGTTGTATGACAAATTTCAAATTATTCAATCCATGAATTTATTTTAGATTTGATAATTACTCTCCCAGATCTGAATGTGTTTTGAAAAATAAGGGAAAACACTCCCACCGCCATTACCTCCCTTTTATACCCAGGTTGGGTCTTTAATTTGATGATCATTTAATGTGTCTTAACCCTTAACTTCATATAGACGCCTTTGGACACCTCTAATATAGAAGCCTAGAGGACACTTCTAATATAAAAGGCATTTGAATTTTTTGGTGAAATATGTTTATTAACTGACAGAGTGGAAAACAGTGCAGGAAGTTTTCAGATTGCTCATTACAATCATAACTCTTCCTGCACTGTTTTCAAAGGCCTTCTGTTATTGGTGCGGAAAAACACGAATCTATGGAGTAAAGGGTTAAATGATAGAAGACATTGTTTGGAGCAACATGCACTTTATTTCATGATAATCCACAAAGTAATTATTGAAAAATGACTGATTTTGTGTTGTATATGTTGGCGCTCGGAAATTCGACATAATTGTCAAATAATGTGTAAAACCAATAAGCTTTTCAAAAAGCTTTATGTGACATTTAGCTGAAATATCAGCTAAATCAGTAGTTTTAACTTGTTTGTAAGGCCATGCTAAAACTTTTAAAAGCATAATTTGCCTAGATCATTCAACCTTCTATTTTATATAGGTGTCACACCACTACGGAAGTGCTTCCGGGTTGTAGGGGGCCTGAAATGAGTCCAAAGTAAAATTGAAGTGCAGGTCTCATGGTCATATTTTTTATCGAAAATGCTAATTAAGTGCAGATATATATGTCTGTGAGCTAAAATAGTGGTGTTGTTGATAAATCAGAGGTATTTCTTTGGTGTATTTCAGAACTACTTGTCAGATGTGCAGTGTAAATATTGACAGTGACCTCAGCAATATAAAATTTGTGGAAAAGTTTAACCTTAATGGTATCATTTTCTGTGGATAATTCTGGAGACATATAATTGCTTTACAAGGAAACGGGACCAGTATATGGATTGGAAGGTCTGGGAATTGGTCAGAGGCAGGACAATATTGACAATTTACTATAAGTTATATAGAGGGATTTTGTACAGGTGTGACATCACAAGATGTATTCAAGGTGGGCAAACAGCTTGCATATTTACAACTTGCAACGATAACAGAGACTGTCTGATGTCATTGGTTATGCTACATGAGGGCGCATCATTGTTTAGAAAGCGGTGCAGTAGTAACCCGATGCTCTTGAAATTCATCTGATGATGCGCGCACACTAGTGTTTACAAAGCAGTGTGCAAGAAACACAATCCGTCAGGAATTAAATGTCTGTATTTGAGATAATCGGGACGTATCGGCTGCGACGCAGGGGTAAATGAAACACTGGATGAAGTTATACAGACAGAGCAGTGAGTGATGAAGTTATACAGACAGACAGACCAGTGAGTGATGCAGTTATACAGACAGAGCAGTGAGTGATGAAGTTGTACAGACAGACGGACCAGTGAGTGATGAAGTTATACAGACAGAACAGTGAGTGATGAAGTTATACAGACAGACCAGTGAGTGATGCAGTTATACAGACAGAGCAGTGAGTGATGAAGTTATACAGACAGACGGACCAGTGAGTGATGAAGTTATACAGACAGGGCAGTGAGTGATGAAGTTATACAGACAGGGCAGTGAGTGATGAAGTTATACAGACAGAACAGTGAGTGATGAAGTTGAACAGACAGGGCAGTGACTGATGAAGTTATACAGACAGACCAGTGAGTGATGAAGTTATACAGACAGAGCAGTGAGTGATGAAGTTATACAGACAGACGGACCAGTGAGTGATGCAGTTATACAGACAGAGCAGTGAGTGATGAAGTTATACAGACAGACGGACCAGTGAGTGATGAAGTTATACAGACAGAACAGTGAGTGATGAAGTTGAACAGACAGGGCAGTGACTGATGAAGTTATACAGACATACCAGTGAGTGATGAAGTTATACAGACAGAGCAGTGAGTGATGAAGTTATACAGACAGAGCAGTGAGTGATGAAGTTATACAGACAGAGCAGTGAGTGATGAAGTTATACAGACAGAGCAGTGAGTGATGAAGTTATACAGACAGAGCAGTGAGTGATGAAGTTATACAGACAGACGGACCAGTGAGTGATGCAGTTATACAGACAGAGCAGTGAGTGATGAAGTTATACAGACATACCAGTGAGTGATAAAGTTATACAGACAGAGCAGTGAGTGATGAAGTTATACAGACAGACGGACCAGTGAGTGATGCAGTTATACAGACAGAGCAGTGAGTGATGAAGTTATACAGACAGGGCAGTGAGTGATGAAGTTATACAGACAGAGCAGTGAGTGATGAAGTTATACAGACAGAGCAGTGAGTGATGAAGTTATACAGACAGAGCAGTGAGTGATGAAGTTATACAGACAGACGGACCAGTGACCGATGCAGTTATACAGACAGAGCAGTGAGTGATGAAGTTATACAGACAGACGGACCAGTGAGTGATGCAGTTATACAGACAGAGCAGTGAGTGATGAAGTTATACAGACAGGGCAGTGAGTGATGAAGTTATACAGACATACCAGTGAGTGATGAAGTTATACAGACAGAGCAGTGAGTGATGAAGTTATACAGACAGACGGACCAGTGAGTGATGCAGTTATACAGACAGAGCAGTGAGTGATGAAGTTATACAGACAGACGGACCAGTGAGTGATGAAGTTATACAGACAGAGCAGTGAGTGATGAAGTTATACAGACAGGGCAGTGAGTGATGAAGTTATACAGACAGGGCAGTGAGTGATGCAGTTATACAGACAGAGCAGTGAGTGATGAAGTTATACAGACAGACGGACCAGTGAGTGATGCAGTTATACAGACAGAGCAGTGAGTGATGAAGTTATACAGACATACCAGTGAGTGATGAAGTTATACAGACAGAGCAGTGAGTGATGAAGTTATACAGACAGACGGACCAGTGAGTGATGCAGTTATACAGACAGAGCAGTGAGTGATGAAATTATACAGACAGGGCAGTGAGTGATGAAGTTATACAGACAGAGCAGTGAGTGATGAAGTTATACAGACAGAGCAGTGAGTGATGAAGTTATACAGACAGGGCAGTGAGTGATGAAGTTATACAGACAGAGCAGTGAGTGATGAAGTTATACAGACAGACGGACCAGTGAGTGATGCAGTTATACAGACAGAGCAGTGAGTGATGAAGTTATACAGACAGGGCAGTGAGTGATGAAGTTATACAGACAGAGCAGTGAGTGATGCAGTTATACAGACAGAGCAGTGAGTGATGAAGTTATACAGACAGACGGACCAGTGAGTGATGAAGTTATACAGATAGGGCAGTGAGTGATGAAGTTATACAGACAGAGCAGTGAGTGATGAAGTTATACAGACAGAGCAGTGAGTGATGAAGTTATACAGATAGGGCAGTGAGTGATAAAGTTATACAGACAGAACAGTGAGTGATGAAGTTATACAGGCAGAGCAGTGAGTGATGAAGTTATACAGACAGGGCAGTGAGTGATGAAGTTATACAGACAGACGGACCAGTGAGTGATGAAGTTATACAGATAGGGCAGTGAGTGATGAAGTTATACAGACAGAGCAGTGAGTGATGAAGTTGTACAGACAGGGCAGTGAGTGATGAAGTTGAACAGACAGGGCAGTGAGTGATGAAGTTATACAGACAGAGCAGTGAGTGATGAAGTTATACAGACAGGGCAGTGAGTGATGAAGTTATACAGGCAGAGCAGTGAGTGATGAAGTTATACAGACAGACGGACCAGTGAGTGATGCAGTTATACAGACAGAGCAGTGAGTGATGAAGTTATACAGACAGGGCAGTGAGTGATGAAGTTATACAGACAAAGCAGTGAGTGATGCAGTTATACAGACAGAGCAGTGAGTGATGAAGTTATACAGACAGAGCAGTGAGTGATGAAGTTATACAGACAGACGGACCAGTGAGTGATGAAGTTATACAGATAGGGCAGTGAGTGATGAAGTTATACAGACAGAGCAGTGAGTGATGAAGTTGTACAGACAGGGCAGTGAGTGATGAAGTTGAACAGACAGGGCAGTGAGTGATGAAGTTATACAGACAGAGCAGTGAGTGATGAAGTTATACAGACAGGGCAGTGAGTGATGCAGTTGTACAGACAGAGCAGTGAGTGATGCAGTTATACAGGCAGAGCAGTGAGTGATGCAGTTATATAGCAGGACAGTGAGTGATGAAGTTGTAAAGACAGAGCAATGAGTGATGCAGTTATATAGCAGGGCAGTGAGTGATGCAGTTATACAGACAGAGCAGTGAGTGATGCAGTTATACAGACAGAGCAGTGAGTGATGCGGTTATATAGCAGGGCAGTGAGTGATGAAGTTATATAGACAGAACAGTGAGTGATGAAGTTATACAGACAGCAGTGAGTGATGCAGTTATATAGCAGGGCAGTGAGTGATGCAGTTATACAGGCAGAGTAGTGAGTGATGCAGTTATACAGACAGAGCAGTGAGTGATGAAGTTATACAGACAGAGCAGTGAGTGATGAAGTTGTACAGACAGGGCAGTGAGTGATGAAGTTGAACAGACAGGGCAGTGAGTGATGATGTTATACAGACAGAGCAGTGAGTGATGAAGTTATACAGACAGGGCAGTGAGTGATGAAGTTATACAGACAGAGCAGTGAGTGATGAAGTTATACAGACAGGGCAGTGAGTGATGAAGTTATACAGACAGACGGACCAGTGAGTGATGAAGTTATACAGACAGAGCAGTGAGTGATGAAGTTATACAGACAGGGCAGTGACTGATGAAGTTATACAGATAGGGCAGTGAGTGATGAAGTTGAACAGACAGGGCAGTGACTGATGAAGTTATACAGATAGGGCAGTGAGTGATGAAGTTGAACAGACAGGGCAGTGAGTGATGAAGTTATACAGACAGAACAGTGAGTGATGAAGTTATACAGACAGGGCAGTGAGTGATGAAGTTATACAGACAGAACAGTGAGTGATGAAGTTATACAGACAGAACAGTGAGTGATGAAGTTATACAGATAGGGCATTGAGTGATGAAGATGAACAGACAGGGCAGTGAGTGATGAAGTTATACAGACAGAACAGTGAGTGATGAAGTTGAACAGACAGGGCAGTGACTGATGAAGTTATACAGATAGGGCAGTGAGTGATGAAGTTGAACAGACAGGGCAGTGACTGATGAAGTTATACAGATAGGGCAGTGAGTGATGAAGTTGAACAGACAAGGCAGTGAGTGATGAAGTTATACAGACAGAACAGTGAGTGATGAAGTTATACAGACAGGGCAGTGAGTGATGAAGTTATACAGACAGAACAGTGAGTGATGAAATTGAACAGACAGGGCAGTGACTGATGAAGTTATACAGACAGGGCAGTGAGTGATGAAGTTATACAGACAGAACAGTGAGTGATGAAGTTGAACAGACAGGGCAGTGACTGATGAAGTTATACAGATAGGGCAGTGAGTGATGAAGTTGAACAGACAGGGCAGTGAGTGATGAAGTTATACAGACAGACGGACCAGTGAGTGATGAAGTTATACAGACAGGGCAGTGAGTGATGAAGTTGAACAGACAGAGCAGTGAGTGATGAAGTTGAACAGACAGGGCAGTGAGTGATGAAGTTATACAGACAGGGCAGTGAGTGATGAAGTTATACAGACAGAACAGTGAGTGATGAAGTTGAACAGACAGGGCAGTGACTGATGAAGTTATACAGACAGACCAGTGAGTGATGAAGTTATACAGACAGAGCAGTGAGTGATGAAGTTATACAGACAGACAGACCAGTGAGTGATGAAGTTATACAGACAGAGCAGTGAGTGATGAAGTTATACAGACGGACCAGTGAGTGATGAAGTTATACAGATAGGGCAGTGAGTGATGAAGTTGAACAGACAGAGCAGTGAGTGATGAAGTTATACAAACAGGGCAGTGAGTAATGAAGTTATACAGACAGAGCAGTGAGTGATGAAGTTATACAAACGGACCAGTGAGTGATGAAGTTATACAGACAGAGCAGTAAGTGATGAAGTTGAACAGACAGGGCAGTGAGTGATGAAGTTATACAGACAGACGGACCAGTGAGTGATGAAGTTATACAGATAGGGCAGTGAGTGATGAAGTTATACAGACAGAGCTGTGAGTGATGAAGTTATACAGACAGACGGACCAGTGAGTGATGAAGTTATACAGACAGAGCAGTGAGTGATGAAGTTATACAGACAGACGGACCAGTGAGTGATGAAGTTATACCGATAGGGCAGTGAGTGATGAAGTTATACAGATAGGGCAGTGAGTTATGAAGTTATACAGACAAAGCAGTGAGTGATGAAGTTATACAGACAGACGGACCAGTGAGTGATGAAGTTATACAGATAGGGCAGTGAGTGATGAAGTTATACAGATAGGGCAGTGAGTGATGAAGTTATACAGACAGAGCAGTGAGTGATGAAGTTATACAGACAGACGGACCAGTGAGTGATGAAGTTATACAGATAGGGCAGTGAGTGATGAAGTTATACAGATAGGGCAGTGAGTGATGAAGTTATACAGACAGAGCAGTGAGTGATGAAGTTATACAGACAGACGGACCAGTGAGTGATGAAGTTATACAGATAGGGCAGTGAGTGATGAAGTTATAAAGACAGAGCAGTGAGTGATGAAGTTGAACAGACAGGGCAGTGAATGATGCAGTTATACAGACAAAGCAGTGAGTGATGAAGTAATACAGACAGAGCAGTGAGTGATGCAGTTATATAGCAGGACAGTGAGTGATGCAGTTATGCAGACAGAGCAGTGAGTGATGAAGTTGTACAGACAGAGCAGTGAGTGATGAAGTTATACAGACAGAGCAGTGAGTGATGCAGTTATACAGACAGAGCCGTGAGTGATGCAGTTATATAGCAGGGCATTAAGTGATGCAGTTATACAGACAGAGCAGTGAGTAGTGCAGTTATATAGCAGGGCAGTGAGTGATGAAGTTATACAGACAGAGGAGTGAGTGATGCAGTTATACAGACAGAGCAGTGAGTGATGTAGTTATAGAGCAGGGCAGTGAGTGGTGAAGTTATACAGACAGAGCAGTGAGTGATGCAGTTATACAGACAGAGCAGTGAGTGATGTAGTTATAGAGCAGGGCAGTGAGTGGTGAAGTTATACAGACAGAGCAGTGAGTGATGAAGTTATACAGACAGAGCAGTGAGTGATGAAGTTGTACAGACAGAGCAATGAGTGATGAAGTTATACAGACAGAGCAGTGAGTGATGAAGTAATACAGACAGAGCAGTGAGTGATGCAGTTATATAGCAGGGCAGTGAGTGATGCAGTTATGCAGCAGAGCAGTGAGTGATGAAGTTATACAGACAGAGCAGTGAGTGATGAAATAATACAGACAGAGCAGTGAGTGATGAAGTAATACAGGCAGAGCAGTGAGTGGTGCAGTTATACAGACAGAGCAGTGAATGATGAAGTTATATAGCAGGGCAGTGAGTGATGAAGTTGTAAAGACAGCAGTGAGTGATGAAGTTGTACAGACAGAGCAGTGAATGATGAAATAATACAGACAGAGCAGTGAGTGATGAAGTAATACAGGCAGAGCAGTGAGTGGTGCAGTTATACAGACAGAGCAGTGAATGATGAAGTTATATAGCAGGGCAGTGAGTGATGAAGTTGTAAAGACAGCAGTGAGTGATGAAGTTATACAGACAGAGCAGTGAGTGATGAAATAATACAGACAGAGCAGTGAGTGATGAAGTAATACAGGCAGAGCAGTGAGTGGTGCAGTTATACAGACAGAGCAGTGAGTGATGCAGTTATATAGCAGGGCAGTGAGTGACGAAGTTGTAAAGACAGCAGTGAGTGATGAAGTTGTACAGACAGAGCAGTGAGTGATGAAGTTATACAGACAGAGCAGTGAGTGAAACAGTTAACCAGGCAGAGGAGTGAGTAATGAAGTTGTACAGACAGGGCAGTGAGTGATGAAGTTATACAGGCAGAGCAGTGAGTGATGCAGTTATACAGACAGAGCAGTGAGTGATGAAGTTATACAGACAGAGCAGTGAGTGATGAAGTTATACAAACAGAGCAGTGAGTGATGCAGTTATACAGACAGAGAAGTGAGTGATGAAGTTATACAGACAGAGCAGTGAATTATGAAGTTATACAGACAGAGCAGTAAGTGATGAAGTTATACAGACAGAGCAGTGAGTGATGAAGTTATACAGGCAGAGCAGTGAGTGATGCAGTTATACAGACAGAGCAGTGAGTGATGCAGTTATACAGACAGAGCAGTGAGTGATGAAGTTATACAGACAGCAGTGAGTGATGCAGTTATACAGACAGAGCAGTGAGTGATGCAGTTATACAGACAGAGCAGTGAGTGATGCAGTTATATAGCAGGGCAGTGAGTGATGCAGTTATATAGCACGGCAGTGAGTGATGCAGTTATACAGACAGACCAGTGAGTGATGAAGTTATACAGACAGAGCAGTTAGTGATGAAGTTATACAGACAGAGCAGTGAGTGATGCAGTTATACAGACAGAGCAGTGAGTAATGAAGTTATACAGACAGAGCAGTGAGTAATGAAGTTATACAGACAGAGCAGTGAGTAATGCAGTTATACAGACAGAGCAGTGAGTGATGAAGTTATACAGACAGAGCAATGAGTGATGAGGTTATACAGGCAGAGCAGTGAGTGATGAAGTTATACAGACAGAGCAGTGAG
Source organism: Panopea generosa (assembly GCA_029582155.1). Lineage (NCBI taxonomy): Eukaryota > Metazoa > Mollusca > Bivalvia > Adapedonta > Hiatellidae > Panopea > Panopea generosa. The sequence goes on along the minus strand of JAPMAH010000024.1, from coordinate 1,231,108 downwards.
TGATGCAGTTATATAGCAGGGCAGTGAGTGATGAAGTTGTTAAGACAGGGCAGTGAGTGATGAAGTTGTACAGACAAAACAGTGAGTGATGAAGTTCTACAGACAGAGCAATGAGTGATGAAGTTGTACAGACAGGGCAGTGAGTGATGAAGTTATACAGACAGGGCAGTGAGTGATGCAGTTATACAGACAGAGCAGTGAGTGATGAAGTTGTGCAGACAGCAGTGAGTGATGAAGTTGTACAGACAGAGCACTGAGTGATGCAGTTATACAGACAGAGCAGTGACTGATGCAGTTATACAGACAGAGCAGTGAGTGATGAAGTTGTACAGGCAGAGCAGTGAGTGATGAAGTTATACAGATAGGGCAGTGAGTGATGAAGTAATACAGACATAGCAGTGAGTGATGAAGTTATACAGACAGACGGACCAGTGAATGATGAAGTTATACAGATAGGGCAGTGAGTGATGAAGTTATACAGACAGAGCAGTGAGTGATGAAGTTATACAGACAGACGGACCAGTGAGTGATGAAGTTATACAGATAGGGCAGTGAGTGATGAAGTTATACAGACAGAGCAGTGAGTGATGAAGTTGAATTGATAGGGCAGTGAATGATGAAGTTATACAGACAGAGCAGTGAGTGATGAAGTTATACAGGCAGAGCAGTGAGTGATGAAGTTATATAGCAGTGCAGTGAGTGATGAAGTTATACAGACAGAGCAGTGAGTGGTGAAGTTATACAGACAGAGCAGTGAGTGATGAAGTTGTACAGACAGAGCGGTGAGTGATTGATGAAGTTATACAGACAGAGCATTGAGTGATGAAGTAATACAGACAGAGCAGTGAGTGATGCAGTTATATAGCAGGGCAGTGAGTGATGCAGTTATGCAGACAGAGCAGTGAGTGATGAAGTTGTACAGACAGAGCAGTGAGTGATGAAGTTATATAGCAGGGCAGTGAGTGATGCAGTTATGCAGACAGAGCAGTGAGTTATGAAGTTATACAGACAGAGCAGTGAGTGATGCAGTTATACAGACAGAGCAGTGAGTGATGCAGTTATACAGACAGAGCAGTGAGTGATGCAGTTATATAACAGGGCAGTGAGTGATGAAGTTATGCAGTGAGTGATGCAGTTATACAGACAGAGCAGTGAGTGATGCAGTTATATAGCAGGGCAGTGAGTGGTGAAGTTATACAGACAGAGCAGTGAGTGATGAAGTTATACAGACAGAGCAGTGAGTGATGAAGTTATACAGCCAGTGCAGTGAGTGATGAAGTTATACAGACAGAGCAGTGAGTGATGAAGTTGTACAGACAGAGCAATGAGTGATGAAGTTATACAGACAGAGCAGTGAGTGATGAAGTAATACAGACAGAGCAGTGAGTGATACAGTTATATAGCAGGGCAGTGAGTGATGCAGTTATAAAGCAGGGCCGTGAGTGATGAAGTTATAAAGACAGAGCAGTGAGTGATGAAGTTGTACAGACAGAAGAGTGAGTGATGAAGTTATACAGACAGAGCAGTGAGTGATGAAGTTATACAGACAGAGCAGTGAGTGAAACAGTTATACAGGCAGAGCAGTGAGTAATGAAGTTGTACAGACAGGGCAGTGAGTGATAAAGTTATACAGGCAGAGCAGTGAGTGATGAAGTTATACAGACAGAGCAGTGAGTGATGCAGTTATACAGACAGAGAAGTGAGTGATGAAGTTATACAGACAGAGCAGTGAGTGATGCAGTTATACAGACAGAGCAGTGAGTGATGAAGTTATACAGACAGAGTAGTGAGTGATGAAGTTATACAGACAGCAGTGAGTGATGCAGTTATCCAGACAGAGCAGTGAGTGATGAAGTTATACAGACAGCAGTGAGTGATGCAGTTATACAGACAGAGCAGTGAGTGATGCAGTTATACAGACAGAGCAGTGAGTGATGCAGTTATACAGCAGGGCAGTGAGTGATGCAGTTATACAGACAGACCAGTGAGTGATGCAGTTATAACGCAGGGCAGTGAGTGATGCAGTTATACAGACAGACCAGTGAGTGATGAAGTTATACAGACAGACCAGTGAGTGATGAAGTTATACAGACAGAGCAGTGAGTGATGCAGTTATACAGACAGAGCAGTGAGTAATGAAGTTATACAGACAGAGCAGTGAGTAATGAAGTTATACAGACAGAGCAGTGAGTAATGCAGTTATACAGACAGAGCAGTGAGTGATGAAGTTATACAGATAGCACAGTGAGTGATGAAGTTATACAGGCAGAGCAGTGAGTAATGCAGTTATATAGACAGAGCAGTGAGTGATTCAGTTGTACAGAAAGAACAGTGAGTAATGCAGTTATATAGACAGAGCAGTGAGTGATGAAGTTGTACAGACAGAGCAGTGAGTGATGAAGTTGTACAGACAGAGCAGTGAGTGATGAAGTTATTGGCAGCTGCATTACTAAAGGCTACAGTATAGACAAGTTGTATGACATAACAAAGATAGAAAAATGGTTCTTACACAAGTTTAGGAATATCAGAGACTTAGATGAACAGCTGGATGCATTTAGAGGCAGGGTGAGTGAGTTTATGTAGCAAAGATAGTTATTTATCAAGTCATTTAATTATATACTCAAACATTTTTAGTCTTAAATATGCATGGTAATGGTTCAGCATATGCTTGGTGCTGGTTCCACATCTGCTTTGTGCGAGTTCTGCATATGCTTGGTGCTGGTTCCACATATGATTTGTGCTGGTTCCACATAATTATGATTGGTGCTGGTTCCTCATATGCTTGGTGCTGGTTCTGCATATGCTTGGTGATGGTTCCGCATATGCTTGGTGCTGGTTTCGTCTCTGCTTGGTGCTGGTTCCACATATGCTGGTTCCACATATCATTGGTGCTGGTTTCACATATAATTGGTGCTGGTTCCACATATGCTGGTACTGGTTCAACATATGCTTGGTGCTTGTTCCACATCTGCTTGTTGATGGTTCCACATATGATTGGTGCTGGTTCCACATATGCTTGGTGTTGGTTCCACATATGATTTGTGCTGGTTCCACATATGATTTGTGCTGGTTCCATATATGATTGGTGCTGGTTCCACATATGCTAGTACAGGTTCAACATATGATTTGTGCTGGTTCCACATCTGCTTGGTGCTGGATCCACATATTATTTGTGCTGGTTTCACATATAATTGGTGCTGGTTCCACATATGCTGGTACTGGTTCGACATATGCTTTGTTCTGGTTCCACATCTGCTTGGTGCTGGTTCCACATATGATTGGTGCTGGTTCCACATATGATTGGTGCTTGTTCAGAATCTACAAGGTGCTGGTTCCACATATGATTGGTGCTTGTTCCACATCTGCTTGGTGCTGGTTCCACATATGATTGATGCTGGTTCCACATATGATTTGTGCTGGTTCAGCATATGCTAGGTGCTGGTTCCACATATGATTGGTGCTTGTTCAGCATATTATTGGTGCTGGTTCCACATATGATTGGTGCTGGTTCTGCACCTGCTTGGTGCTGATTCCACATATTATTGGTGCTGGTACCACATATGATTGGTGCTGATACCACATATGATTGGTGCTGGTTCAAATATGATTGGTGCTGGTTCCACATATGATTGGTGCTGGTTGCACATAAGATTGGTGCTGGTTGCACATATGCATGGTGCTGGTTCCACATATGATTGGTGCTGGTTCCACATATAATTTGTGCTGGTTCCACATATGCTTGGTGCTGGTTCCACATATGATTGGTGCTGGTTGCACATATACTTGGTGCTGGTTCCGCATCTGTTTGGTGCTGGTTCCACATATGATTGGTGCTGGTTCCACATATGCTTGGTTCTGGTTCCACATATGATTTATGCTTGTTCCACATAATCTTGGTGCTGGTGTAGCATCTGCTTGGTGCTGGTTTCACATATGCTTGGTGCTAGTTCCACATATGATTTGTGTGGTTGCACATATGCTTGGTACTGGTTCCACATATGATTGGTGCTTGTTCAGCATCTGCTTGGTGCTTGTTCAACATATGATTGGTGCTGGTTCCACATCTGCTTGGTGCTGGTTCCACATATGATTGGTGCTGGTTCAGCATCTGCTTGGTGCTTGTTCCACATATGATTGGCGCTTGTTCCACATATGATTGGTACTGGTTGCACATATGCTTGGTGCTGGTTTCACATATGATTGGTGCTGGTTCAACATATGCTTGGTGCTGGTTCCACATATGATTGGTGCTGGTGGCACATATGCTTGGTGCTGGTTCCACATATGATTGGTGCTGGTTCCACATATGCTAGGTGCTTGTTCTGCATCTGTTTGGTGCTGGTTCCACATATGATTAGTGCTGGTTCCACATATGCTTGGTTCTGGTTCCACATATGATTTATGCTTGTTCCACCTATGCTTGGTGCTGGTGTAGCATCTGCTTGGTGCTGGTTTCACATATGCTTGGTGCTGGTTCCACATATGATGGGTGTTGGTTCCACATTTGATTGGTGCTGGTACCACATATGAGTGGTGCTGGTTACACATATGATTGGTGCTAGTTCCACATATGATTTGTGCTGGCTCCACATATGATTGGTGCTGGTTCCACATATGCTTGATGCTGGTTCAGCATCTACTTGGTGCTGGTTTCACATATAATTGGTGATGGTTCCACATATGCTTGGTGCTGGTTCCACATATGATTGGTGCTGGTTCCACATATGCTTGGTGCTGGTTCCACATATGATTGGTGTAGGTTCCACATTTGATTGGTGCTGGTTGCACATATGCTTGGTGCTGGTTCAACATATGATTGGTGTTGGTTCCACATTTGATTGGTGCTGGTACCACATATGATTGGTGCTGGGTACACATATGATTGGTGCTAGTTCCACATATGATTGGTGCTGGTTCCACATATGATTGGTGCTGGTTCCACATATGCTTAATGCTGGTTCAGCATCTGCTTGGTGCTTGTTTCACATATAATTGGTGATGGTTCCACATATGCTTGGTGCTAGTTTCACATATGATTGGTGCTGGTTCCACATATGATTTGTTCTGGTTGCACATATGCTTGGTTCTGGTTCCATATATGATTGGTGTTGGTTCCACATTTGATTGGTGCTGGTTGCACATATGATTGGTGCTGATTACACATATGATTGGTGCAAGTTCCACATATGATTTGTGCTGGTTCCACATATGATTGGTGCTGGTTCCACATATTCTTGATGCTGGCTCAGCATCTGCTTGGTGCTGGTTTCACATATGCTTGGTGCTGGTTTCACATATGCTTGGTGCTGGTTTCACATATGATTGGTGCTGGTTCCACATATGCTTGGTGCTGGTTCCACATATGATTGGTGTTGGTTCCATATTTGATTGGTGCTGGTACCACATATGATTGGTGCTGGTTACACATATGATTGGTGCTAGTTCCACATATGATTTGTGCTGGTTCCACATATGATTGGTGCTGGTTCCACATATGCTTGATGCTGGTTCAGCATCTACTTGGTGCTGGTTTCACATATAAATGGTGATGGTTGCACATATGCTTGGTGCTGGTTCCACATATGATTGGTGCTGGTTCCACATATGCTGGTCAGTGGAATAGTGTGGAAAATGGACAAATTAAACGTAATTTTTTTATCCTATTTGTTTCCATTTCTTTCTTGGGACATTATCTGATGTCCCATTTATGATTGTTGTTTGTGATTACCGGTAGTTAAAACCACTTGCTTGAAAATTCAGCACCAAGAGCTTTGTCTTGTATTTTAAGGGGATTGTAAGTCTGACTTCAATCTGTGTACTCCTAAGTTGGCCAAATAACAATTATAATGATTAATTTCAAATCAGTTATGTTTTAGTTTTTTTAGAAACACATTTTGAACTTTAATAGTTTGTACTATTTATCTAAGCTTGATTAAGAAGAAGGCTCAGAGTTTATATGAACCACTCTCGAGTCCACTTCCTGGCTAGAACCAGTACAGGGAGTGATGTCATTATTTGATAGACATCGTCAAGCTGTCAACTATCTGTCCACTACACTACCCCCAAGCTTACTATTGGTGTAACCATTTTTAGCTCACCGAGATGAATGTCCAGGAGAGCTATTGCCATGATGCCTGGTGTCGTCGGCATCATGTAGATACCCAGGTTAAACTTTTGGGTTTAAGGTTAAGATATCTATGCAACCATTCATTAGATATGAATGAAACTTTGCGTGTGTTCACCACCATCAATGGAACACACAGAGACAAGAACCATAACTCTGAATTGCATTTTGACAGAGTTATGGCCCTTTTTTGGCTTAATTTTTCAGGTTAAAGTTTTTTTATCAGGTAAGATTTCTATGCAACCACTCAATGGATATGAATGAAACTTCACATGTGTGATCACCATCATCGATGAAACACATAGAGACAAGAACGATAATTCGGTTTTCATTTTGGCAAAGTTATGGCCCTTTTGGACTTAATTTTTCGTCTGTGGACACCCAGGTTATACTTCTGTGTTTGGTTGCATTTAAGTTTAAAATATCTATGCAACCACTCATTGGATATGTATGAAACTAAGCATGTGTGTTCACCATCATCAATGGAACACACAGAGACAAGAATCATAACTCTAGATTGTATTTTGGCAGAATTATGGCCCTTTTTGGACTTAATTTTTCGTCTGTAGACACTCAGGTTAAACTTTCATTTAGTTTTGGTGCTTGCCTTGAATCTCAATCTTTGCATGGGTGGTGAGTTTTGTCTCATCTACTGACAACTCTTGTTGGATCCTTTGTGGCTGAGTGGTCAAAAATGCTGCCCTAAGATCATTGACCACTTAACTCTAAGGTATTGGGTTGAAGCCCAAAACCTTTAAAGTGACATGGTTTACTACTTACTTGTGGAAGGACTCTGGTTTTACTTGGATTTTTCTGAGGTCTTGCTCCAACAATAAAACTGGATGCCATTCAAAATTTTTATAATATGCTGAAAATAACAGTAAGCCTCATTTAAAAACAACCATTTACATTTTGTAAAGTGTATAGACTGTGGCAGTGGAATGGCCGGCCCGGACAAGTTACTTGTACCTGACGTATAACACATCTGAACATTACCTTGTCTTTGTCAGGTTTACCATGGTCCTTGGAATTAGTGTGTACAGGATTGGTAGCAGAATAGAATTTAACTGGTGTGCTATTGATTGTATTATATTACCTTTGCCTCAAAATACTTTCAATTTAGAATCTGATTGTTTTAAACAATTTCACAGGGGAAGAATTCCTTACTGTATTATATTCAGACTTCATACAGTCAGTGAAGAATATATTTACAAAGAACTATGCAAGCTAAACTGTTCAGAAAGCACTGGTGTAGATAATATCCCAGGACGTATTTTAAAAGATGCTACACGTTTTTTAAAAATACATTTAACATTTTTAGTTTATAGCTCTATCAACCTGTAACATTGTGCCATGTGAACTTAAAAGTGTTAAGATCAAACCATTATTTAAGAAAAATGGCAAATCTGATGTATCAAACTATAGACCTGTTAGCATTTTATGTATGATTCAAGTCTTTTAGAAAGAGCTGTGTCACAGCCAACTAGAATCATTCTTAGTTAAACAAGGTCTTTTATATGAACTACAAAGTGGCTTTAGATGTAACTGCTCCATTGACGCCTGTCTTATTCATCTGACGGACCAAATTAAGTTCAAAAGGTCTTTATACAGGAATGGTTATGTTGGACCTTAATAGGAGGCTTTTGACACAGTTGATGCTTGAATGTTGTAAACTAAAATAAATGGGGATGGAGTCAATTGAGAGGTTTCAATCTTATTTGACTGATCATAAACAATCTATAAATGTTAATCATACAAAGTCAGATTTCATGAACATTTCATACGATTTTCCTTGAAGAAGTATACTGGGTCAGTTGCTTTTGTTTATGTCGTGTCAATGCTGCATAAGTAAAAATGTAAATAATCTTATATGCTGATGATAGTGCTATCCTATAAAAGAATGTGCATTTTCAATTTCCACACAATTTGGTTCTGTGGCTTGTATGGTGAGATGCATCACTCTCCTCACATGACTGACTTGTCCCAGTCGGCACACCTTTTCCATCCAGAACAGTCCTGGCTGCAAAAAAGACATAATCTGAAATTAATAAAGATATAAATAACCATTGATCTGGTCAAATAAAATTATATGTAGAGCCGGTTTTGATTTCCATTGTTAACTTGAATGATAATTCTAAAGGACAAGCTGGGCCTTATTAGCTCAGTCGGTCAGTGTCTGACTATCAATCCAGGGGTCGTGAGTTTGAATCCTCAGCCCGGCAACAGTCTCCGTGATTATTGATATAGGATAGTGTGTTTCATTATCATTTGTCTCTCACCACTGATTCAAGTGGGAAAGTTATCAGTTACTTGCGGAGATAAGGTGTGCTCGAGTACTGGTTATTCCCAGGAAACAGTGGTTAGGTTAACTGATCATCTGTTAGTCCTCGATTGCATAAAACTTATGCTAAGTATTATCAATCAATCAGTTAATCTAAAGGACAAAATTTTAATAGGAATGGTTAGTGATACCAGTTAATTTAAAATCCCAGGTTATGGACTTAATTTTAAAATAAAATGCATTAATCAAATTATCTTGAGCAAATGCTGAGATTTACTGTCTATTTTGCTGTGAAGTATTGATAATCAAGAAAAATAAGAAAAAAATTACTACAAAATTATAGTCATTTATTCTTCACTTATCTCCAATTTTCACATTTGTTCCAGAAAACATGTTTTTCCTCAGGAAGAATTTCACTTGTTTTCATCTTCAATTCACAAACAATTTTCAACTGTTGGCTTTTTGTCCTATAACTATCAGTTTGTTATCTTCGACACAATGACCACTTAAACAAGCACATTTCTTTTCAATTAATTCATAAACCATTTGATCATTCACATTATATATCTGTTAGATTTGAATCTGACCTGTGTAATATTCTGGGATAACATCTAAGAGCATTAAGAGGTTACTAATAGGGAAACCGATTATCCATTGACTGTATAACATGGGTCATGTTAGTATAGCAAATGTGTAGGTCATTTACAGTGCCTCCCTGAAATAAATTTTCTTATCTCTAGTGGTCAGTGCCTCACACTGCTTTGTACCTAATAGCAGCTACATGTGAAGCAATTGGAATGAGAGATTAGCGTATAACACTTGGTGTTGCATAAAGTGGGTGCAACAGTACCAGTACTTTAGTTTTTACCTAAAAAAAATTTAAATGTTACAGTTTTACAACTAAAAATATATAACTATTGTAACTCTTAATGAAAAAGATATTATTTCAGATATGAAAATATCAATTATTATACTTCTTAGATTAACATTTCCAATTTGTTTATTATATTTATGTAAAAAAAAATATTGCTTTGGTACAAAATAATATAACAATATTATTTTGATGTCTCTTTAAAGACTTTTTGTAAATTTTCGATTTAATATATTTGCAAAAATAAATATTTCAATTTTCTTTTTTAATGTGTTTTCTCTGATTGGGCAGAATTTTTATTTGTGAAGTTCACTTTTCCATTGATGAAAACAGAAGTTATTTTCCATCCCAAAATTTAACTAAGTTCAACTTTCCGTTGCACAATTGGACATTTCCATTGAAATCCATTGATGTTTTTGCAGTGTCTGTGGAAATCCATGGCAAAATTTGATGGCAAAAAGTGTAATCAACCGATTTCCATGGAAAATTTTTCATCAATTTCCATCCAAATTTCCAAATGGAGATCCATGACCATGGCATATCTACAGATGGGTTTTCAGTCCATTTGGAAAATACAGGTAAATACCCGGTAGTACAATTCAGAGTCTCAGTGTTCCACTAGCGGTTTTATATATCATTACTCAACTATGCGTTATAGATTATTACGGTTGTCCCATATTGGTATAAGAATTGATTTAAATTACTATTATTGAGTATAGAATATGATATAGGCAACAACTACTACAAACTTCATTAATGAAAAGAAATAATTAATATGTTCAATACATTTCGCTATTATTTACCAGAGAGAAAAATGATTGATGAGTTTAAATATAAAAATAATTAAAAATTGTTAAGATGTGTCTGTGGTCGAGTGGTGAAGGCACTGAATATTTTCAGCCATGGTTCGAATCTCATCCGGGGAATTTTATTTTAAAAACTTTTTTTTAATTCAAAGATATCAATAATACAGATGTAAATATATTACTAGTTTTAATATAAAAAAATTGTTATCAACATGCGGCCGTGGCCTAGTGATTAAGATGTTTCTTATGTAAGATTTTTGCCACCACAGTTTGAATCCCATCCGGGGTATTTTATTTTAAACAGCATTTTTGAATTAATTTTTTTTTTATCTATACAATGTTGTTACATCAAATGTATAATCTTAACTTGGTGACTTTTGTCATCTGCTATAGCTTACGGAAAGCCTAGTAAAGGCTCAAAATTCATACAGTTTATATATTAATAAGACAGTTATGAACTTTCCAGCTGTGCAATATGATGTGCTATTCACCAGAAAAAGACAAAAATATTTATGTTTTTCTGGTAATTAGCACCTCATCCCGTCACATCATATTGATCAGCTGAAAAGTCAATAATTGTATAGATCTAACATGCATTTTATATTTGAATAGATATGTTGCAGCATAATGCATTAACATAGAAATGAAGTACATTAAAAACTTAACGTGTATTTGTTAATAAGTATCGCACAGTCGCTATTTTTATGAATTTCCTCCTTAGTGATACCGCCAGTCAATCACAGCAGGTGACTGACCATAAACACAATGTGATGTGTCTGGCACAGCAGGAGACTGGTGTCTGTAACTCTGTATGTCACACGCACATTATATTGGGATAGAAATTCTGACCAAGTTTAATATAGTTTTGATTTTAACATTTTTACCCATCATAAATGTTTGTGTGTGACTGTTTTACAAATGCTGCTATATAAAATTATTATCCATTATTACATCAGATGATGCATAGCAAACTACAGTTTATTAATATCATCTAGAAATTAAAGTTAAATTATCAATGGAAGTCATTTTTATGAAGCAATTAGAATACGTATATATTTATTTTCGTATTGTGCTTATTATGGAGTTTATAACAAAGTTTTAGCATTTGAAAGTTTCTTATATATATATGAACTCCTAGATACATGTACAGATATACACAAAACAGTATTGCTGGCTCTGAAACAACCAAAACTGATCTGGTAAATGTGTGTAATAGTATAGTTTAAATAAGCCTATATTAATTCTGATATCTAATATTAGATTACACCAAGGAATTAGAGATAGATAGTTCCTTTGTAACACCTATCAGTATGGTCAGTCATAAAGTTAATTTTGCTACTTTTAATTCTTAATACAATTATGGATAGAAGGCAAACAAATATTAACATTGAACGAATCAATTAGTAGGTTATCCATAACATACAAGATATTCTAAAAATGACAGTCATAGCAGAAGTCACTAGCCAATGTTATAATGATAAATATTGTATTGGTGTTGGTTAAAATAATATCTATATCACTATTGCATTTAGACTAGAAAAAAGACCTATTATTTAACTACTTTCATGAGAGGGAGAGTCCATTATTAATTCTAGTGAACTATTCAAATCACACTTTGGTTTGTATGTATATCTTTGTTTCAAAGCGCGTTTATTAGTCCAAGTAAAAATTATAAATGTCATTAGCTGAATATTTTTTGAAAAATAAATAAAGTCCGGAGACTTAGTAAATATACCTGTCCCAGATACAATAATAACACCTTATTAATAATGGAATGCTCCAACTGGTGTCTACACATGAGGTTTTGTTCCTACACAAATTGAACTGTGTTAATATTTTGGGATGTGTTTCATGTTCGCTACTTAAGAAATATACTGAATTAAATATAAGCATAAGCCCAGCTTCAATGTTTCATAATTTGTTTATAGTCAAAGTTTGACGTTATACTTGTAGATCTTAGATTTTACTTAAATCAGGTGGGCAGTATAATGCATGTATGTCAGTGGCGTAGCTTGATAAATTTAAAAGGGCAGGCCTAAGCCCTTACTTTTCTATGGAAATGGTCCTTCCCCAGATTATTTTTAACATGTAAGCACATTCTCTTATAATATGTGTAATTTATTATGTAAAACATATCAATCAATTACAGGAATTTGAATTTTAACAGATTTTGTTTTATTTGTCTGGGGAAAAATTGCAAGCCTAGGCCAGCAGTGCTAACGCCGGTGCATATTAAATTTAAATAAGTCTACAAACTAGTCGGATTACTAACGCACTTTACTTTTAAAACATCCTTATTTTTCACAATAGGTCACGATACCGTATTTCAATTTAATGATGATTGATTGATTGAATATTTAGCGTCATTTTTATTCCATTGAGGGTTAACATACAATCAGTTAACCTAACCGTGTTTCCTGGGATCCTAAAGGTTAACCAATACTCGAGCACATCTCACCTCTACAAGTAACTGATAACTTCCACACTTAAATCAGCGGTGAGAGACGAATGTCAATGAGATACAATATTGCATATTAGTCATCATGGAGACTGTTGTCAGGTGGGGATTCAAACTCACAACCCCTGGATTGATAGTCAGACGCGTAACAAACTGGGCTTACTGGGCCCGGCAATTTAATGATAATAATACCCTGACAGGTAATTCGATAGCACACATGTGTTAAAAAATAAAGATATGTTCATCTCCTTATTTGTTCTACATATTTTTTTATTTCCATGATTTGTGGTTAAACAGTTTTTATTTAACTATACATTACCTTAGTGCTATATTGTTGAACAAATCTTTTTTCGTTCATGAAAAATTGAAACTTGTCTTATTTTCAAATACACAATAAGCAATAATTGAAATTAAGAACAAAATTAAGAGATAACTGATAAATTAAATGCAAAATGGTCAACAATTTTATCACAAATATCAGTTACTGTAAAAGTACTTGTAAGACCGTATTTTGGGGGTATTATAATACCTTTGACAGTCTTATAAGATGGACTTGTAATACCTGTGTCAGCGCATTTCAGTACCCCAGTCAGTATGTAGTCAGTACGTAGTAAGACCGTGTCAGTATGGAGTGAACGCATGTAAGGCAAGATGCTGTCCCTGTGTTGTCACTTTCAGCGTTTTTCAGAGTTCCTAGTGTATTCAGAAATAAATCTGTTTGTCTGTCTGTCTGTCTGTCTGTCTGTCTGTCTGTCTGTCTGTCTGTCTGTCTGTGATATAAGAGCACTATGAATAGTGTGTTTAACAGGAAAGTTAAAAAGATGATTGTTTATGACAGGGAGTTGACTGTAAATAGTATAAAGGGTCTCTGTAATATGAGTGGCTGGTTTGCTATAATATTGTATTCAGGTCTGCTGTCACCCTGACATCATTAAAATCAGACTCCACCAAAAGATCATGTTGGGAGAAAGATTACCAGTTATTTGCAAAAGAACATTGCAATGGCTTGGCACAAGACTGGTCCAAGACTCTATTTTTCACAAAATCACTTTTTTACATATTTGAATTAAGCACATAAAATACACATCTTGTGAAAATAATACTTTTATTCTTACTTATTTTAATATTGTTGCTAAGAAACAAAAAGGTCTATCACATAAAACAAGGCGCAAAACAGGTCCAAGTAGAGTTGGTCTTGTCTTCTTGCATTTAAGTTCTGTAACATATAACAGGTGTAAGTAGAGTTGGTCTTGTCTTGCATTTAAATTCTGTTACATATAACAGGTGTAAGTAGAGTTGGTCTTGTCTTGCATTTAAATTCTGTTACATATAACAGGTGTAAGTAGAGTTGGTCTTGTCTTGCATTTAAATTGTGTTGCATAAAACAGGTCCCAGTAGAGTAAGCTTGTCTTGCATTTAAATTCTGTTACATAAAACAGGTCCAAGTAGAGTTGGTCTTGTCTTGCATTTATATTCTTTTACATAAAACAGGTCCAAGTTGATTTGGTCTTGTCTTGCATTTAAATTCTGTTACATAAAACAGGTCCAAGTAGAGTTGGTCTTGTCTTTCATTTAAATTCTGTTACATAAAACAGGTCCCAGTAGAGTTGATAATTTTTTGCATTTAAATTCTGTTACATAAAACAGGTCCAAGTAGAGTTGGTCTTGTCTTGCATTTAAATTTTGTTACATTAAACAGGTCCAAGAAGAGTTGGTCTTGTCTTTCATTTAAATTCTGTTACTTAAAACAGGTCCAAGTCAAGTTGGTTTTGTCTTGCATTTAAATTCTGTTACATAAAACAGGTCCAAGTAGAGTTGATAATTTTTTGCATTTAAATTCTGTTACATAAAACAGGTATAAGTAGAGTTGGTCTTGTCTTGCATTTAAATTCTGTTACATTAAACAAGTCCAAGTAGAGTTGGTCTTGTCTTTTATTTAAATTCTGTTACATAAAACAGGTATAAGTAGAGTTGGTATTGTCTTGCATTTAAATTCTGTTACATAAAACAAGTTCAAGTAGAGTTGGTATTGTCTTTTATTTCAATTCTGTTACATAAAACAGGTATAAGTAGAGTTGGTCTTGTCTTGCATTTAAATTCTGTTACATAAAACAAGTCCAAGAAGAGTATAATGTATAATATCGCCTGTATTTTGACTGTGTGGGTATCATACCATGTATCTGGCATGATACTCCAGTGTGACTCAGAATACCTATATATATTACACTTGCAGGTGTCTGTATAATGTCGTCTGTATTGTGACTGTGTGGGCATCATACCATGTGTCTGGCATGATACTCCAGTGTGACTCAGAATACCTATATATATTACACTTGCAGGTGTCTGTATAATGTCGTCTGTATTGTGACTGTGTGGGCATCATACCATGTGTCTGGCATGATACTCCAGTGTGACTCAGAATACCTATATATATTACACTTGCAGGTGTCTATATATTGTCGCCTGTATTTTGACTGTGTGGGTATCATACCATGTGTCTGGCATGATACTCCAGTGTGACTCAGAATACCTATATATATTACACTTGCAGGTGTCTATATAATGTCACCTGTATTGTGACTGTGCGCAGCATCATACCATGTGTCTGGCATGATACTCCAGTGTGACTCAGAAGACCTATATATATTACACTTGCAGGTGTCTATAAAATGTCATCTGTATTGTGACTGTGTGGGTATCATACCATGTATCTGGCATGATACTCCAGTGTGACTCGGAATACCTATATATATTACACTTGCAGGTGTCTGTATAATGTCGTCTGTATTTTGACTGTGTGGGTATCATACCATGTGTCTGGCATGATACTCCAGTGTGACTCAGAATACTTATATATGTTACACTTGCAGGTGTCTGTATAATGTCGCCTGTATTGTGACTGTGTGGGTATCATACCATGTATCTGGCATGATACTCCAGTGTGGCTCAGAATACCTATATATATTACACTTGCAGGTGTCTGTATAATGTCGTCTGTATTGTGACTGTGTGGGTATCATACCATGTATCTGGCATGATACTCCAGTGTGGCTCAGAATACCTATATATATTACACTTGCAGGTGTCTGTATAATGTCACCTGTATTGTGACTGTGTGGGTATCATACCATGTGTCTGGCATGATACTCCAGTGTGACTCAGAGTACCTATATATATTACACTTGCAGGTGTCTGTATAATGTCGTCTGTATTGTGACTGTGTGGGTATCATACCATGTATCTGGCATGATACTCCAGTGTGACTCAGAATACCTATATATATTACACTTGCAGGTGTCTGTATAATGTCGTCTGTATTGTGACTGTGTGGGCATCATACCATGTATCTGGCATGATACTCCAGTGTGACTCAGAATACCTGTATATATTACACTTGCAGGTGTCTGTATAATGTTGCCTGTATTGTGACTGTGTGGGCATCATACCATGTATCTGGCATGATACTCCAATGTGACTCGGAGTACCTATATATATTACACTTGCAGGTGTCTGTATAATGTCACCTGTGTTGTGACTGTGTGGGTATCATACCATGTATCTGGCATGATATTCCAGTGTGACTCAGAATACCTATATATATTACACTTGCAGGTGTCTGTATAATGTCACCTGTATTGTGACTGTGTGGGCATCATACCATGTGTCTGGCATGATACTCCAGTGTGTCTCAGAATACTTATATATGTTACACTTGCAGGTGTCAGTATAATGTCGCCTGTATTTTGACTGTGTGGTTATCATACCATGTGTCTTGCATGATACTCCAGTGTGACTCAGAATACCTATATATATTACACTTGCATACATTTTACAGTTGGGGCTGTTTCTTTATATATTCATGTAAAATAATCACATACATATATACATATGGTTCCTGGTGTTGAGTACATCTTTATAGTGTAATGTAGCACACTTTTCTAGATGAAAAGGACTCCAGGTTCGAGTCCTGGTGGAGACCTCAGCACTTTTAACCAGTGTACAATATAAACACTTAATTCTGTCAGCCAGAGCTATAACATTAATGCTATTGTTGTATAATACATACTTCACAGACTAGCCTAATGATTTTCATCAACTGTCATGAAAACTCCAAATTGTTCTGATTTCTGAAATAAACATGTCCAAACTTATTGTTCAAAACATTTTTACTACCTTCATTTCATAAATTCAAAACAGATTTGCAATGTATAGTAAGAAGCCTCCAACAGATATCCTTAGTTGGGATTGAACCAACATCTTCCATCTTAAAGACGGATGTACTTCATTGTACTATAAGGATGCATCTTGAAGCTATATTACAGCACTGCATACTAAGTATAAATATAATCCTGTTTTCACTGGCTGCTATTAAAACATCATTTGTTGAGAAACTTGTTTAAAAAATAATTAAAGAACAATAACACTGCAAAAGTTAATGGAACTGAATGCAAACCAAAAGTGGTTGCAAAACTGTATAGAAAAAAGCCAGTTTTCACTCAAATTGCAGCATGCACATGTTACATTTATATACATCAATATATCAAAATGAAACTCTCATCTGCTATTTAAAGGTATATCATGATAAACCAGTTGGAAGCGTAAAAAAAAAAGTTAAGGATCAAGGATGCATTTCACAAAAAAAAAAACAACATAGTAACAAACAAATATTTTATTACATATAAAACAGCACTTGCGTGTTTATAGCCATACAACAATTACCATAAACATAAAACAGCAATTATTCATAATATTGTTAATATTCATCCAAATGAACCAAGACACCTTTCACCGCCAAGGTTGTATGTTCAAGTCCCACTCTCTCAAAAACAATTATGTTATTTGTGGAAGGATGGTGGTTCTACTCAGATTCATTCTGAGGTTTTCTTCCACCAATAAAACTGGATATGCCATAATATAACCTGAAATGTGTTGAAAATGGTGTTAAAAAAACAACTAAAAACAAGATGCTCAAAATGCTCACCTGATTTCACCTGTCACTTCTTTTCAAATGTTGGGATTGATCTGTTATCACATATGCCTCTCTCAAATTATATGCATTCCAGACATTCCATTATCCAAGCGAGATTAGGAGTCCCAGACTGGCTGCATATTTTTCTAAGTTCTGTTTTAAATCTGTTGTATTCTGTAATGATGTCATATTTATATCCCGATTGTTGCTTTATTTCAGGTAGAAATCCTGTATCCAGCACACTTTTCAATTTGGGTTCATCTGTTTTACACATTCCAAAGGTCACTTCTAACTTTCTCATCACTTCATCTATATTGACTCCTAATCTCCTTACTATATCGCTCGCGTCCCCTTTAACAGCTCTCTTAAGTCCTAACAAAATCTGTCCATGACTAAACACTTTTTCTTCTACCGATAAAAGGGCGTCAATTTCAAACTGAAAAGTAGCTTACTTCCCCTTTCTTGACTTCACCATAAAATGTCGAAAGTTTAAGATAGTGATAGCTACAACTAGTTGTCTTAGGCATGGCTCCTGGATCCATAGTACCGGGTTTTGTTCCTGATGAGGCAGTGTCAGTTTCCTTACTAAATTCTTCTCCTATATGTTTCATATATGACATCAAATCCTCCGGTTTCTCTATCTTGGGAGGTTTCATCTTTAATGCATGAAATGCCTCCAATATCTTCTTCTGAGAATTTTACTTCCTTTCCTCCAGCAGCTTCTGTATCACTCATTATAACTATATTTCTATATATCAATGTCACGCTATAACTATAGCTCTTCCAATAATATCTGTCAAAATCCAGACCTTTTGACCTATTCAACTTTTGATAAATAACACCTTTTCGCACTAATCAGTGTTCATCAGTTTGTGTTAAAATATTCAGTCTCCAAACCTCATATATATTTCAAATTCAAATTAATCACACCTTTTCACACTGATCAGTGTTCATCAGTTTGTGCTAAAATATTCAATCTCCAAACCTCATATATATTTCAAATTCAAAATTAATCAACTTTCACTTAATTCAATATTGCATTGTCTGAAATCTTCATATAACTCACTTAGGCTTTCACTCAACAATTCACTTAGTTAAGTATGCTCACTTAACTCACTTTTTCATTCAACTTGATATTCACTTTATATCATTAAGTTAAGTCACTTTCGCATTAAATCCACAATTTCATTAGTTCACTTAGGCACTAAGTCTCATTCAAACACAAATTCAAATATTTACTTCAATATGCCTTTCACGTTCAATTTCATTTACTTCATTATAGCACTAAGTCAAATTCAATTCTCAAGTTCTCTACACAACCAGTTTATTCGGTTTCAATCTAACTATAATTCACTTTTAAAGTCACAACATCAATCACCTTCAACTCAAATTTATTCAAACTCTATCACTTAATACCTTATGGCATTAACTATCCCGTTTACATAAGTCAATACAGCATTCAATGAAACCAATATACAAATATATACCGGTAAGTCAATATTGCTCAACATTAATTCTATATATATGAATGCTAAGTTAAAATCTTTCTGTGCCGAATCATTTATTTAGTTAAGTCACTTTTGTATTTACTCATGCGTTCACTTAATACGCTTATGCAGTCACTATCAACTGATCAGAGTCAAAGTACAGTAAAGTATTTCAAAGCTACGATCTCAAACAAAGTGTACATTCACTTTTCACAAATGCCTACTTTCACTTTCAAAAAACCAATACACAATAACTATCTGGTATCAATACCTCATCAATCATGATCTATTATTCTAAACCTTCCTTTCTATTGTAGTATTCTATACAATCATTAATCCATTCAATATATTGTTCATTCAACTATGAAAAATCAATACCTGATTTCATCAATATCAAAAATCAATTATCAAACTTAGTATTCAATATCAATATATTTCAAACAAGCAAATTAGGTTTTATTGAAACTTATGTAATTTCTACATCAAACCTATAGAAAACTGTTCAACCTTGAAAGTAAAAATCAGACAAGATATAAAAGTTTGACCAAATGGAGTATGAAAGTATTTCCAATACACAACACTGAGGTTAAAATCAAGTTCAACCTGGTCTCATAAAATGTTTACAAACAGACTTCAAATTGGGACATTTTAAGAGATGTCTCTAAATGGCAGTTTCGATGAGAATAGAGATATTAGTTAGATTGTTATAAGAAATAGTAGAATAGGAATAAAGAGTTATCAAATAGGTTGTACTTTTACCAAGAATGTTTAGTTAATGTGCAATGTGACAGCTCTCTCACTGACAATATTGGCACTTTCACATGTATATACAGAAACTGCAGTTATTCATAAACACAATTAAGCTGTGTAAACTAGTAAATATGTAAACGTATTGAAATGGCAACACTGTCTTTAACTATTACAGACTAGTTAACCGCAATTTGTGTATAAAAATTTTTTAACTCACCAATCAGTTGATAACTGTATTTTACTGTAAAATAACGGTACTTTAACTTTAAAATACCATAAAATGTCTTACTATGCCACTATCACACACACTTCAACTGTTTTAAAAATGTTTCATCAAATATCACATATAGTTCTTTGATTTAGGTACTAAATTCACTGTTGAAAACTTCAAACAACGGTTTTTGTCAATTGTTATTGTTTTTCTCTCCCGCCGTCAAAATGAAAAGTGATGAAACTTTTCATACATCAAAATAGCACTGTCACTGTAATAATCACTGTTTATAAAAATACCTCGTTGGAGTAACTAAAATTGTCATTTGTCTTCTCCTGTTTAAACGTGAATCCAGAAATGTCCAGAAATGCCATCTGGAACAAAAATTCTGATAATGCACAAAGAGAAAAATCTCTTTTACATGTTTAAAATCCATGACAAGGACAACTTAGCATTATAAAATAAGTCCATATTTCAAACTTCTGGTTGCTGGCTGAGTGTCACTGCTATGCTTCGCTCATATCACAATATCACAGTTGAGCGCCATTGTCGCTCTGGTTGATTTTACTGTTCTTAGTCCATTAATATTAAGTAAGTATAACTACAGGTGGGGGTAAAGGGTAGGTTCATCTCTGGTCCACTGTGTAGATAATAAGCCAAGGATATATGGTTTCAATCTCTTTAATCCAATATATCTCTAAAGATATTTAGCATCCTGAAAGTAAACATTATGAACAATATTAATAATAAGGTAATACATATAATTGATACATCAAGTTACTGTATATATATCATATTAAGCATATCGAATTACCATATACATTATATTAAGTTTATCTCTTATTCAAATAATAACAATACAGGTTAACTCATACATTTGTGTGAAGTGGCATATTACTAATATAAATCACATCTATTTAGGCAAAGTATGTCAACTTACATACACATTACAGCTTATACATGTACATGACAAACACACAATTTGGCTTACCAAGTTGTGGACCTGAATATACTTTTCCTATATACAAATACACCAGCTCAGCCTCTCCACACCACACATTACATGCTCTCTGTGAATCAGTTAGTTGTGACTGTAGATGATTAAAAAGTTTACAGTGCAAATCAAGAATGATACAGTGATGCCATTTATGAAACACATGTACATTACTCAAAATAAGCTAAACTGTCCAAAACAGAATAGGGCAAAAGTATTAAAGATAAAATCCTCTGATGAGACATATTTACTTAATTGAATACATAATGAGTGAAATCAACAAACCTTACATCCAAATAAATCCTTTATAAAACCATTTAAATAACATTTAAACCCTCTGCAAAATCATACATGCATCCATTGTCATTACTTTCTAGGAATGGATAAGCATGAATGAAACAGTGTGTACGTAACCTACTAGGAGAGGAATTTATGTAAGCGGTTCAGTTAGCTCAGATGGTAGAGCAATCGCCCTGTAAGCTAAGGGTCACGATTCGAGTCCCAGACTGGCTGCATATTTTTCTCGTCCTGTAACATTGGCACCCAACGAGGAACTGTGACTGATATATATTCCGAGAAATATTTCACATGATTCTGTTCTCTATGGAAATTCGGGACGAATTCCAAATTTGTGAGGGAATATGTCACAGTGTGTATGTAACCTACTAGGAGAGAAATTCATGTAAGCGGTTCGATTAGCTCAGAAAGTAGAGCATTTGCCCTGTAAGTGAAGGGTCCCCGGTTTGAGTCCCGAACTGGCTGCATATTTTTCTCGTCCTGTAACATTATTTACTTTGTTTGTTGCAAATACCTGAGTTTTTTTCAACCAAGTTACACTCAAAATGTATTTGACCGAAGTTATCACCTTCCAGGACAATGTTTACACGAGGATATTTTTTCTAGAGGAGAATTTTATATATGCAGTAACTGGTACCAAAATGGCCGTAGATCTTTTTTGTGTACATGTTCAACCGGGCCAAATAACACATGATTGATGGAGTTTTGAGCTGTTTTGATGGGTGTATGTTGTATTTGGAATGATACAAAAGGTTAGCAGAAGAAAACTGATTTTGTTATTTTTTTACAGTTATTTTACGGTAAGCACACCGGTAATACGGTCAAGGAGCATATAAACACATTACCTTTGATGACCATAATGCAGTTTGACCATTTTCCTACTCAAAATTAGAGATATACATACAATAAGATACTCACAATCTTTAACATTATTTTTCTCCATATAGAAAAAAGTATTTTTTTGCATATGCCATAATAATGAGGTCATTTATATTTTGCAAATTCCACATGGGTACCCATGTATCGAGTATTAACCCCTGCATTGAATAGTTGATAATATAGAATAGTGATTAATATAATGAATATGCATAGACTCCCGCCAAATAATCACGTAATGAAATAGTCGCTTGTCACGTGATAATTTAGCTTAAATATATTATCTCATTTAATCGACGTAATAGGGGTGAGACTAGCCCCTTTACGTCTCATTTCCACCCGAACAAAACCAAGTGGAAAATTAGACCACATACATACGTCTTTTTCGAAGACAAATACTGCGTCAACAATCGTTAATTCCTTAAAACGTTGATTTATATTGATAAAATAATGAATAATAAATGCAAGCTATGCAAAAAACTGTCCTGTAGTTTGATAGACGGTGAATATGACCAAGACATTCGAATTTACCTTATTTCGCTGTCATTTAGCAGCCATTTTACATAAGTGGAGTTAGATGCGAGTTAGATCCGAGCTACTGGGTGGAAACATGTACATGCGAAATCGGAACTTCGGCGGAGTGAGCGTTATGGGTTATAGAGGAATGAGAAAGTTTTCTTCTGTCCGATATTTCGTCATGTTTTTAGTTTAAAATCTATAATTATTTTAATGAATATAATTATGATTAAGTGTTTTGCTACTGCTGAAGAATAAATAAAAAAACAAGATTTAAATTGAAAAAAATTACAGAGAGAAATATATGGGTTATAGCAAGGACTTTTATATCTCTAGTTTAGTTTAAACTTATTTATTTTACTTCGATTGTGAAACAAGTTCTTACAACTTAGACAAATCACGCTCGAAGTCTTCCTGGGTAGAACCAGAGACGTCCATGTCTCTGGTAGAACCAGTACAAAGAATATGCGGAAAAAGTATCTTGCTCAAGGACACCACACATAGCCGTAGCGGAGGATCGAACTCGCGACCCTCAGATCATTGGTTCGGTGCTCTACCGCTGGACCAAGCGCTCCATATCTCTATGGGTTATAGACAAATAAGAAAAGAAAACATTCTTCTGTCTTATGATATATATTTTGTTATTTGTAATATTTTATTACCCGCACCCCACCCCAACATAAACAGAATAAATTTGATTAAATCAACTTGTTTAAATGTTTGCTTTCAGACGCATATTTTCTCGTATATGCGCACAGAGCTGGGATTAGTGAAGTATTTGCAAAAGTAAACACTCACAAGTCAATTAAAGTATGGGCGTCGAAAAATAAAAATATAAACGTTACCTATCCAAGTACTCTGTTTCTCTTTAGACTATAACGGATGTGCGTGTATTCAACACCGCGTGTATTGGTGGAAAGGACATGTGAATGCATACAACAGTTTAGTGTTCTTGTAAACCGTTGATACTAAAGTCTGTACATGAATATCAAGATATGTCTGCCATTTATAGTGGGGTGTGATCAAATACAATAATATTCAGCAGCTTTCATTATTTTAAATAATGTCCGTCTGAACAACATTGGGTGATAAGCTAGGACTGTTTGGGCATTTATTGCTAAGTTTTCAACTAATTGATATCGTATGTATCGGCCACACAATTTTTAATGATTCTAACTACTTATTGACAGTATATCAAATTGTTGTTGAAATGGGAATTGTCATAAGCTAACAGTAAAACAAGTTTCTTATATTGTGAATGTCTAATGAAGATTTTGAATAATAAATAACGTATGTATCATTCAATTTCTAACCAAAGAACCGTGCTTGAAGCATTGCATTACTCAACCCACAGATCCTTGACGAAGCTATAGCAATATTTTTTTCAGTTGCAATATGGATTGATACCAATTTAGAACTAATAAGTGTATCGTTGACCATAATGCATTAGTAATATACAAGATTATTTTCAATAGCCACGTATGCATCAATGATTTGACATCGGCTTAACGTTGTACATAAGTTAATATGGTAAAAAAAAAATATTGTGCACTATTGGCGCATGTAGTTATCTTTTGAAAATTAAATTTTGCTCTTTTACTATACGTTCAACGGTTATGATAAAAGATTACCAGAGATTTATGAACACACGCTTAACTTTCGGCATTGAAGTATATAACCTGACGTAGTTATTATCATTAACTGATGAGCTCCTTAAAGTGTTTTAGGATATATTGACAGGAGGTAGGAATGGGTGGAAGTACTGGACAACATTATGTAGATCTCATAATACACTTACAAAAGATCACTAATGAAAACGGTAGTAGAAGATAAAAAAATATGAAAATAACGGATATTCCAAAGTCGAAGCAATGCGGAGAAAGACAATGTCATGTGTGTGGCTGCATTATTTGCGAAAGGAAATGTTAGTGTACAGGCAGCATTTAGTTTAAACATTATTTTGTTCACAGTAAACATGGTAGTCATACATTCAATTACAAGTGAAAAAGATCCACAAGAAAGCTGTGCTATCTTATTATCCGTTTTCTACTTAGTTTAAACATATTTTATTTCATTTTGTTGCAATACAATAACATGTAATATTTTATAAGCTGTAAGAATGATACACAGATAAAAAATGGATTGGACTGAAAGCATGCTTATGTAAATCCGCTCCATAATTTTCTACTTATAAAGTACAAGCAAGATTTCTGCTACCGACACAATATTTATTAAACTTTAATAGTGATGAATATTGTCATTTTTTTGTCAAAACACAAACACAAGTATTGGTTTGTCTAATTTGAATACACACTGTGACAGGAAATGTTACTTTTTTCGGAAAATAATGCGTAATAAGTACTGTATTTCCAATTTACCGCGTAGAACTTCCATCACAGTGTTTCTATTCAAATCGCTATGACGCTTGAACGGTGCGCGTCACGTGATAACTGTCAAAAACGATTAGAAAGTAGGATTGTATGTAAAAACTAAGTTATTTAAGTGTTAAATGTGTGGTTTTGTGGATTTTTTTACGTTATGGACATATATAAAGTCTTTTTTTAACAACCGGTAAGAGTTTTTGCTAATGATATTACATATTTTAATCACTATGAGTGTTTTGGCTTCCGCGTTGAAATCGGTGCGGAAAATCCACCCATAAAAAAGCGAATGGAGTATGCACGTAGAGGACGATCACATAATAAATATAAAAATCGTTCGAAAACGTGCTTTGATATGCATTACAAATATATCTGCAATATTTGCAAATGCTGAAGTTCAGGTTTGCAATTGTTTTGACCTGTCTAGATCTATTTTCTTGCGTTCCGTAAATGCATATGTGTAAAATGTGTGTGAATATATATGCAGGTGCTCGTATGTGTTAATCACGAGACGAAAACATCCGGGGATGCGCTAGAAGGAACCTTTTGCTAGACAAAATCTTGTTTTAAATTTATGTTTGTTTACATACGTTTTCGAAAGTGATCGCCATTTTGTCAGTTCAGCCGAAGTATTTCTATAAACTTTGTTTTGATTGGTCAATACGGACACCTCAGAGTCAATCGGAACATCGCTTGGCAATTTCCATAAACGTTCGAACGTTTCGATTGGGCAGAAAATTTGGCGCAATTTTATGCACAATTTTCACGAGGACAAAATGACAGATGGATTGCAGCTGCAGAAAATTTCATATTTTTGTATTATTTTGCAATTAACCTGGACAATTTTCGATGCGTTTTCCTTTGGGAAGAAGGACTTTCCAGCAACTGAGAGGAAAATTGCACACAAGTCAGTTCAACTGCTCCAGGTATGTTCAAGAAAATCTCAGTATGATTTTTTTACCGGTTTTCGATCACTTAAGAATCTTCGATAGATACACTGAAAGGCAAAAGAAAGTATATATTTTGTTTTTTAAAATTATTTCATTATTGGATAAGTTTATTCATGTGATGGAAAATGAACTGATTTTTTCTTATTGTTTTGCTTTGAAATGAATTAAATGTTGTTTTTTATTCAACAATATGATGAAATATAAATATACAAAATGTATATGTAATATATACAGTATACCTATTACCGCGAATGCCCGTATAAAAACAGTCTGGGAAGACATGCACAAAGCTCCAACTTCCTTTAGCGTCGGCATTTGTTTGCATTTTGTATCGGCAACTGTTTATTACTCAGCATACTTGAGTAACCTTACTACTGTTTATTATTGACTCCATTCTTTACATGGTTGAAAAAAATGTAGACTCGCGGTATTAGGTATGACCAGTATACATTTATTGTTCTTTGACCTGTCGACGTTTATAGGTTTATACTTTCTTTCTCCTTTCACTGTATATCATTGCTAAAAGGATGTTGACACTAAATGCATTTAAATAACTGTAATATAATAATATAATAATTTAATCAGTGTTTTTTTTCGACCATTTTTATAGCCGTTATTGGGTCATATTCCCAATGGCAAATAGTATCTTTTTCCCAATTGAACATTGTTAAAAATTCCCAATTGAAAGCTTCAAAAATGTAAATTGAAACTTGCCATACTTCCTTGATAAAATAAACAAAGTTTTCCCCATTCTGAATTTAGTATGACATTGATTATTTAATTAAATGGCCTGATAAGCAAGTATACACATTTTTATGAAGTTGAACAAATATATTTAATGCATAAGTTTTTCCCAATGTTAATGAAAACGCAACAAAAATTCCCAATTCCAATGGTATGGGTCATCTTCCCAAAATGGTGGGGGAAAAACACTGTCTGTGGCCTAGTGGTCTAAGGTGCCATCTCAAAATCACTTACCTACCACCGCTAATGTCGTAGGTTTGAGTCCCGCTCCAAAAACTGTGAGAAAGTTTCCAGTTACTTGCGAAAGGGTGGTGGTTCTACTTAGTCTGAGGTCTTCCTCCACCAGTAAAACTGGATATGCCATGAAATGTGTTGAAAATGGCGTTAAACCCCATTAAAAAACCAAAACAAACAAAAAACATTTGTAGATTGAATGATCTATTTTGTAACTTTGTTTGTTTTCACATATTTTTCTATCATATGTGACATTGAAACCACACTGCAAGATGCATTATTTGACACATTAAAATCATGCAAAATCTTTACTTTGAGTTTCAGTAACACTATTCTGAAATGAAAACCAAAAGTTTTGTCAGTAAATCCCATAGGGTACATTTAAAGCCGGATGTGTATCTGGATATGGAAATGATATTATGAAGACACAGTCTTGAATTAAATTTGGGTTTGTAACAAACAGAATCGGTGATTGAATAAAATATACCATTTTTTATTCTGGTGATATCCGCCATCCTAAATCGTTCTAGTTTCAATGTAAAGGGAGGTAATTTACCGACTTAATCGCTTTCATGAGGGAATGCATGTACAATGATGCTTTGTTATGCATTCTTTTACAAGTTTTTTTTTTTTATGTTTTATCTCAACATTTACACAGTTTTAATTGTTTAACTAGACAAATAGTGCTTTTATTTGACAAAATGATGTTTTACACAAAGGGGCAACAACTTTCAACCAGATTATAGAATAAATTATCAAATTCTGTTGATGTGGCTTTTAATATTTCAACAAATGTAGTTGAATTAAAAAAATATCGATATCTTTTTTTGTATTATAGTTAAAGTTGCATGAAAATACCGACAGAACTTTTGGAACTCGGTATATATGCAGTGTTCATTACTTTAATGTATATTAATGTTTTGAACAGGAAACTGTTGGGCAAACCAAGCAGTTTTCACTAAATTGAAATTCACTAACCCACCCTCTTTTTGCTCCATTTCAGGCATTGATATACCCTTAAGAAGGAATAAAAGGAGTGTGTAACCGAAATGCTGGAAGAACTGGTGCTCCAACAGCAACATGAATTAACAGACTGGACTTCTTGCCTAAGGTCATATGGGAATGTTGCCGACAGTGAACGCCTGTGATTTCTTAGGCAGTAGAAATCTTAAGTGTATGGTTAAACAAGTGACATTCTTAACTTTTAAAACTAAATGCAATTTAGATAAAAAAATTACCAACTATTCAAACTGGTTTGTAGTGCAATGTGCTTAGACAGAACAATTTAAGAATTCCTTTGTGAGAACTGTGTATAAGTGGAACCAGCTAGAAGAGAGCACAACCAATTCCCAGACAGTTGAGGCCTTTAAGACTTGCCTCCAGTGCTGACTGAGCTCTCTCATCTCCTTTAGTTATCTACCAGTATTCGGGAAATACTACATATGCTGCAGATACAGGTAAGACAGACAGTTCAGCACTGTCATTTTCAAGTATTAAGAAATGGACATCGAGAAAATTGTCATTCTGGAATATGTAATTATTTGCAGGATTTTTATATCCTTTTTTGCATTAACCTGGTTTGCACAGATCTTGGAAAAAAACCTTGAATTTGATGCCCGTCTTAAAAACCCCTTCAAAGAAACAAATTTGTCTTTAAAAAGTCCATTAAAAAAAGCAGAGTTAAATGAATTAGAAAATGAGAGAAATAGTGAGATGGCACAGTCGTTCACACATGTTGGAAAATTAGAAGATTTAGAATGTATCACAGAAATAATACAGAGAAACACAGCAATGTCTTATGAAGCATTCACCAAAACGATGATAAGTCGCACCGATCATGAACCTGAGATCAAAACCCGAAACCCATGAATCACGAGTCTGACATCTTATCATGTAGCCTGACATTGATGATTGAATTTTAAAATATTAGAATTACCCTAAGCTTGATAAAGAAATCAAAAGTTATTTTTGCGGTCAGTGTTGATGTAGATCCAGGAGAGCCTGCATATTATGCTGTACTATATATAATGTTTGCTACTCAGTCAATAGATTATCAAAAAACACTATTTAGACCAGGAATTGAATTTAAGAGAAAATGGTCTGTTACATATATTTACTGTTACACATATTTACCTGTCTAAGAGAGAATAAGAAATAATTTTATATCTCTTTTCTTATCGTGTTTAGCTGGTGCGGCCATTGCTGCACACTGAGAAATTGCTGATAAAATTTTGATTTCATACCCTTTTTAGTAAAATTAGATGAAGCATGGATGAGTTCTGTTTTTTTTTTTGTTGTTTTACAGAACTGGCACTGTCTTTTGGTAATTAAAATTGTGTTACTGCCGAAATAAAGGAACAAAGGTTTTAATTTATCTTTTTTCATTAGGAAGCAGATGCAGTTCAAATCTCTATTCAAGAATATTGACCTAGCTGACTGTGATAGCCATATATTAATAAACTAAATTGCCTATTGTTTATAAAATTGATAAAATGAGTTTATGAACAAATAATGGTCGACTGAATATTTAGCATCATTTTATTTGCCATCGAGGGTTTACTGTACAGTTGTTCAGTTAACCATTCTCGAGCACACCCCATATCTGCAAGCAACTGATAACTTTCCCACTTGAATCAGCAGTGAGAGACAAATGATAATGTGACACAATGTTGTATGTCAATCATTTCGGAGACTGTTGCCGGGTGGGGATTTGAACTCACGACACCTGGATTGATAGTCGAAACTGACTGAGCTAATCTGGCCTGTCACAATTAAATGGCTTTTATTTGTATTTTAATAATAAATTTACGATACCATGTCATTTTCACACCTTACGTTTTTGCATTAACCTTTTCTTTTTAGTTTACTATATAAGCTTAAGTAAAAAATTAAGAAATCTTCTTGTCAGAAACTACTGGCTCGATTTTAAAATAATTTCACAGAAATGTTCCTTGGAGGATCCTTCACCAAGTTTTTCAAACCGTCTTGATTCGTAAAAAAAACATGGCAGCCAGGGGGTGGGGTAAGTTTACTATATATAAAGCTATAGTAAAAACTTAAGAAATCTTCTTATCAGAAAACACCAGATCAATTTTAAAACAATTTCGCAGAAATGTTTCTTGGGTGACCCATAACCAAGTTTGTTCAAGCCGTTGTGATTTGTTAAAAAAGATGACTGCAACCGTGAGGTGTTAGTTTACTGTATAGGCAGCTATAGTAAAAACTTCAAAAGCGTTCTTGTCAGAATCTACTGACCTAATTTCGATGTAATTTCACTGACATTTACCATGGGAGAACCTCTACCAAGTTTGGACGTTATACACATGACATCACGAGAAGCTTGACACTGAGGCATTGTGAAATTATATTACATATTAGGAAAACTAAACACAACGATGGCCCCCCCAAACACCCCCACCTTGTTGCCTATTTTTTTATGTATTTTTGTTTTAATTTTATTTTGTATTAAATCGAATACTTTGCTCCATTTCAATTTTGTAACTGACCAAAAGACCCTCACCGACCCAAAGACCCCCCCCCCCCCCCCCCCCCCTTTGAAACTGTGAAGCATTGTGAAATCACATATCAGGAAAACTAAACACAACTCTGGCGTGCCCCCACCCCCCATTTTTTTGGTATTGAATCAAATACTCTGCCCCATTTTTGTTAATACCAATTCTTCCACATTAGTTTTCAGGTTAGCTCCGAGAGCAGCTGCTAAAGCACCGCCCCCAAAAATGATTTGATTATTATTTGTAAGAGTGCTGTTTTTATACCCCCCGACAAACGAAGTTTTGAGGGGGTATACTGGAGTCACCCTGAGGTCGGTCTGTCGGTCGGTCTGTCCGTTGCAATTTTCCTTGTCCGGAGCATAACTTGAAAAGTACTGGATGGAATTTCATCAAACGTCATACAATGGTAGAATATAATGACAGGAAGTGCAGTGTACAAGAAACATAACTCTATTCTTGCTAATTACAGAGTTATTGCCCTTTGATATTTTTTCTTGTCCGGAGCATAACTTGAAAAGTACCGGATGGAATTTCATCAAGCTTCATACAATGGTAGAATATAATGAGAGGAAGTGCAGTGTACAGGAAACATAACTCTATTCTTGCTAATTACAGAGTTATTGCCCTTTGATATATTTCCCTGTGATATTTTTTCTTGTCCGGAGCATAACTTGAAAAGTACCGGATGGAATTTCATCAAGCTTCATACAATGGTAGAATATTATGACAGGAAGTGCAGTGTACAAGAAACATAACTCTATTATTGCTAATTACAGAGTTATTGCCCTTTGATATTTTTTCTTGTCCGGAGCATAACTTGAAAAGTACCTGATGGAATTTCATCAAGCTTCATACAATGGTAGAATATAATGAGAGGAAGTGCAGTGTATGAGAAACATAACTCTATTCTTGCTAATTACAGAGTTATTGCCCTTTGATATATTTCCCTTGTCCGGAGCATTACTTCTAAAGTACTGGATGGAATTTCATCAAACTTCATACAATGGTAGAATATAATGACAGGAAGTGCAGTGTACAAGAAACATAACTATTCTTGCTAATTACAGAGTTATTGCCCTTTGATATATTTCCCTTGTCCAGAGCATTACTTTTAAAGTACTGGATGGAATTTCATCAAACTTCATACAATGGTAGAATATAATGACAGGAAGTGCAGTGTACAAGAAACATAACTCTATTCTTGCTAATTACAGAGTTATTGCCCTTTGATATATTTCTCTTGTCTGGTGCAGTACTTTTAAAGTACTTTTAAAACCATCAGTGATAACAGTTTAATAAAGTTCATGAAAGAACCAAGTTGATGAATACATGGAGTTCGAGCAAAGCAGGTTCGATATTGTATTCCTAGTGCTCTTGTTTGTTTCTTATCCATAAAATTGTTGTCCCTCAACATAACTCGAAAATGTATAACATTTATTGATTGCCATGAAAGCTTGTACACTGCACAATAATTAAAAAGACCGTTTTTAATTTTAACAAAACCATAAAAAAATTAACAATACAAACAACTCAATCCATAACATTCTCTTTTATTAAGAATTTCTTTTGTCTGGAGCATAACTTTAAAACTATTGGATATAATTTAATAAAACTTCATACAATGGTTAACCATTTTCTGTCATGGCGGCGTTCGGGGGTATTCATCACTACAGTGATAGGTCTAGTTTATATTGAAATGTGCGAATTGTTGGTGAAAGTGTTGTTTTATATATGGGACTGTGTGTATTATTGTTAGGTGTTGTTTTGTATTAGGGAATATCTGCATTGTATGTGGAAGAGTTGTTTTGCATTTGGGAACATGTGCATTGTTGGTGAGAGTTGTTTTTGCATATATGTGTATTGTTGGTGATAGTGTTGTTTTGTATTTTGGACTATATATGTATTGTTGTTGAGAGTGTTACTTTATGTTGAGAATATGTGTGTTGTTGGTGAGTGTTGTTTGTATTTGGGAATATGTGCAATGTTGGTGAAAATGTTGTTTTGTATTTTGGAATCTGTGCATTTTGGTGAGTGTTGTTTTACAATTGAGAATAGGGACATTGCTTGTGAGTGTTGTTTTGTATTTGGAAGTATATGCATTGTTGGTGAGAGGGTTGTTTTGTATTTGGGAATATGTACATTGTTGATGAGAGTTGTTTTATATTTTGGAATATATACATTGTTGGTGAGTGTTGCTTTGTATCTGGAAATATATGCATTGCTGGTGAGTGTTGTTTTGTGTTTGTGAATATGTGCATTGATGGTATGTGTTTTGTATTTACGAATATGTATTGTTGGTGAGTGTTGTTTTGCATTTCGGACTATGCATTGTTGGTGAGATATGTGTGTTGGTGAGAGTTGTTTTGTATTTGGGAATTTGTGTATTGTTGGTGAGATTGTTGCTTTGTTTTTGGAAATATATGCATTGTTGGCGAGTGTTGTTTTGTTTTTGGAAACATGTGCATTGTTGGTGAGTGTTGTTTTGTATATGGGAATATGGACATTGTTGGTGAGAATGTTGTTATGTATTTGTAGCTATGTACATTGTTGGTGAGTGTTGTTTTGTATTTGGGAATATGGAGATTGTTGGTGAGAGTGTTGTTTTGTATTTGGGACTATGTGCATTGTTGGTGAGTGTTTTGTATTTTGTAATGTGTGTATTGTTGGTGAGAGTGTTGTTTTGTATTTGGGAATATGTGCATTGCTGGTGCGTGTTGTTTTGTATTTGGGACTAAGTGCATTGTTGGTGAGTGTTTTGTATTTTGTAATGTGTGTATTGTTGGTAAGAGTGTTGTTTTGTATTTGGGAATATGTGCATTGTTGCAGGGTGGTGAGTGTTTTGTTTTGTATTATGGAATGTTTGTATTGTCGGTGAGAGTGTTGCTTTGTATATGGAAATATATGCATTGCTTGTGAGTGTTGTTTTGTATATGTGAATATGTGCATTGATGGTATGTGTTGTTTTGTATTTACGAATGGGTATTGTTGGTGAATGTTGTTTTGTATTTTGGACTATGTGCATTGTTGGTGAGATATGTGTTGTTGGTGAGAGTGTTGTTTTGTATTTGGGAATTTGTGTATTGTTGGTGAGAATGTTGCTTTGTATTTGGGACTATATGTATTGTTTGTGGGTGTTGTTTTGTATTTTGGAATATGTGTATTGTTGGTGAGTGTTGATTTGTGTTTTGGAATATGTGTATTGTTAGTGAGATTGTTGCTTTGTTTTTGGAAATATATGCATTGTTGGCGAGTGTTGTTTTGTTTTTGGGAAGATGTGTACTGTTGGTGAGTGTTATTTTGCAATTGGGAAAATGTGCATTGTTGGTGAGTGTTGTTTTGTATATGGGAATATGGACATTGTTGGTGAGAATGTTGTTTTGTATTTGTAACTATGTACATTGTTGGTGAGAGTGTTGTTTTGTATTTGGAACTATGTGCATTATTGGTGAGTGTTATTTTGTTTTTTTGGAATATGAAGATCGTTTGTGTGAATGTTGTTTTGTATTTGGGACTATGTGCATTGTTGGTGAGTGTTTTGTTTTTTGTGAATATATGCGTTGTTGGTGAGTGTTTTGTATTTTGGTATGTGTGTATTGTTGGTGAGAGTGTTGTTTTGTACTTCTTATGAATATGTGCATTGTTGGTGAGTGTTGTACCTTATACAAATCACTCTTGGTAAACCAGTTGTATAAGGATGTACATTATGTCAATCACTCTTGGTAAACCAGTTGTACAAGAATATATTGTGAAGAAAAGGTTGATTATTTTGTGTTGAGCTAGATATATGTGAGGTTGGTGAGAGTGTTTGTTATTTTGTGTTGAAAAAAATGTGTAGTGTTTGGGAAATGTTTGTTGTTGTTTTTTTTTAGAATAATATGTGTGATTTTGGGGAGAATGTTTTTACGTTCTGCAAATCACTCTTGACCAGCCAGATGTACAAGAATATACATCATACAAATCTCATCTGATGCTGTACAATGATAAGCATTAAACGTATCACTCTTGATCAACAGGAAGAAATGACTGGAAACTGTTTGAATTGTTGAGAGTGTGTTTTATATTTAGAGACAAATTTATATGTTTGGAAATGTTTTACTTTGTGTTGGGAATGATGTATATATTTTTTTGGGAGGCTTCAGTGTTTTGTATTTAGAGAGATATATGTGATGTCTGGGAGAGTGTTTGTTGTTTTGTATTTAGAGAGATATATGTGATGTCTGGGAGAGTGTTTGATGTTTTATGTTGGGAGAAATTTACTGTGATGTTGGGGAGAAGGTTGGATAATTTTGTGTGGAGCAAATGATGTGATGTTGGGGAGAGTGTTTGTTGGTTTTTGTTTGGAGAAAGTTATTGTGATGTTGGGGGGAAAATGTTTGATAATTTTTTGTTGTCCTAGATATATTTGATGTTGGTGAGCATTTGTAGTTTTGACCCCCCCCCCACCCCAAAAAAAATTTTATGGTGGCATATAGTAATCGCAGCGTCTGTCCTTCCGTCTGGTATTTCATTTCCGGCCTGTAACTTTGTCGTGCATAGATGGATTTTGTTGATACTTGCAACAATTGATCAACAGAACATGACGTGTCGCAAGTAAGACCCACACCAGTGCCTCAAAGGCCAAGGTCACAATTTCAGATTGTTTGACAACATTTTGAGTTTATGTGAGATTTCGTTTCTGGCCTGTAACATTGTCATGCATAGATGAATTTTAATGATACTTGCTACAAATGATCCAACATAACATCATGACATGTTGGGGTGACATTTCATGACATGTTGGAGTGACATTTCTTGTTTGTTGAGTAAAATATGTGTGGTGTTTAAGAAAATGTTTTTGTTTTTGTTTTGAGAGTAATGTGTGATTTGGGGGAAGAATGTATGTACGTTTTGCAAGTTACTCTTGATCAACTCGCAATACAAGGATGTACATTATGCAAATCACTCTTTGATCAACATGTACTGTTATTAACCAGTTTGTATATTGTTGAGACAGTTCAAGATGAGAGGATATGTTATTTTGTGTTGGAAATATATCTATAATGATATTGTGCAGCTTGGTTTGAATATATATGTATTGTGAGAAAGACAACTGCTTGAGTACTATGACAGTATAACATGACTACAATTCTGTGGAGTCTGGAACACTTTCAACACTTACGGGTTTCACTATGAGTAGTAACTATGAGGGAACTTGACTTGATTGGATTATTACATCAGTGAACATGGAGGTCACACAGTGGACAACATGATGTATTATCTCTGAACACTTTCCACTTTGGTGGTCCTCATACAGCAGCCGGCATGGTGGTTGTCATCAAACAGCAGACAGCATGATGTCTCGATCTCTTTAAACACATTCCAACCTGAATGTCATCACACAGTAGAGGACATGGTGTTTCACCTGAGGTTCACTAGCTTAACTGATGTATATGACGTGATATTGTAATACTGGGGATGGAGAAATGACATTATTTACTACAAAAATGTGATGTGTAACTACAACAAAAGGATAGACAAATTGACACTCTCTATCAGAGAAATATACCACGCGACCACACCATTGGAATAGGAAGATTTTCCCCGACTACTTCTGAAACATAATGTGGAACTACAGCACTGATACAGAAGGATTGTCGCACTGTGTACTAGAAGTATGATTTGAAAGCTCAACATTTGGACAGAAACATTGCCATTTTCTGACACAGAAATATGATGCGAGACTACAACACTTGGGCAGTAAATTGACCAAACTTTAACACAGAAGTATTGGAGACAGTAGCAATTGGCCCATTGCTTTGCGTTTCATATAAATACTCTGTGGTAAAGATTGATCAAGTTATTGTCCATGTGTTGCAGTCTCGCATCATATTTCCATGTTAGAGAGAGGCAATATTACTATCCTTGTGTTGAACTTCCAAATTATACTTCTAGTGCACAGTGCGACAATCCTTCCGTATTAGTGCTTTAGTTTCATATTATGGTTCTGAGGCAGTGAGTAACAATCTTTTTGTTCCAATGGTGTAGTCTCCTGGCATACTTCTGTGATAGAAAGTGTCAATTTGTCTATCCTTTTGTTGTAGTCACCTATCATGTTTCTATGGTAGATAATGGTATTTCTACAGCACTACTGCTACAATATCACATTATATACACCAGTGAGGCAAGTTTGTCTCAGATGAAACACCATATCCTCTGCTGTGTGATGACAAGCAGTATGTAATGTTGTTTTTGCTGATAAGTTCATCTGACGGGTTCCACCTTTCTTTCCGAGTCCCTGGCCCCATTTATGGACGCAAGGATTGATGTTGGCGATTCGTTGTTGCAGTAGCCAGTAGTGCAGCGATGAGGGAACTTGACAGGATTGGATTATTACATCAGCGAACATGGAGGTCACACAGTGGAAAACATGATTTATTTTCTCTGGAGCACTTGCCACTTTGGTGGTCATCATACAGAAGCCATGATTCCACACTAGTGGTCATCATACAGCAGCCGGCATGGGGTATCCACACTGGTTGTCATCAAATAGCAGACAGCATGATGCCTCGATCTCTTTAACACATTCCAACCTGAATGTCATCACACAGTATAGGACATGGTGTGTCACCTGAGGTTCACTCGCTTCACTGATGTATATGATGTGATATTGTAATACTGGGGATGGAGAAATGACATTATTCACTACAAAAATGTGATGTGTAACTACAACAAAAGGATAGACAAATTGACACTCTCTATCAGAGAAATATACCACGCGACTACACCATTGGAATAGGAAGGTTGTCACCGACTACTTCTGAAACATAATGTGAAACTACAGTACTGATACAGAAGGATTGTCGCACTGTGCACTAGAAGTATGATTTGAAAGCTCAATATTTGGACAGAAACATTGCCATTTTCTGACACAGAAATATGATGCGAGACTTCAACACTTGGGCAGTAAATTGACCAAACTTTAACACAGAAGTATTGGAGACAGTAGCAATTGGTCCATATGCTTTGCGTTTCATATAAATACTCTGTGGTAAAGATTGATCAAGTTATTGTCCATGTGTTGCAGTCTCGCATCATATTTCCATGTTAGAGAGAGGCAATATTACTATCCTTGTGTTGAACTTCCAAATTATACTTCTAGTGCACAGTGCGACAATCCTTCTGTATTAGTGCTTTAGTTTCATATTATGGTTCTGAGGCAGTGAGTAACAATCTTTTTGTTCCAATGGTGTAGTCTCCTGGCATACTTCTGTGATAGAAAGTGTCAATTTGTCTATCCTTTTGTTGTAGTCGCCTATCATGTTTCTATGGTAGATAATGGTATTTCTACAGCACTACTGCTACAATATCACATTATATACACCAGTGAGGCAAGTTTGTCTCAGATGAAACACCATATCCTCTGCTGTGTGATGACAAGCAGTATGTAATGTTGTTTTTGCTGATAAGTTCATCTGACGGGTTCCACCTTTCTTTCCGAGTCCCTGGCCCCATTTATGGACGCAAGGATTGATGTTGGCGATTCGTTGTTGCAGTAGCCAGTAGTGCAGCGATGAGGGAACTTGACAGGATTGGATTATTACATCAGCGAACATGGAGGTCACACAGTGGACAACATGATGTATTTTCTCTGGAGCACTTGCCACTTTGGTGGTCATCATACAGAAGCCATGATTCCACACTAGTGGTCATCATACAGCAGCCGACATGGTGTTTCCACACTGGTTGTCATCAAATAGCAGACAGCATGATGTCTCGATCTCTTAAACACATTCCTACCTGAATGTCATCACACAGTAGAGGACATGGTGTGTCACCTGAGGTTCACTCGCTTCACTGATGTATATGATGTGATATTGTAATACTGGGGATGGAGAAATGACATTATTCACTACAAAAATGTGATGTGTAACTACAACAAAAGGATAGACAAATTGACACTCTCTATCAGAGAAATATACCACGCGACTACACCATTGGAATAGGAAGATTGTCACCGACTACTTCTGAAACATAATGTGAAACTACAGTACTGATACAGAAGGATTGTCGCACTGTGCACTAGAAGTATGATTTGAAAGCTCAATATTTGGACAGAAACATTGCCATTTTCTGACACAGAAATATGATGCGAGACTACAACACTTAGGCATTAAATTGACCAAACTTTAACACTGCTGTGTGATGACAAGCAGTATGTAATGTTGTTTTTGCTGATAAGTTCATCTGACGGGTTCCACCTTTCTTTCCGAGTCCCTGGCCCCATTTATGGACGCAAGGATTGATGTTGGCGATTCGTTGTTGCAGTAGCCAGTAGTGCAGCGATGAGGGAACTTGACAGGATTGGATTATTACATCAGCGAACATGGAGGTCACACAGTGGACAACATGATGTATTTTCTCTGGAGCACTTGCCACTTTGGTGGTCATCATACAGAAGCCATGATTCCACACTAGTGGTCATCATACAGCAGCCGACATGGTGTTTCCACACTGGTTGTCATCAAATAGCAGACAGCATGATGTCTCGATCTCTTAAACACATTCCTACCTGAATGTCATCACACAGTAGAGGACATGGTGTGTCACCTGAGGCTCACTCGCTTCACTGATGTATATGATGTGATATTGTAATACTGGGGATGGAGAAATGACATTATTCACTACAAAAATGTGATGTGTAACTACAACAAAAGGATAGACAAATTGACACTCTCTATCAGAGAAATATACCACGCGACTACACCATTGGAATAGGAAGATTGTCACCGACTACTTCTGAAACATAATGTGAAACTACAGTACTGATACAGAAGGATTGTCGCACTGTGCACTAGAAGTATGATTTGAAAGCTCAATATTTGGACAGAAACATTGCCATTTTCTGACACAGAAATATGATGCGAGACTACAACACTTAGGCATTAAATTGACCAAACTTTAACACTGCTGTGTGATGACAAGCAGTATGTAATGTTGTTTTTGCTGATAAGTTCATCTGACGGGTTCCACCTTTCTTTCCGAGTCCCTGGCCCCATTTATGGACGCAAGGATTGATGTTGGCGATTCGTTGTTGCAGTAGCCAGTAGTGCAGCGATGAGGGAACTTGACAGGATTGGATTATTACATCAGCGAACATGGAGGTCACACAGTGGACAACATGATGTATTTTCTCTGGAGCACTTGCCACTTTGGTGGTCGTCATACAGAAGCCATGATTCCACACTAGTGGTCATCATACAGCAGCCGACATGGTGTTTCCACACTGGTTGTCATCAAATAGCAGACAGCATGATGTCTCGATCTCTTAAACACATTCCTACCTGAATGTCATCACACAGTAGAGGACATGGTGTGTCACCTGAGGTTCACTCGCTTCACTGATGTATATGATGTGATATTGTAATACTGGGGATGGAGAAATGACATTATTCACTACAAAAATGTGATGTGTAACTACAACAAAAGGATAGACAAATTGACACTCTCTATCAGAGAAATATACCACGCGACTACACCATTGGAATAGGAAGATTGTCACCGACTACTTCTGAAACATAATGTGAAACTACAGTACTGATACAGAAGGATTGTCGCACTGTGCACTAGAAGTATGATTTGAAAGCTCAATATTTGGACAGAAACATTGCCATTTTCTGACACAGAAATATGATGCGAGACTACAACACTTAGGCATTAAATTGACCAAACTTTAACACTGCTGTGTGATGACAAGCAGTATGTAATGTTGTTTTTGCTGATAAGTTCATCTGACGGGTTCCACCTTTCTTTCCGAGTCCCTGGCCCCATTTATGGACGCAAGGATTGATGTTGGCGATTCGTTGTTGCAGTAGCCAGTAGTGCAGCGATGAGGGAACTTGACAGGATTGGATTATTACATCAGCGAACATGGAGGTCACACAGTGGACAACATGATGTATTTTCTCTGGAGCACTTGCCACTTTGGTGGTCATCATACAGAAGCCATGATTCCACACT
Organism: Panopea generosa; assembly: GCA_029582155.1. Lineage (NCBI taxonomy): Eukaryota > Metazoa > Mollusca > Bivalvia > Adapedonta > Hiatellidae > Panopea > Panopea generosa. The sequence continues at coordinate 1,190,651 of JAPMAH010000024.1, read as the reverse complement.
AGTGGTCATCATACAGCAGCCGGCATGGTGTATCCACACTGGTTGTCATCAAATAGCAGACAGCATGATGTCTCGATCTCTTAAACACATTCCTACCTGAATGTCATCACACAGTAGAGGACATGGTGTGTCACCTGAGGTTCACTCGCTTCACTGATGTATATGATGTGATATTGTAATACTGGGGATGGAGAAATGACATTATTTACTACAAAAATGTGATGTGTAACTACAACAAAAGGATAGACAAATTGACACTCTCTATCAGAGAAATATACCACGCGACTACACCATTGGAATAGGAAGATTGTCACCGACTACTTCTGAAACATAATGTGAAACTACAGTACTGATACAGAAGGATTGTCGCACTGTGCACTAGAAGTATGATTTGAAAGCTCAATATTTGGACAGAAACATTGCCATTTTCTGACACAGAAATATGATGCGAGACTACAACACTTGGGCATTAAATTGACCAAACTTTAACACAGAAGTATTGGAGACAGTAGCAATTGGCCCATTGCTTTGCGTTTCATATAAATACTCTGTGGTAAAGATTGATCAAGTTATTGTCCATGTGTTGCAGTCTCGCATCATATTTCCATGTTAGAGAGAGGCAATATTACTATCCTTGTGTTGAACTTCCAAATTATACCTCTAGTGCACAGTGCAACAATCCTTCTGTATTAGTGCTTTAGTTTCATATTATGGTTCTGAGGCAGTGAGTAACAATCTTTTTGTTCCAATGGTGTAGTCTCCTGGCATACTTCTGTGATATAAAGTGTCAATTTGTCAATCCTTTTGTTGTAGTCACCTATCATGTTTCTATAGTAGATAATGGTATTTCTACAGCACTACTGCTACAATATCACATTATATACACCAGTGAGGCAAGTTTGTCTCAGATGAAACACCATATCCTCTGCTGTGTGAAGACAAGCAGTATGTAATGTTGTTTTTGCTGATAAGTTCATCTGACGGGTTCCACCTTTCTTTCCGAGTCCCTGGCCCCATTTATGGACGCAAGGATTGATGTTGGCGATTCGTTGTTGCAGTAGCCAGTAGTGCAGCGATGAGGGAACTTGACAGGATTGGATTATTACATCAGCGAACATGGAGGTCACACAGTGGAAAACATGATGTATTTTCTCTGGAGCACTTGCCACTTTGGTGGTCATCATACAGAAGCCATGATTCCACACTAGTGGTCATCATACAGCAGCCGGCATGGTGTATCCACACTGGTTGTCATCAAATAGCAGACAGCATGATGTCTCGATCTCTTAAACACATTCCAACCTGAATGTCATCACACAGTAGAGGACATGGTGTGTCACCTGAGGTTCACTCGCTTCACTGATGTATATGATGTGATATTGTAATACTGGGGATGGAGAAATGACATTATTCACTACAAAAATGTGATGTGTAACTACAACAAAAGGATAGACAAATTGACACTCTCTATCAGAGAAATATACCACGTGACTACACCATTGGAATAGGAAGATTTTCCCCGACTACTTTTGAAACATAATGTGAAACTACAGCACTGATACAGAAGGATTGTCGCACTATGCACTAGAAGTATGATTTGAAAGCTCAACATTTGGACAGAAACATTGCCATTTTCTGACACAGAAATATGATGCGAGACTACAACACTTGGGCAGTAAATTGACCAAACTTTAACACAGAAGTATTGGAGACAGTAGCAATTGGCCCATTGCTTTGCGTTTCATATAAATACTCTGTGGTAAAGATTGATCAAGTTATTGTCCATGTGTTGCAGTCTCACATCATATTTCCATGTTAGAGAGAGGCAATATTACTATCCTTGTGTTGAACTTCCAAATTATACTTCTAGTGCACAGTGCGACAATCCTTCTGTATAAGTGCTTTAGTTTCATATTATGGTTCTGAGGCAGTGAGTAACAATCTTTTTGTTCCAATGGTGTAGTCTCCTGGCATACTTCTGTGATAGAAAGTGTCAATTTGTCAATCCTTTTGTTGTAGTCACCTATCATGTTTCTATAGTAGATAACGGTATTTCTACAGCACTACTGCTACAATATCACATTATATACACCAATGAAGCAAGTTTGTCTCAGATGAAACACCATATCCTCTGCTGTGTGATGACAAGCAGTATGTAATGTTTTTGCTGATAAGTTCATCTGACTGGTTCCACCTTTCTTTCCGAGTCCCTGGCCCCATTTATGGACGCAAGGATTGATGTTGGCGATTCGTTGTTGCAGTAGCCAGTAGTGCAGCGATGAGGGAACTTGACAGGATTGGATTATTACATCAGCGAACATGGAGGTCACACAGTGGACAACATGATGTATTTTCTCTGGAGCACTTGCCACTTTGGTGGTCATCATACAGAAGCCATGATTCCACACTAGTGGTCATCATACAGCAGCCGGCATGGTGTATCCACACTGGTTGTCATCAAATAGCAGACAGCATGATGCCTCGATCTCTTCAATCCAACCTGAATGTCATCACACAGTAGAGGACATGGTGTGTCACCTGAGGTTCACTCGCTTCACTGATGTATATGATGTGATATTGTAATACTGGGGATGGAGAAATGACATTATTTACTACAAAAATGTGATGTGTAACTACAGTCAAACCTGTCTTAAGCAGCCAGCCAAGGGAAAGGGCCAAATTGGCCGCTTAAGACAGGTGGCTGCCTACTACAGGGTCATCAATTTTCACCCAGATTAGCGAAGTATTTTTGTATATTGGCACAATTTCACAACCTCAACACGTTCATCCAAAGTCAAACACTTCCGTTTTGGTGGCATTGCTAACACGCTGACAATCAAAACGTTTATGATTTAAGTCACAATAAATCATTTCCAAATTTTATATTTTCCACAATTAGCGGTTTTTACAAGTGTGAACTTAATGAGTTAATTCCTTATCGTTCGTTAAAAGCACGAACAAACTGCCATTCTAATTATCGTCTCAAAAACGTTAGCTTCTTTAGTCTTTTTATATGCCGACTTTTTCACAGTTAACGTGTTTACACAAAACACTTTGATCTGACGCGAGCTAAAAATAGAGATGTGAAAATTATCATGCACTACACTCGTGTTTGAGTCGGAAAAATTGCGATTATGTAGAACACAATAACAGCTTTGTTTGGTTGGAGTCAGAAAAATGGCGATTATGTAGACCACAATAACAGCTTTGTTTGGTTTGTTTACGGCCAATTAAGAAAGTTTGAACTAAAAGAAACTTATTTTAAATTAAAGATTTATTATAATTATTTGATTGATTTGGTTTTTAGTACTTTAATTAAATATTAATTCTGTGGCCGTAATGAAACTTATATGCCAAAATCGATATTTTACGGTTAAATTTGTTAATTTGGTGGCCGTTTTAGGAGGTTTTTAATGCATTTGGGACCAAAAATGTTGGCCGCTGGCCGCGTTGACCAGGTGACCGCCTATTGCAGTTAAATTATATAGTAAATTTCGACGGGAGGGTCTGAAACTGGCCGCTTAAAGCAGGTGGCTGCTTATAACAGGTGACCGTTAGTACAGGTTTGACTGTACAACAAAAGGATAGACAAATTGACACTCTCTATCAGAGAAATAAACCACGCGACTACACCATTGGAATAGGAAGATTGTCCCCGACTACTTCTGAAACATAATATGGAACTACAGCACTGATACAGAACTATTGTTTCACTTTTGGTTAACTATTTATAATATCTGAAGGAGTTTATGTATTTGATAAATAGTCCATGTGTATCTGTATAATCATAAAATACGAGTCCAGTTCAATATTTGTCAATGTCGGTCAAATTTTTGGTAATTATTGGTAATAAAAGTGTTTTTTTCCTATCAATAGGACCTAAATAAAAATAGTGTTTGTTTCCCCTTGCGAAACCGATCCACGAAAAAAGCACCGACTGAAAAAATTTTATATGGGAAAATTTCTGGGTTTTTTTTATTATTATTTTCGACCGCTCCGGGCTTGTCTTAAAAATTGTACAAGCGAGTTTTCACAATACACAGGTCTGCAAATATCTCTTTTCTATACAACACATGTGAAACTCTTGCTTATAGACCGTAACTAATCAGTAGAAACAATTGGCCCCTGCGGTGTTTACCGAATGCCCGATATTGCGACTGCGGAAAACCTCTCATGCATATTCAATTCCCTATTTTTATTCCTCTAATGTGATTGGGGGGTAGCTTTGAACATAAATTAATCTATTTTAAATAATGGCTATGATTGGTTGGATATCTACGACCACGGTACACACAGCATTAAGTTCTGGTATTTTAATAAATATTTCGTAGATTTACAATAATTGGAACTGCATGTATGTAAATTTTCTTCTGTGACCAGGGGCCGGCAAAAGCACTCGTCCTGACGACTGGTTTTTGTCTGCGGACGAGTGATTTTTACAAGCAACTAGTCCGTCGGACGAGTAAACCTTTTAACAGAGATCGAAAAATAAACAATCTGAAAACTGTAAAAAAGGTAATTAACCAAAGTGTTTACGGTATTTATTCTTTCTATATTTCATTGCTGTAAATATAATTTGTAAATTTGACATTTAACGATCATCAACTATAACTTTATCATGCAATTTCTTGTTGAGTCCCAAGGACATTTTCTTTAGAAACCATTCGGCATAATTAATGGTATCGAGACGTGCATACCGATTGAAAAATCGGACTTTTCTGTCTTCGGAATATTTCCCGGTCTTTTTGCGTTTTACATATTACGGAGGCTTGAATGCATTTACTTTTTATATTTACCCCAAGCTGTTTGTATTCGGAACAAAAGCAATATACATGTATAAACATCAACAAACTTAATGTTTATTGCATGATCATAACGGTTAAAGCTAGTGGTGTTCTTACTGTAAATGAAGTAGTCAAACTATTTAAGGTAAGATAAGGTTATCACAACGTGCTTCCAAAATAGACACTATTTTACTATAACTTTTTTGGACAAGTGAGTTTTCAATACGGATGAGTACTTTTTACTAGTCCACTTGCCTGACAGACGAGTGCTTTTAAAAGTTTTTCCCGACCCCTGTTGTGAAAACGTGAACGTTGATATTTAAATCAAGTATACGATAAAGAAAAATGTGGTAGGGGTATTATAGTAATACATTTATTGTCTTTTTAATATTTGAAATATAGTTTACTAGTTGCACTTTTCTAGATCATAGACTACCAAGTTCTCTTAAATGAATTGCATAGCTTTGTAGACTTGACATTGCCATTGCTGTGTGTTATGACATTTAGTAATCATAAGAAAAGAGAAATATATTTAAAATAATGATTCGAATTAACACCTGCTCCCACACTGCCACAGAGTGACAGAACAGATATGATAGTCAATAAAGAACAAAGACAAAATACAATATGATAAGTTGGTCATACTTATAGAGACAAAGTCAGTTCTCCCTGAATTTCTCTCACTTCTCCCGGTCTTGTTCAAACTCTAAAACTTGTGATTTACACATGCATAATGTTATAGGGAGCTAACCTTATATAAAAATTAATACATTTAAGTCTATTTATGTTTAATTATTTTATATTTTACTGCAAAGTGTATTGGTAATAAAAATCTGGGCAAGTGAATCTTCATTTGTAACAAAAGATACTTTTCTAGTATATACCTAACTTTTATGATATACAGCTTCATAGTTAAGAGTTTTGTGATTTTTATGCGGATTTGATGTAGTCACAGCTGCATATTAGAAACGATTTGCCGGAAGCATTTTTGTGTGAAGATCTGGTGTACCACCTTACAGATTTTTCTTCAGGGAGCAATTCACCATTACGCATAAATAGTCATTACATAAACTATGTATTAATTAACTTCTTATTGTGCAAGAAGTACCTAGGTGACGTTTCATAATGCAATTCAATTTGCATAATTATAATGTTTATGTTTTACTTTTTTAAACAAAACATTTTAGATGTAATTTGTCTACATAAAATTATATACTTTGAGAAGACCCCTACTATAGAAATGCGTTATAAAACTTAACATGTCACTATTCTGACTTCCCATTGGTTAATATTTGCATGTGACATAAACAACATAACATTTTATTGGTTGTAGTATCCAAGATCAGCACTAGGTCAGCCATTTTTTTGGGGGTAAAAGAAGTTGCAGGAAATTGTAATCACAAAAGAAATACGAAAGGTTAGAAAATTATAGCCAACTGTACTTTTATATACGTAGTATATGACATAATCCGATATATTCAAACGGTTTCTATCTCAAGTTGTAGATTATTTGCTGTTATTTACACATAATTGAATAGAATTGTTTCGCAAACAACTTTGGCCCAGTTTCGGTGTCTGGCATTGATAGTACCAAATTCTTGCCTTAGGACAGGAAATGATTATGCGCCATAACCAATTTTTGCTTTTCTTTAGTGTGCTGTTCTTACTTTCTGAATATTCAGTGCTTATCAAAGCATGTAGCCTACAACTCAACCTTCAGACAGGTTCATCTAAAGGTTCAGTGCAAAGACTTCTGTGTCATAGGTCATGAGTGCCTGAAGTGTGAGAGTATTACACTACAGAGTCCATTATTAGGCGCTGTCAACAACAAAGTTGCCACAGTGACAGCTGTAACGGCTATCGAAGGTGAGTAATCTTTGGGCAAGTGGGCTCAGGTATTCCCAGCAATAACATTGAATCATCAATTAACTTTATTTTCAGTTTATATCTAGAGTGTTGACTTCAATAAAAGGAGTGTTTTCTCTGTTGCAAATTTACAGAGGAAATAATGGTTCTGTGTGTAAATACACTTGTCTGCAGCAGGCCTTCTAAAATGCCGGTTTTTCAATAAAAAATCAGTCCAGATATTTTCTTACGATCGTATAAGATCTCATAAATTGCTCTTACCATGCCATACTGACCTGTGAAATACGCCTTGCGGCAATATCATTTGACCCAATAATCCGTTTATTTTGACACCTGCTATGCGAAATGATGTCAATTTCGACTAAACCATTGACAGTATTAGGGGAGTTTATCGGAAGAGTCTCGCTATGTAGCACACCTCCGATGTGTGATCAGCGACACATAGCGTTCTGTCGGTTCATCAAAAGACTGTGTTTGCGTCTGAAATTTCTTTGATATACCGCTAACCAAAGCTGGGACAGTCAGACCGAATATTGTTTGCGTCATTAAAATATTTGATAAAACGTGCAGCGTTACTTGTTTGTTTCATTTTTTTTTATTTTTTTTAAATTTATTTATAAAATTGATGACATTAATTAATGAAAGTGATAAAACCCTGACCGATTTTGTTTTGATGAGGGACTGGTTCTGAATGATTTATTTTGGTGGTTGAACCATTACATTGGTTTCCACGGTGATTATTTCTCGCAGCTTCCGGAACTTGCAACACTTCCGGTTCGATTGATTATTTTTAATATAATGAAAATTATTCAGTTACGCGGAAACATAATGTCAGTCATTAAAATGTACACACTGTGATAAAGTATGTTATAAATAATACACAAATAAACTTAAAATCGTTCCTTATTAATACATAAACGGAGAAAATACATGATGCAGCTGACATGGTGGGTGGGGTATGCTTACATGTAAAGGCATAATGTAAACCAATTTTAGTGATTTTTTTAAAAATAAGTGCGATTCTTACGGTAGTAAAAAACCTGGACAGATTTGCATTTTGGAATTTTAGAAGGCCTGGTCTGCAGGTATATTACCCTAGTGGTTAGAGCATCTGCTTGGAACGAAGTGATCACCTCTATTTAGCAACCACACATTTCCTTACTTTTAAGCTTGCTGGGACGAAGTCCTTAGTAGAGCTATTGTCATGACCCCGGTGTCGGCGTCATCGTCTGCAGACACCCAGGTTAAACCTTTGCGTTTAAGTTACCTATGCAACCACTCATTGGATGTCAATGTAACTTTGCGTGTGTTTACCACCATCAATGGAACACACAGAGATAAGAACCATAACTCTGGATTGCATTTTGGCACAGTTATGGCTCTTTTTGGACTTGGACACCAAGGTTAAACTTTGCATTTAAGTTTAAGATATCTATGCAACCACTCATTGGATGTGAATGAAACTTCACATGTGTGTTCAACATCATCAATGGAACACACAGAGACAAGAACCATAACTCTGGGTTGCATTTTGGCACAGTTTTGGTCCTTTTTCGACTTAATTTTTTCAGATTTAAATTCTTTATCAGGTAAGATATCTATGCAACCATGAATGAAACTTTGCATGCGTGTTCACCATCATCTTTGAAACACACAGAGACAAAAACCATATCACTGGGTTGAATTTGGCACAATTATGGCCCTTATTTGACTATTTTTCAGGTTAAAGTTTTTATCACATAAGATATCTATGCAACCACTCATTGGCTATGAATGAAACTTCGTATGTGTGTTCACCATCATCATTGAAATACACAGAGACAAGAACCATAACTCTGGATTGGATTTTGGCAGAGTTACGGCCCTTTAAGACAATTTATTTGTCTGTAGACACCCAGGTTAAACTTTTGCGTTTAGATGCGTTTAAGTTTTGGTGTTTGCCTCCAATCTCAATCTTTGCATTCGTGGTGAGTTTTATCCCATCTGCGAGCTTTGTTGTCTTCTAACAACTCTTGTTTTATATATAAATATATATACACACTCCTATGTTTCTATAATTTCTTTAAAATGCAGAGTAGAAAAATTGGTTGGAATTGTATAAATACTTGAAAAGCAACATTTAGATTAAACAGTTGTAATACCATGCCATTCATTTGATACTTTTTGCTGTTTAGGCTTAATTAAAATGTTTTGTAGGGCTGTGTATTGCTTGAGAAATGGTGATTATTGGGCTGGGGATCAAATATACGATCTTCCACAAGCGAGGCGGATGCTCTACCACATGACCACTGGTGCGTTTTTATAGGATGTAGGATTTTCAGTAAATACTTAACTAGCTCCTCTTCAACACTGATTGTATGTTAAAGCAAGCAAGGTACTGAACATGCATACTTCTGTGTTTGAAAATGATTTAGTTGGTTACGCTGTATTGCAATACACTTGATCAATACACTTGATTAAGGCATGTTATGATGTACCATATTGTGTTATAACGCGATTTCAATATATTGCTAAAGTCCTACATTTCCAGTTGATCCTGCTGGTTCGATACTTCCCCCCCCCCCCCCACTTTAAAAGAAGATTGTTGTTCATTCAATACAATATATTATAGGTCTTTGTCTGTCAATATCCTTTAAAAAATCAAAAAAATCCCCTACCTACCCACCTCCTATCTGGTATGGGTTTCACGTGGAAACAATTATTAAGGGTGGCCTTAGTTATCACATAATCAGATAAAATAATGTAAACTTGGTTTGTGGTGTCGTGGTACATCTCTATAGTGTAAGCTAGCACACTTTTCTGTTTGAAAAGAGCTCCAGGTTCAAGTCCTGGTGGAGATCTTGACACCTTCACGAAGTTGTACAAACTAAAAACTCCAAAAAATGTACCATTATATTGGTCAAAATTTAAATCAAAGTGTAATAGGTGGTGTAAATACAATGCTGACCTTTCTTTACCAAGACTGTACACATGAGTGCCCATAGCATATTAACACAGGTAATAATTAATATGTATAAGACAATACAATTGGTATGGACTTAAAGCTATATGATGCTAATAGAATGTGGCAACTAGAATTATTACCTGAATACATAAAGAGAACCAGGTTGGACTTAAAAGCAGTCTCAAAATGTTACAATCATGTAGTAATGAAAGTAAGTAAAACAGAAGAGAGGAAGCTAATAGAGAAATACCACAAGATCTGTTTGTTTACAATAACTGAGACACATATACATTAAGTTACTGAAAATATAGATAAACCTGTGTTAGTGGTCACCTTTATTAAGAAACCATTTGTTGTAAACAGCCACATCCTAGACACTGGATTCTGTCAGCCAGAACTATAATATGAATGAAACATTCTGTACAAATTATTTTACCAAATAATTCTTTTAAGGACTGCACCCAAATATGTACATCTATGTGTTGTTGTTTTACTACCGGGTATTTAACCATAATAAGTGATATTATTAAATCGATTAGGTGATATCACATATTCGAAAAGGTGATTTCAATTATTCGTACAAGTGATATCACTTATTTGAATATGAATAAGTGATATCCAGTATTCAAATAAGTGATATCTCCTATTATGGTTTAGCAGTAAAACAGTACCCCATATACATAATCTTTTTGTGATATTTCAAAAAGTGGATTATTCAACCAGATACTGGTTTATGTCACTGATTCAACCAAATTTGAAAAATTAAGTATTACTGTATACCACTTAAAAAGATGTTACACTGATATATAATTTATGAAATGCATTAAAAATATTTGGTGGCAATTTATTCCCTAAACAAAAATAGATCTGACACAAAAGTAGCACTTCTGCACAAGTATGTCCATTTGTATCCCGCTATATACCTTTGATAACTGAGGTTACTTGTTATATGTCTTTGGTATCTTACATAAAAACCAATTTATGTTAAATAATTTTTCACATTGTAGTTAAAATTAGAAATAAAAAAAAAATTGTCTCTATCCCTGGTTACTCGTTATTCTTCTTGTCTTTTGGCACTCTGGATTACTACATTAGATATACAACATCATAATTTAAAAATACTAAAAAAACATGTCTTTATTTCTGGTTACTTGGTTATCCTTCTTTGTGCGGAGATCCAGCGGTAGAGCACTGAACCCATGATAAGACAGTTGTGGGTTCGATCCTCCGCCAGGTCTATATGTGGTGTCCTTTAGCAAGACATTTTCCCGCATATGCCTATAATGGACCAGGAAGTCGTATATTTATTCACGATTTGAAGAAAAAAGTAATATTATCAGTTAAAATGAAACATAATTCTATTTCTCAGAAAGTTAAACCTTCGTATTTTGTGTTCCTGTATGTTCTCACGTTCATCCGCATTGCAGTACTGTTAGTACTTTGATGTGCTCTACTGGCCAATGGCCAGCAGGGTTTAGTCATGGTAAATTTCTGTTGTCTGTCTGTCCGTTGACCTTTTCTTGTACACGCGATAGCACCTTCATTTTTTAGTGCACAGCAGTTATATAACCACAAGATCTCTGATGAGTTCTTGAACCAGTGTTATTTGGCCACAAATGTTACCGCCACAGGGCTTATAAGCATATTTCAAATCAAATTTTAAAGAATGTTTTCGCTGAAAGTTTAAGGCTTAGATAAGTTACACATAGCATCTGTTGCCGGTAGAGGGTTCAGGTCCTTTTGGGCCTCTTGTTTATAATTAATGTTCATGTACATGATTGTATGAATGTTTTTTTAAATAATTATGATGTATGGTGTTTAGCGTCGCTTTCAACAATTTTTCAGTCATATCGCGATGGTGTCTACTTTAGACAGTATTCTTAGCGCTGTCACACTGGAGTATCATGCCGCAGACACATGGTGTGATAAAGAAAATGCTTAATTTTTTTTAAATGATATTGAGGACATTCATTAAACAAGAAAATTGAAATAGTTAAAATGTCAATACTAATTAGTTGTATTTCTTTGCCATCAGGTTTAGAGGCAGGTGAACTCCATGACCTTCTTACCCTGCTTAGGATTCTGGGAACTGATAGACCAAAGGTCAAAGAAATTTTGAATATGAGATCAAGTCCAGAGGAATGCCTGCCATTCTGCAACATTTGCTCAACTACAGAGGGCTCTAGCTGGATTCTTAAATTCCACCCAAACTTTGTATGTTTGCATATTTAGATATATCTTCACGACTTGAATCCATCATTGAACCTACATGTATGTAGAATTGTATAATTCATGATCGCATTCCCATGAATGGTCACTCTAAGCTTCAGATATAAAACCAGAGATATTGTGATTATCATGATGTGAAAAATAACACATTTCTCATATTAAATCTGTGCTGAGCGGGTTGTCCAGTTGTAGAGCATAGGCCCAATGATCAGAGAGTTGTGGGTTCGATCCTCCACCCATGTGCGGTGTCCTTGAGCAAGACACCTTTTCCCCACATGCTTATATTCCATATTCTCATTCTCATATTCAAACCAGGAAGATTTTGAGTATAAGTCGTAGTAACTGGTTTCACAGTTGAAGTAAAATAAATAAACATTAATCTGCTGGTATGACGTGCTGCATAATTAATAAATGGGACTTTTACATGTAGATTTACACTTACATTTCATTCAATACATTAAGTTCATATATCATGAACTTACAACAATTGTATTTATGATGGTTTGTTTCCCCTGATGATTATTACAATCCAGAGTCTGTATTTTACACTTTGCCTTATGTGACAAGCAGCCATGAAATCCCTATCCCAAAACCACTGCCACACTAGAGTCATGCTGCAGACATATGGTATGACACTCCTTCCTAGTCGCACTATACTGACACTGGGACGGCCAAACCTAGAACTTTTCTCTACATGCTGAGTGCCAAGCAAGGAAGTTTCTAGTATCATTATTCAAGACTGGAATGACCTGGCCAGGGATTGAACCCACAAACTTCCGCATGTAAGGAGGACACTGTACCACTAGACCAACAATCAACCTTTTTATAAGTTAATGTGGACACATATATTTAAATAGAAAGCAAATATGTGTAACTTACATTAATTTATCTATAGAAAAACCCTAGCTGACAAAACCACAGTACTAATTAACACTCCGATACTAATAGAATTTACCTGAATTAATTATAATGTATGTAGAAACCATTCCCGCCTTTGCCTTGGAATGGATTAAATAGCTTGTATTTAATTTACCATCTAACGAAAATCTAATCTAGAAAGGCGTTTAGCTATTTCTGATATCACAAATGACTTTCCCGTGCCAGCAGAGCCTAACAGCAAAATATTGTGTCCTTTTAATGCAATATTAAATGCTCTTTTTTGATTATTATTCATTTTGAAACAGCGAGAATATTTTGACAAGACAGCGCGAAAATTCACGTGAGGATGTTTACCCTTTTCAGCTTGATGATTAGTTAACTGGGGATATCCAACAGCCAATCAAATGACTTGAATGACATCACGTGACACAATATGGCCGGCTGAAACCCTCATCCCTGATGAACGAGGAATTTATCTTGATTTTTACTAATAGCAACCATATCCCACGGGTATTGCTGTTGGTGAGTACTAGTTTTACGATTATAAATTGAATTCTTTCAATTCTTTGCCTTGCCACAGTCGAATCACGTAGTTTACCCTTGTAAAATATGACGGCGATCGTGTACGCGACCTTGTCCGACTAAACAAAAATGACAATTTTCGCGGTGATCGAGCATAGATTTCTCAGCTATCGTGCATACAATGTGTTTGATGTTAATGTATATGGGTAGATAAATGTCTTAGCTCAACGTAGCTACAAGGAAAGTGTATTTAAGTTTATTTCGACGAGTTCCACCCCTTGTCTATATTTACACTATATATAGCTAAAAATACGTGCTGGCCCCCTTTGGTTCCATAACGTATTTTCGGTCATGACCTGAATTCAATCACTTCCGAGAATTATGAATATCGCTAAAGTGACATCGGTCAACCATCTAAGTACTTACCTTGTACATCGTTGCCCAACCATGTCGCTGTAAAAGCTAGCTTAACAGAAAAGACTGCTGTTAGTGACCTATATGTACACTCATTACACTCTTCCCCTCTTTACCTCTAGGGCTTATACCCAACAGCACAGCCTGTGTCTTTCAGCAGTTCATTGCCATATCCCATCCCATTCCAAAGAAAGATAGATTCGTGCAGGCACAGGTTCGAAAGTTTATCCTCGTTACCATTAAAGTAACCAGTCACCCATCCAAGTACTAACACTCCCCTAACACTACATCGTTGCTCAACTTCCAATACAGTCAGTGTACTTTAACTACATCGCTGTAAAAGCTAGCTTAACAGCCAGACTGTTGTAAGTGACCATTGTACATTCACTACATCGGGTATGGTATTCAATTTCCTGCACAATTAGCAATATTTACAAATAGTATCCATGTGATTGATTGTTTCATCGGCAATGTTGGTGATATATATGATATTGATTAGTGTTTTGCCTAAAATTGTTTTAATTAAATTAAAATAAACCAATGCTAAATATTTTATTACTCATTAATACTTTTCAATTACATAATTATAGCACTAGTTAGTTCAACAGACTATAACTGGTTCTCACCTATCAACAATTATCAGTGTTCTTACTGTATATTTGGCATGCCACATAACACTATACTAATTTAAGTTTGACGAAACCACTTCCTGTTTTTAAAACAAAATTAAAGTAGATGAATTGAAAGGTTGATGAAACCACCGTCACCCGTGGGCCACAGCATGTGAAATTGAAGCTACAGTCGGACCCAAACTCAAAGTGTGTTGAGAGAACATAAACCGCAACCAATTTTTTTTATATCTGTAGTTTTACAGACATAAACATCTACCATATGTTTAAATATCTGTATTTATGGACATGAACATCAAGGAATTGTATAGAGATGGAAAGGCAACTAATTGAGATTTTGTGAACACTCATGCCAAATTAGTAATCCTTGTGTGCTATTTTATCAACATTTAGTCAGGAGATGCAAGTTTCCTATCGTTCTATACAAGTCCTTGTAAACATCAACACTTTTTTTAATATCTGTAGTTGTCATGGTGTTTGGCGCAAAAGTAGCTTACCTACTTTTACCGACATAAACATCCCATATTGGCGATAACCCGAGAAAAGTGTTGATCTTTTTAGGTTCCAGGGGGATAGTGCACGTTACAGATTGAAACCAACTGTATGTTTCTTCTGGTTCTTCAGTGCCCTCAGTGTATAGCACCACCACATGGATCCTCGATTTAAATACCCATCAAAACAACTGTTTTTTATTGGCCAGCCCCGGGGATCTAACCCACAACCTCGATGCTAGAAGTTTTGTGATTTACCGACTGAGCTAATTGGACTAACCAGCTTATACTGGTTATGCTGCCATCAAAACAGCTATGTATTTTTGGACATCTTATTGAATACTGCCTGGAGATAATTGAATGATAATTGATCCAGCGTAGTGATTAACTGATGGGTGGTAATTAATCCCCATGTGTATGTGCACCATTTAAAGTTATTAAAGAGACTAAACTTTTGTAAATGGTGACTTGTATAATTTTCTACTTGTTCAGAACATCTGGCTATAGGATTGTACAGCACTGTCAGAGGAAGGTATTTTAACAACATTATCAGGCATGGTACTAAAAGTCTAAATATAGTATATCTATACTAAATTTTGTCTATTATCACTGTTACATTGGGCATATATTCACATTCCTTGCATAATTCCGATGAGCAGGGCGTAACCATTATCACTACTCAGAATTCATTTAGGCAGGGCATTATCACTACCCAGAATTCTTATTTTGATAACAGTCCCGGGCAAGGGTTAATGGCATGGGATGTGGAAGTTGATAATGGGTGAACAGTACCTTGTAGTGACAATACAAGCTGTACTCTAGGTGCAATAATGAACAAAAACATTAAAAGGTATCGTAAGGTTTCCTGTATACTCCAAAAAGTAACATAAGTCTGAGTAGAACCTTTCAGGGGAAATTGGTTAACTCTAATAAATTGTATGTATATAGCTTGACTTGAACCAACAACTTCACATGTGACAGGTACGTGATCTTTAGCACAGAAGTGCTCTCAGTAATGGAGGGTTGCACTCTGGTATCAAAATAAAACAAGTGGGGCATGTGTTTGCTGTGCTCCTACCTACTCGCTAAATATTGCAGCTACTTAAACTTTTTATTGCCTTTCAAAGCGTTAACTTTTTATTTTTACATGATATCTGTCCATTTTTCTTTAAAATACTGAGTCGAGACACAGCAATCAAACATTCTTTTAGGATGACCTGGCCAAATATGGCAAAATAGCTTGGTCAATCTTGATGATAAGAAACAATTGTATTGATATACATGGTTCGGCGGCATATTATTGTAGTTGATAAAATAGTTATAAAACTTTAATTAATGAGAACAGTGATTTAAATGCATTCTTTTTTTTTAATCAGGTTAAACGCCATTTTCAACACATTTCAGATTATATATGGCTTATCCAGTTTTGCTGGTGGAAGAAGACCTCAGACTGAGTACAACTACTGTCCTTCTGCAAGAAACTGGAAACTTTCTCACATACAGTTTTTGGAGCAGGATTCAAACCTACGACCTTAGCGGTGAGAAGTAAGTGATCTTGAGATGTCGCCTTATACCACTCGGCCACAGAGGACCCTTTAAATGCATTCAGTCTACCATTATGCCCTCAACTTTAATCTCAGTCGGTCTTTTTAGGTCACCTGAGACTTTGTTTCAATGGACCTTTTGTCCATCATCATGCGTCCGTAAACAATTGACTTTTTTGAGTTCTTCTCAAAGCCGTAACCGTAATTGTAATGATATATTGTATGCAGCTTTGGTACACACAGGTGAATCAAAATTGTGAAAACGGTCATAGTAAGGTAAACTTTGAAAATCTTTTTCTGAATATAGGAGAAGCACTGGGAAACAAATAGTGAGATGATTATGGACATTATATGGGTCATTTATAAAAATTGTGAATTGCATGTCCCTGTGTCACACGGTTTTGCCCTTGGAGTGAGGCCTACTTTACTAAATCTATATTAGAGAAATTGACAAAAAGTTGTTTCTTACGACTGAATAGATTTATGTGAATGTTTTTTTAATAATCAGATGACTGTTAAGGCCCATGGGCCTCTTGTTTAAAAACACATTATAAATTACGGTTTCCAACGATGTCTGTATTCATATAATTATATAAATATAAGTCGGTAACCTCCCTGTTCATGTCATGATTTAATTATTTCAATCAGAGAACAGTTCTTATAACATATATTTATTGTTAGTTGACCTTTTGCTTTGTTTTCATTAGAGTTTTGGTAAATACATTGTAAATTCTGACGGAGTTGTGGTTGTTACTATAAACAATTTTCAAATTGTTTTTTAGCTTGACTTTTCAAAGAATAAAGAGAGCTATTCTTTCACCCGGATGTCGGCGTCCCACTTTGGTTGAAGTTTTGTGTGCAAGTCCCAATCTCAATAACCGTTGCATGTATTGACTTGAAACTTAGCACAACACCTTCTAGTCATCAAACATACTATGATAACTAAGTTAGATTACTCTTGGATTAATATAATGCAAATTATTTCCCTAGTTTGACTTAGAAATTCTGGTTAGTTTTGCTTGCAAACTTGTACCATCTTGTCAATACTTCATCAACCACTCGGTGTATTTGATTTTATTTAAACTTAACACAAGATTTCCCAGTCATAAAATATACTACAATGAAGATTACTCTTGCATGAATAAAATGCAAATTATTGCCCTTATTTGACATAATAAAATTTTATGTGTAAGTACCATCAGTTGGAACTCACAACCCTTGAATTGACTGTCAGACACATTATAGACTTAACATATAACATGAATAAACTTCCAAGTTGTGATTCATTTTACAAAGGGGGGCATTTATTTGTGACCGAGATATCCAAATTTAACCAATTTATAAAGTACATATATTTATGTAAAAAATACCATAAAACACACAGCTGATGCTTTAGATGTTTCAACCTGACTTGAAATCAATACTTGTATACATGTATTTTGATTAAAGACTAGCTTCTAGATTGTTGAAGCATTTTCCTCCATAAAAAAAAGAGGAGTCGACCTGATTTTTAATTTCACAAAATTTGATATTATACTACATGTATATAGTATTAGAAAACAAACATGTAGTGCTGTGTTACAAGAGTGCATTTTATTAACAGGAATTTTGGCTATTTTAAACATTAATTTCTATTAATTTACATAATTTGATTTGGTAAATATTTAAGTCCATTATCTTAGTACAACATGATATGCTTCTGTGGTGTAACTGGCAAACACATCTACACTATTGTAGACATTCTGGGTTTGAATCCCAGCAGTTGCGAACAACATGAAAAAAGATGGCTTAGATATGGTGAAAAAAGAAATGTCTGTTTTATTTTTTAATGAAATTATTCTCTTTTAAAAATGTATATTTTTTTATAATGTTTGCTGCTGCATGGACAAAATGCTACTAACTTATGCGTACTCTTTCTGACTGCCTTACATTCAAAAAGTATATTTTCCTTGGACTGCAGTTTATAATCATACATGGTCTATATTTTTTGTCTGTTTTGTTTGTCTTGTTTAGTATTACAACCAGATTGTAGAAGTGTCTGGACAAGAACTGAAGGGAACCTATGTCCAGATTGTATATTTCATATATATTTGGATGCCTCAGCTGCTAATTTCAGAACTTAAGTAAATGTGTTGGTTTATGTATGCAGTCATGAACAATGCTGTTGTTTTTTCTTGGTACATGGGAGATGGAGGTTCAAATTACTGCCATGTCCAGAGAGTTCTCTTAAATTTTAGTTTAGTCCTGTGTCCTAGACGTTTCCAACATTTGTCCAGAAATATACATTTGGTTAAGTCATACTTTAACATTTAAACTGCAAGAACTCGATTTATGCTTGAATACAGTATGAATGTCTGGTGTTTAGAATTATACAAATGGTTCCTTCTGTGGCAGAGTTGTCCAGAGTGTTGTTGTCAAATAACCATTTACTTCTCACTGCCGAAGTTGTCGGATCAATCCTCGCTCTAGTATTCTAAACATTTTGTGAGAAATTTAAGGTTATTTACAGAAGGACGGTGGCTGTACTGAGATTGGTTCCTTTGTCTTCTAGGTCTGTTTTGAAATTGTTTTGAAACCCCAGTAAAAATACATACTGGCTATCTGCATAGTGTAAACTATAGTGTAGACATGTATTATGTTTATGTAATAAGCCAAGAAAAATATGCAGCCATTGCAGAATCGAACTCGGGACCTTTCACTTACAGGACAAGTGCTCTATCGTTTGAGCTAACCAGACCGTTGACATATGTTTCTCCTAACAGTTTAGGTACACACTGTTACATTTATATTATGCAAAAAAACATCTATAACCGAAGAAAAACCCACGTCAAAAGGTGTTTTATGACCAGCATCCATTTATGTAGCTTGATTAAATAAGGGGTGAATGGAGAGCTTCTTTATTATTTGGATATCCTTTCTGCTGTCCATAACTCTGGAGACGCAAAATAAAAAAATTTAAAAGAGATGTGCAATATGTCGCACTACCATTTATGATGCTAATTACGTTTGCTTTTGTTTTGCAAACCAAGGAATTAGAAATATTGTTCCTTGAATAAAGTTGCAATCCTGTAATAAAGAGATTTATTTATGATAAACATAATACATATTAAATATATAATGGAAACATCTGCAATGTTATTCTAAATATATAATACATGTACTATAAAGTTTATTTAGTATTTGTTTGTTTACTATACTTATAAAATTGAAGTTCGACCCAAAGAGAGGCAATGCCTTAGTTCATATTAGTTGTATATGTAGTTGTAGAAGAAAAGGTACAACAGACTTTATATTAATTTTGTAACTAATTAACCTGTTATTGTACAAACATCACATGACGTATTTCAGCCAATGACAAGCGTATCTATATGTCCTGGCAACCATTATTTTAAATGTGTTACCGACTGAGCTTACCGGCCATATTTTAACTTCTTCTTACAAACTGTTTTGTCATAATTTATTGAGTGATAGTTGCTATGTTCTTTCGGTGGGAATTGTAGTAAATATTTGTATTTCTATTAATTTGTTGCATACTTCTGTAGCTTGGACCATCACGTTTGCAGGTACCTTGGTTGTGGATATTTTTAACTACTATAACTCATCTTATATTTATATATATTTATATACTATCATCCCATCATTGTTCTTATTAAAGAAACATACATTTCAGGTGTCAGATGTTAGAAATGATATAGTATTGAACACATTCTCTGCATCCACTTGTGTGGGCCAGCAGACCTGAGAAAGAATCAAAATCACTGATGAATCCAGAGTGGCTAGTTTTTGAACTACAAAAAAAAAAGTGTAGAGTAATACTACATCTTAAACTCTGTTTAATAATCATTTAGACTATCTTTTTATACTTGTTACAAAAAAATTATCGTTATACATGTAATTTCAAATTAAAAATAATGCAGTTCTTTAATGCAATTTTTCAATAACTTTGAAAATATTTTTTGAATAGCATCATTTTATACTACCAAGAGCTAAGAGACAATCAGTTACCTAACTTCTCTTTCCTTGGATTTCGGAACATTAACAACTACGCGAATACATTCATCTCCACAAGTAACTGATTACTTTCCCACTTGAATCAATGGCTCAGTTAGCTCAGTCATTTACGCGTCTATCAATCCAGAGGTCATGAATTAGAATCCCCGCCTGGCAACAGTCTCCGTTATGATTGATATATGATATTGTGTCTCATTATCATTCGTTTCTCACCACTGATTCAAGTGGGAAAGTTATCAGTTACTTGCGGAAATTGGGTGTGCTCGTGTAACAGTGGTAATTGATCGTCTGTTATTCCTCGATGGCATAAAAATTATGCTAAATATTCAATCAATCAATAGTTAGAGACTGATAACAATGTAATGCAATGTTGCATATCAATTATTGCAGAGACTGTGACTCAAAAAGAAACAATTAATAACATAATAAATTTGTTATTTTAAATTTATTTACATTTTTAAGTATTTGAGTAACTAAAATAAAATTAAATATTTGTCAATAACGTTGTAGTATTACAATGTTCTGGTAATACGTCATTTTCAATCCACCATTGTGTAAAGTTTGTATGAACAGCTGATTTTATTAGCACAAATAAGTTGATAAAAACAGGAATATTCACTGGATTTAAAGAAATTTATTCACTATCACTGTCGGGTATGAGTTTTATTCTCTCATAGCTGCAAATAACTGGGGAACTTTCTATGTCTTCAATCGGGCGACGTAACGGGCTGTCAGAGTGGTTTGTCAGTTGTGACGTGACGAGCTGTCAGAGTGGTTTGTCAGTTGTGACGTGACGGGCTGTCAGAGTGGTTTGTCAGTTGTGACATGATGAGCTGTCAGTGTGGTTTGTCAGTTGTGGCGTGACGAGCTGTCAGAGTGGTTTGTCAGTTGTGACGTGACAGGCTGTCAGAGTGGTTTGTCAGTTGTGACATGACGAGCTGTCAGAGTGGTTTGTCAGTTGTGATGTGACGGGCTGTCAGAGTGGTTTGTCAGTTGTGACGTGACGAGCTGTCAGAGTGGTTTGTCAGTTGTGACGGGCTGTCAGAGTGGTTTGTCAGTTGTGACGTGACGGGCTGTCAGAGTGGTTTGTCAGTTGTGACGTGACGAGCTGTCAGAGTGGTTTGTCAGTTGTGACGGGCTGTCAGAGTGGTTTGTCAGTTGTGATGTGACGGGCTGTCAGAGTGGTTTGTCAGTTGTGACGTGATGGCTGTCAGAGTGGTTTGTCAGTTGTGACGTGATAGCTGTCAGAGTGGTTTGTCAGTTGTGACGGGCTGTCAGAGTGGTTTGTCAGTTGTGACGTGACGAGCTGTCAGAGTGGTTTGTCAGTTGTGATGTGATAGCTGTCAGAGTGGTTTGTCAGTTGTGACGGGCTGTCAGAGTGGTTTGTCAGTTGTGACGTGACGAGCTGTCAGAGTGGTTTGTCAGTTGTGACAGATTTTGGGTTTCACTTATATTACTAAAGTGGAAGCTGACATTCCCATGGAAGTGACTGTTGACAAAAAGTTTCCGGTGGCATCATATTTTCTGATTGTGCATTTGGTTCCTGTAGGTTTGTTTTGGGACACGTGGGTTGGGTTATTTCAAAATTTGCTGTTTTCTTGTTGGGACAATATGTCGGAAATGTTTTTACTCTGGTCATTGTTTATTTTGCTATATTTGTTAAGTGAATTAACATTTTTGTGGCCAGAAATCTTTCTCTTTCACTGAAAAAAAATGTGAACAGAATATCAAATTTATTCTGGTTGAACATTCCATTAACAACATTATAATGCATCATCCGTTTATATACTCATTAGGAAGGAAAGGAAGTAGTTACATATTCATCATGGGATTGGAAATACAACTAGAAAGAGTGTTACCAAAGTGGGTCTTTTGGCTACTAATTGGAATGCTGTTTCTGAATATTTTATATCATTTATAGTAACTGCGAAGTTGTACATAATTATCCAATTTCAAGTAATGCATATTGAGTGTTATGTTTTGAAACCCTTTTAAAAAATGTTTAGGTCTTTAAAATGAGAAAGGACATCAATAGATAATAAGATAAATAATTATTTTTTCTAGGTATTCCAACAAATATTGGTGGAAAAATAAGCGTTTGAATATCGACAAAATTGTGTCTGCCATTTTGAAAATAACAACCACATTTCTGGTGTTATACATCTGTCTTAAATTGATTATTTGACCTGTCATACATGTATATTACATATTTACATATATGATTGTAGATAAAAAGCACAGATTTGGATTTTATACTTGATGCTAACCTTTTTTGTGCAAAAATTTGTGATGGCCAAGTGGACTTCACAGCCATGTGTAAAGTTATGGGTTTGATCCCTGGTCGGGTAATACAAAATACTTGAAAAATAGAAACTTCTTCTCTTGGCACTCAGCATTTAGGGGATAGTTCTAGGTGTGGTCAACCTGGTGTTTGTATAATGTTGCCTATATTGTGACTGGGTGGGGTATTGTGCCATGTGTAGGTGTCGGGCATGATACTCTAGTATGGCTCAAAGTACTGTCAGAAACATTGTTGAAAGCAGATAGAGCCCATATAACAACAGTCTTCCTGCAACAGTCTCATTGATGATTGAAGACATTACCTTTAATTTTCATTCGTCTGTCAATGCTGATTCAAGTGGGAATATTTTCTTGTTTGCAGAGATAAAATGCCATGAAAGAAATGGACATTACAATATTTTTCTCCCCAGCAAGTTTCCTTAGCAAGTCATTTTAGTTAAATTACATCAACTGTAAAGGAATACACTTGCATTCATTTTACAGTTTGTACTGTTTCTTTATATATTTAGGTAAAATAATAACATATGTATATATATATATATATATATACCGGTATATATGGTTCCTGGTGTTGAGTACATCTTTATAGTGTAATGTAGCACACTTTTCTACATGAAAAGAGATTCAGGTTCAAGTCCTGGTGAAGACCTCAACACTAACAACCATTGTACAAAACAAACACTTAATTCTGTCAGCCAGAACTATTACATGAATGATATTATTGTATAATACATACTTCACAGACATTGAACTAGCCTTATGTTTTTCATCAGCTGTCATGAAAACTCCAAATTGTTCTAATTCCTGAAATAAACAAGTCCAAACTTACTGATCAAAACATTTTTACTACCTTCATTTCATAAATTCAAAACAGATTTACAATGCTTAGTAAGAAGCCTCCAATAGATATCCTTAGTTGGAATTGAACCAACATCTTCCATCTTAAAGATGGATGTACTTCATTGTACTATGAGGATGCATCTTGAAGCTATATTACAGCAATGCACACTAAGTATAATCCTGTTTTCAATGGCTGCTGTAATAACATCATTTGTTGAGAAACTTGTTTGAAAATAATTAAAGAACAATAACACTGCCAAAAGTCAATGGAACTAGACACAACCCGAAAGTGGTTGCAAAACTGGTAAAGTCAAACCTGTCTTAAGCAGCCAGTCAAGGGAAGGAGCAAAAGTGGCCTTTTAAGACAGGTTTTTGCTTAATACAGGTTAATTTACTCTGACAACATAGAAATGGGAAATAGAAAGTATGATTGCTTAAAACAGGTGGTCGCTTAATAGAGGTAACTGCTTACATAGGTTTGACTGTATATAAAAAAGCCAGTTTCCTTTCAAATTGATTTGGTTATAAATTTCCCATTGGGCTCCATTGTAACATTTTGTCAACAACACTGTGAAAAATCCAAATCTGCAATATGTGTCAAGGCTCAAATTCTTGACTGGTTCAATATCTGCAATTATAAACAAAAAAAATATATATGTTGACCAGGTTGGGTTTTTTAAATTCAAATGTTTTGCCTGACCCGTCAATTTCCAGAGAAGTAATGTTGCAATTCATCACCAATACCATTCAACCCATCAGTTCTAAAATGACACAGATTGTCTAGAAATCTGGTATCAGCATCAAATTTTCAGTGGTGATTTCTAAAATATTGACCATTTAACACATCATAAGAATGAATAAATCACTGCAATGTAAAGTCCTGAAAATAGAAGAAAAGAGGAACTATACTCAGCAAAAAAAGAATTTTTCCATGAATTGGTTATTTTCAAATTCCTGTTTGAAACACTGCACTGATATTTGTATGGCCGTGTCAGTTGATCATTTTGTATTAAATCTGTATTTTGATTGGACATTTGAAATGTGTTTTGTACCCATAAATTAATGATAAAGTGGATAAGGCGTATAATCAAAAATAACATTGCACTGTTACTGTTGCTTTTCAAATTTGTTTTTAAGACTAATATTAGTGAGGCATAGTTGTGAGATAAGCAAGTAAGTAAGAATTACAAGTTTAATTTTATTTATAGAAGGTGACTCAATTGACAAAGTCAATCTTCCTTGAGGTCCTCTTAAAACAAGTACATCGTATTACAAAGTCCACGAAATCATGTATTTTTTTCAATTGTTTGAATAACAACATTTTTGTTTATGTAATGCACATTTGAGTATTTACCGCGTGGACTCCAGCACATGCAAATTATGCAAAACAGGATTTTTACAGCTGGGTTATTATCACTTGTGTTCAAAAGTTTTCATAATTCAAACAGACTGACTCAATACAGACATTTTTTTAATAACATCTAAGTTATAAATGTAGAAATTGTAAAAGTTATTGCACTTTAAACAGAGTAAAGTTTCTTTTTTGCTCAGTATATATTTTTAACACTACCTCCTTCATCTGTAGGTCTGGGGTATTCAAAGAAGAAAATAGTGGCGCAAGTCCTGAAGACAGGTTTTTTTTGTCTACAAATGCACTAAAAGTACCAGAAAATGTAATACAACTTAATCCTGACCGAGTAAAACTGTATTCATGCGTATATTTGCACTGGTTCTGAAATAATTCAAGTTTAAGTAAAATATCGGTCAATATTCATGCTGTTTCTGCAAAATAAAGCGATATTAATATTGCTATACCTGTCATGTGGAATTGCAATAACTTTGTCATTTGTGGTCCTACAGGTCTGAAACTTACACAAATACATGTTCGAGTGTATGAAAGAACAATATAAACCTTATAAATAAATAACAAACAAAAGTATTAAGTAAAAATCTATGACTACCCCCATGGATTTTTGGTTAAAAGTTAAATTTTAAGATACCAGTAATAAGACAACATGAATTACAGCCAACATGCACTGTTTGATGTCAAAACCAACTGCAACACTTGTTATGTCATGTCATCACATCATTTTCTAGAGAGAGAAATGGCAAAATTAAGCCTAAAAATTATTATACATGCATGCATAATGTCAAACTTCTGTGCATATCTCTTCTCTGAAAAAAAGTGCACCAAATGTACAATTGGTTACCAGTTCCTGG
Organism: Panopea generosa; assembly: GCA_029582155.1. Lineage (NCBI taxonomy): Eukaryota > Metazoa > Mollusca > Bivalvia > Adapedonta > Hiatellidae > Panopea > Panopea generosa. The sequence continues at coordinate 1,164,977 of JAPMAH010000024.1, read as the reverse complement.
AGATTACTGACATCACTATCACTATAGAAACAAACATCGGAAATAAAATTTGTGAGTGAATCGACAGAAAATTGACATGCTCCGTTATCATAATCATTATATAATAATAAGAAGCATGAGCAATATTTATCTACTGAAGAAAATCAACATAAATCAACAATGAAACAGTAAACCCAATCTGAGAAGGAAAAAACCTACATTAAACACGTTTTTTGTGAAAAGTGAGGTAAAAGACAGGGATAAATTGTCTAATAATAACATTGATATACATATCATCAGACTAGACAAGGAGACATTTGGCGGTGTAATTACTTTAGATGACAGTAGCATGCAGAAGTTTGGGACTATTCAAAGCCAGGTACCAGCTTCTACTATACTGCAACCACGTGTCTGAACCAACACTGATATTCAAAGCCAGGACACTGATATTCAAAGCCAGGTACCAGCTTCTACTATACTGCAACCACAAGTCTGAACCGACACTGATATTCAAAGTCAGGTACCAGCTTCTACTTTACTGTGACTATGAGTCTGAACCAACACTGATATTCAAAGTCAGGTACAAGCTTCTACTATACTGCAACCACGAGTCTGAACCGATACTGATATTCAAAGTCAGGTACAAGCTTCTACTATACTGCAACCACGAGTCTGAACCGATACTGATATTCAAAGTCAGGTACCAGCTTATACTATATTGCAACCGCGACTCTGAACCGAAGCTGATATTTAAAGTCAGGAACAAGCTTCTACTATACTACAACCACATGTCTGAACCAATGCTGATATTCAAAGTCAGGTACAAGCTTCTACTATACAACAACCACATGTCTGAACCCATGCTGATATTCAAAGTCAGGTACCAGCTTATACTAGACTATGACCATGAAAATGAACCGACACTGACATTCAAAGACAGGTACCAGCTTCTACTATACTACAACCACATGTCTGAACCCATGCTGATACTCAAAGTCAGGTACAAGCTTCTACTATACTACAACCACGTGTCTGAACCCATGCTGATATTCAAAGTCAGGTACCAGCTTCTACTAGACTATGACCATGAAAATGAACCGAAGCTGACATTCAAAGACAGACACCAGCTTCTACTATAATGCAACCACAAATCTGAACCGATGCAGATATTCAAAGTCAGGCACCAGCTTATACTACACTGCAACCATGAGTCTGAACCAACACAGATATTCAAAGTGAGGTACCAGCTTCTACTATACTGCAACCATGAGTCTGAACCGACGCTGATATTCAAAGCCAGGTACAAGCTTCCATTTTACTGCAACCACGAGTCTGAACAGACACTGATATTCAAAGCCATGTACCAGCTTCTTCTATACTGCAACCACGACTCTGAATCAGTACTGATATTCAAAGCCAGGTACCAGCTTCTACTATACTGCAACCACAAGTCTGAACCGCCGTTGATATTCAAAGCCAGGCACCAGATTATACTACACTGCAACCACGAGTCTGAACCAGTACTGATATTCAAAGCCAGGTTCCAGCTTCTACAAAACTGCAACCACAACTCTGAACCAGTACTGATATTCAAAGCCAGGTACCAGCTTCCACTATACTGCAACCACAAGTATGAACCAACGCTGATATTCAAAGTCAGGTTCCAGCTTCCATTTTACTGCAACCACGAGTCTGAACCGACACTGATATTCAAAGCCATGTACCAGCTTCTACTATACTGCAACCACGACTCTGAACCAGTACTGATATTCAAAGCCAGGTACCAGCTTCTACTATACTGCAACCACGACTCTGAACCAGTACTGATATTCAAAGCCAGGTACCAGCTTCTACTATACTGCAACCACGACTCTGAACCAGTACTGATATTCAAAGCCATGTACCAGCTTCTACTATACTGCAACCACGACTCTGAACCAGTACTGATATTCAAAGCCAGGTACCAGCTTCTACTATATAGCGACCAAGAGTCTGAACCGCCGCTGATATTCAAAGCCATGTACCAGCTTCTACTATACTGCAACCACGACTCTGAACCAGTACTGATATTCAAAGTCGGGTACCAGCTTCTACTTTACTGCGACCACAAGTCTGAACCGACTCTAATATTCAAAGTCGGGTACCAGCCTCTACTATACTGTGACCACGAGTCTAAATTGACACTGATATTCAAAGTCGGGTACCAGCTTCTACTTTACTGCGACCACAAGTCTGAACCGACTCTGATATTCAGTCAGGTATCAGCTTCTGTTATACTGTGACCACGAGTCTTAACCGACTCTAATATTCAAAGTCGGGTACCAGCCTCTACTATACTGTGACCACGAGTCTTAACCGACTCTAATATTCAAAGTTGGGTACCAGCCTCTACTATACTGTGACCACGAGTCTAAATTGACACTGATATTCAAAGTCAGGTACCAGCTTCTACTGTACCTGACCACGGGTCTGAACCAATGCTGATAGAAAAAGCGGCAAGAAATGTGACTCTTACAAGTAATGACAGTCAAGCAGAGTCAAACACTTACCAGCTTGTACACCTTGGTAAAACCGAGTACATGTTCTATGACGCATACACCAGTCACCGCACATATAAACGAACCTGCAATGCAAAATTGAAATTTGACCTAAACTATGAGGTAAAATGGTTTTTGCTTAAAGTGTGAATCTTGTGGATTATCCACCAACTACTATCACCTGTATGAGGAAATTCTGTCACAAAATAGAGGATGAAATCCTGCAAATATAAATTTGTCACTTCCTGCTGCGTGCATGGACACACCTATTGGAAATTCATCAATCCGTTTCCTTATGACAAGTTTGCAACGGTTCCACCAGCTAAAAGCGGCGATGCAGTAATTAAGTGGCTGATGCAGTAGAGTCGGTAGCTGAGAATGGTTTTGCCCCAGTCAGGAAACAGTTACATGTAGCAAATGAAGCATGTGGTCTGTTGCCACGCAATGACATTCCTGCCACAATTGACAGTCAATATAACAATGCTCTGCAGTCTGCATGTGACAGGAGACCACAGCAGCCAGCCACTCAGATGACCAAAACTATGGTTGAACAATGCAGTAAGCATAAAAAAATCATAGGCATGACATTGGGTAACAAACTGACTCGAGGAAAGAAAAACAATATTTATGATTCTGCTGTTATAGGTGATGAAGAAGAGAGGCACACAGACTCATGTCTAATATCCTGTTGACAATCATCAGCCATCATCAGCCATCATCAACCATCATCAGCCAATATCGGAGGTTGGAATACAGACATAAACACAACAATTTAAAAAAAGTTCCAATCATGGTCATTTACCAGCTTTTCTGGAAGAAATCAGCATCACTGCATCCGCCACGTCAGTCTGTCTGATTGTGTTAACCACAATTAAATTTCCCATAGGGCTCCTTTGCAACATTATTGTCAACAACACTGTACAAAAAATCCAAATCTGCAGCATGTGTCTGGGCTCAAATTCTTGGCTGGTTCAAGATCTGCCATTATAAACAAAATATATATATATGTGTTGACCAGGTTTGTTTTTTTTTAAATTCAAAGGTTTTGCAGGACCCTTCAATGTTCAGAGAAATAATATGCCAACAATTCAATACCATTCCACCCATCTAATCTAAAATGACACAGAATTGTCTAGAAAACTGGTATCAGCGTCAAATTTTCAGTGGTGATTTCTAAAATATTGACCATTTAACACATCATAAGAATCAATAAATCACTGCAATATAAAGTCCTGAAAATAGAAGAAAAAGGGAACTATATTTTTAATACTACAGTGTCGTCGGTGTTAACAAATCATTTTTCATTTATTACTAATAAAATCAATCTTCAAATTGTTACTTATGTTTTGTTTACAGTTCATTTAAAGACAAATTATCTATCTAGCATTCTGTGAAGTTTCCATTTTAAATTCGATCTTACAATGTCTACAGAGTTTGTTTATTGACAGCCTTTTCAGGTGATACTGGGTCACTTCCAGTAGTAATGAATCGCACATATTTCATGATGAGGCAGTGTCTGAGGGCTGTTTAAAAAGCATTGTGCAATATTTAACTATCAGCATTACAATAATTATCACCTAATAGTTAACAAATTGGTGTTTTCCTTCTTTTTGTTTTAATTTAAAAAGTCAAAAGTAGTGTTTCCCCCAGGATTGAAAAAGGGCAGGGTACCAATTGAAAAAGGTAATTTTTTTGGCGCGTACAAAATAATGGAAAAATGTTATTTCTTTATTGCGTGTTGTGTTGAGCACCATTTTCAGCACTAATAACAAGTATGATACATGTATGTTTTGGTAAATGTATGAATCATCTTAGATAAGGCTACTACAATATCATGTATTAATAATACATGATATCAAGGAACTATAGAAGGATATACTATAGTTCCTTGATGATACTGTAGTAGCATTATTAATAATACATGATACTATTGTAGTAGCCTTATTATTAATCAATCATAAAGTTATTAATTCAATAGTATTTGATAGTATAGTACCCTTATAATATGAATATTATATTTACACAATGCTTTAATCTATGTTAAAAATTTAAACCATTTTAAGTGGGGATTCTATTTGTTGAAATAAGATGCTAAGAAACAGAGGGTATCCAACTATCCATGAACTTGCATTTCAAATATATGTTTCTATCCTATATTAGAATATTATTGGCATAAAAATATAGTAATGGGGTGTTTTATAAATGGACAACTTGTTAATACAATTGAGAAGTTTGCATTTTTAATGTAAAAACTTTGATTCTGTAATTTTCATTAGGTGTCAGTGTATTTCCAAATAAATATAAATTTTATAAAAGGAAACATTAATAGTTAAGTCTTAAACATCCCTAATAAACAGGACAACTATAACCGATGCACTGATTTTTATTGATCCAACTTTTGAAGGAACCGACTTTTAGACCGTGTTTCTCAAATTTGTTACCATTCGTTAGGCAACATTCTTCAATTTATGTACAGAATAAACCATTTTAAGTGGGAATTTTATTCTAGGTTTGTTGAAATAAGATGCTGAGAAACCCTTTACAATTTCATTGTTTTGCTTACTTGCATAAAGCCCTTATTATACACTGTGATCTATTTCTAGTTGTCTTGATCTGAGAAATGGTCGTGACACACTTTATAAAGTGTTTCGTTCCAATTGATTGTATACATACTACATAAACTATTCGTAATTGGGAGGTTAATGAATTAATTGAAAGGTTATGCCGACACCTTGGTCAGTAGTTGATTTTAAATATGGGAAAAAACATTGTCAACACCTTCAGTTGGTTATCAAAACAATCGCACATGGTGCGTGTGTGTATACTGCTGGCTTCCTAGTTTGTTATAATTGGATAGCTTGAAATGAGAACCATTCTAATGGTTCCGATTTCTATGAAAGAATAATATGATAATGCACTAAAAGTGGGAACCATGTGTTTATCGAGTGTATACACATATTGGAAATTACCTAACGACGCGTGTAGTGTCTCGGTCTGATAAGTCAATAAAGGAACACAGCAGGAAGGTACCGTTTATTCTTCACAGTGGTGTCTATCATTGTTTATTAAAAATGGCACTGCTGGGCGGTAATTATTTAAGCTTGGCAGTATAAGAAAAGGGCAGGGCGGCATAGAAAAAGGGCAGAGTGGCCCGCTCCGCCATGCCGCTTTAGGGGAAACACTAAGGATAATAAAATTCGGCCTTTAAAAGTTCACTGCCCATTGAATGTTTAGGTTGCAGGTTCTATACTCATATAAAATGGTACAACCTTGCATTAAATTAACAGCAAATATACTAAAAAAGGAACTTTATCCACCCTTTCACAGTAATATATGTACATTATGATTAACATCATACACAAGCAATGGAAAATTACTAAATTAAATGTGCATTTTTGGCAACTCAACTCTCTGCATCACATATTTTTCTGGCACAACAAATCCAACTCCAGCTACATTTCACCAAAAAAACGAAATTTTAAGGTAGCAAAAACTATATAAAAAAAATTTAAACTTTGGAAAATCAAGAAAATTCCATGACCCATAATGTTTTTTAAACACAAGCTTTTACTTCCGGGCTGTTAGGCCGTGCCAGATGTAATAGCATATGTATGTGTGTGTTTATTTGATAAGAACACATATCTTAACTAGTTTTCTTGATTTGCCAAAGTTTAAAATTTAAAATAATACTGTTAAATAATAAAGAAGAAGAAGAATAAATCATCATATTGCGTATGTAGTCCATGACACCCCTCGCTTCTTGACTCTTCTTGTTGCTAAATAGTGATATAATCTGTAATGAAACATTTCTTGATGCTTCTTGACTCTTCTCGTCGCTAAATAGTGATTTTACCTGAAAGTTTTCTTGACGCTTAGTTAATTTTGGCTTGTTGTCAAAAAATAAAATTAAAATTGAAAATGTCCATTATGTATTCAATATTAATTTATCAATTAAATGTGGAGACGGTATACTGTATAGTTATATGAAATGTAGATCGATATATTATTTATTATAGTTTGACGACTGGAAAGGGGTCCACAAATTGCTGATGAATCTCAAGACCAAGAAAGCCACCGGCCCAGACGAGATTCCAGCCTTCATCCTGAAAGCAGCTGCTACAGAACTAGCCCCGGCTCTAGCAAATCTGTTCCAACTATCCCTCGACCTAGGAGAAGTGCCTCAGGACTGGAGGGAGGCATCCGTAGTCTCTCTTTTCAAGAAAGGAGACCGCCACCTAGCATCCAACTATAGACCAGTGTCCTTGACGTCCATAACGTGCAAACTAATGGAGCACATAGTGCATAGCAATGTCATGCAGCATTTTGACAGGTACGACGTCCTGAGCGACAACCAGCATGGTTTCCGCAAGCGACGCTCCTGCGAGACTCAACTCCTAACCACCATCCAGGAAATCGCCTCCAACACAGCCAAAGGGAAACAGGTAGATGTTATTCTACTGGACTTTGCCAAAGCTTTTGACAAAGTCCCTCATGTACGGCTACTACACAAGCTGGACCACTACGGTGTAAGGGGCAACATCAAGAGATGGATACAGTCATTCCTATCCAACAGAAAGCAGCAAGTCTTCCTTGATGGTGCCAAGTCAAGAACTGCAGACGTACTTTCTGGCGTTCCACAAGGGACAGTACTCGGTCCGCTACTGTTTTTAGCTTTCATTAATGACCTCCCAGATATGATCAAGTCGTCGTCTTCCAAACTGTTTGCTGATGACAGCGCAGTCTTCAAGGTGATCGAGAACGACCATGACAGACAGCTCCTCCAGAAAGACCTCACAGCACTGGAAAAGTGGGAAGAGACATGGCAGATGAGCTTCAACCCCACTAAGCGCACTGTCATCAGGATCGCCCCTCGATGTCGGAAAATCATCGACACTACATACTGTCTCCATGGCCACACACTTGAGGTGGTGGATGCAAGTAAATACCTTGGAGTCACCATCACAGAAAGCCTCACGTGGGAGAAGCACATAGGCAACATCACGAGCAAGGCCAGTCGGACTCTGGGGTTCATTCGCAGAAACCTGAGGGAATGCACGCCACCTGTCAAGGAAGCTTCCTATAAAGCCATGGTCCGCCCCCAACTCGAGAATGCCGCCACCGTCTGGGATCCATACCAGCTAAACCACGTCAACACTATTGAACAGGTTCAGCGCCGAGCGGCCCGTTTTGTTTTCAACGACTATTCGACTAAGACCCCAGGATGTATCTCCAACATGCTTAAAGAACTGAACTGGGATCCCCTTGAACAGCGTCGAAAACACAGCCGGCTCTCCATGATGTATAAGATCCGCAAAAATCTTGTAGACATCAACGCAGACAAGTTCCTCCAAAGCGGCGACGCGCGTACCAGAGGACAACATAGGCTTTTCCAGGAGCGTATCAAAGACCAGATACTGTCGAACTCCTTCTTCCCAAGGACAGTGCGAGAATGGAATCTTCTTCCTGCCAGCACCGTATCTGCGCCTACCTTGGATGCCTTCAGGTTACTCCTGGTGGAGTAACCTGACACTTTCTTCATCAGACATGACTACTGTATATAGTTTTAAATTTTTAACATTTGAGACTTCTGTGCACCACCACCACGCCTAGTTTCGTTGAGCTACGTACGTTCTTTCAAGAACCCAGCTCAGTATATGGAAGAAGAAGAAGAAGAAGAAGACGCTTCTTGACGCTAACGGGTTACTATCCTTTGCATAAACAAAATGGCGGATTTTCTTACCGGTGTCACAACGGAGAAACAAAGTTCAATTATGACTTTATTAATGAATGGTTTTTAAAAAAATCAACTGATATATGTTTATATATGTATAATTTACACATGGTTATTTCCTGTCAGTAACTTTTATTAATAATAAAGCTCTTGACGCTAAATTAGTAAACAGTGAGACCCCACAATTGTAACTTTAGTTCCCGTTTTGCATCTATTACTAGCTGAAATTTACGTTTGAATGTTTTTAATTAGGTATACAGATTAAACCTGTATATTTGTCTTGAATATTAGTGTATTCGCGGTCTACAGTCAACAGACAATGCACCAGTAATTAATGGAACAACTTACACAAAACGACGAAGTTCTTTCACAATGTGTAATGCGAAGCAAATGGCGGAGAGATAGTCAAGGGAGGTAATCCTTTCCAGTCAATCCTAATACACTATATAATATAGTGGCGCTGGTGGTCTCACCTTAAATGCAATTTGACTACACTATTCTTCACATAGACTGTTTCCGTAGCATGAATTTAGGTTCCATGATTTGATAACGCATATATACTGCAGGCTATTATAAGCAAATGTTTCTTAAAAAACGTGGCAAAATCTATGTTGCGTTTGTTGACCGCGTTTGATATTGTTTCGCGAAGTAAACTCTGGTCTGTATTACAAACTGTTGGTGTAAAAGGTAAAGTGTTAAGATCACTAAAGAGCATGTACTCTTGTGTTAAGGTTTGTGTGTGTAGTAACGAACAGTATACAGACAAACTAGAGTGTAAAACTGGATTGAAACAAGGCTGTTTGGCCTCCTCCATATTATTTCCTTCTTCATCAACGAATTTTCCAAATTGATAGAGGACAGTAACCTTCGAGGAATACAGTTACATCCAGATACAACAGAACTATTATTACTTTTATTTACAGATGGCGTTGGTTTAATATCGGACAAAATTATTGGCCATCAACTGCAGCTGAATATTTTAAGTAATTATTATGATAGTAGTCACCGTGTTGTAAACACTAATACAAATAAAGTGGTTGTTTTTAAAAATGGTGACAATCTTGCTATATTTGAAAGATGGACATATAAAGGAGAACCTATTGAAGTTGTCAATTGCTTCACATATGTGGGGTTATCTTTCTCAATGAGATTATATTTAAACCGTATTGCAAATGACTTAGCTGTGAAATAAAAACAAATTTTGACTTCACTTCTTTCAAGTTTATACAAATTTGATCAAATGCCAAATCATGTTTACTTTAAAATATTCGTTACTAAGCTCGCACCTATACTATTGTATGGATCTGAGTTGTGGGGCTTTGAGGAGCGAAATGCAACAGAAATCGTGCACATATATGCCTGTAAAAGATACATGTGTATTAACAACTGGTCAATGAATGCAGCAGTTTTGGGAGATTGTGGTCGTTATCCAATGTGGATCGAATCTGTAAAAAGATGTATAAAATACTGGATAAAAATAACTAGAATGACAAATGACAGATACGTTAAATTGTGTTATATTATGTTAAAACAAATGTCCGAAAATGGCAAAATAGACCGGGTTAGCAAAGTTAAGCACATACTATATTGCAATGGATTTGGTTACATATGGAAAAGTCAAGATGTACAATCTGAATATGAACATATTTTCTGCAAATACTTGTTCGGCGGTTGCGTGACCAATATGTTCAACAATAGCATGACGTTATAGTTACATCTTCAAAATTGGTTTTATAGAAAAATTGCTAATACACGTATTATCATGAAAATCATTTAAATATAGTATCAATCAGAAAGTATCGGCATTCGGTGGCCAAATTAAGAACTAGGTCGCATAATTTGAATGTAGAAAAAGGAAGACACGATAGTTTACCGTATGAAAATAGTATATGTAAAGTGTGTAACGATGGGGCTGAGAATGAATACCATTTTCTACAACTATGTCCCGGCTATGTACATCTGAGTGAACAATTCTTGCCCCGTAAGTTTTGGCGTCACCCGAACATCAACAAGTTCAACATATTGATGTCATGAAATTGCTGAGCGACGCAAGGCTCTGGTTCCGAAACTCAAGGCGGCGAAGCGTGAAAACAAAGCGGCATGGCTTAGTTATGACACGTTGTATATTAATGGCAGACCAGTGCGTGACGGGACAGAGTAGCGGTACGTTGAGGCTGGACTGAGCATTACATCATGGAACGTTAATGGTCTGACGATATACAAACTTGAAGATCCGAATTTCATTAAAAAGTTATCGAAATTTGACATTATTTTCTTGTATGAAACTTAGGCTAACAATGATTCTGATCTTAAAGTTGATGGATATACACATTTTAATTATTTTCGTAAATTCCAAAATAAAAGAGCTAGACGCCGTAGTGGGGGTATTAGTGTTTATATAAAATACTCTATAAAGTAGGGTATTTTTTTTTAATTTGATAGTGATATTTATTTGCAGGTCGAAAATTCACCTGCGTATAATGCTATAAATGAAGATTTATTTCTATTATTGGAAAATGATATAAACACTTATGCGCTTCACGGTTGAGTGCTTCTCTGTGGTGACTGGAACGCGCGAGTTGGTAACGGTACTAGGAGGGACTATATCGTGTGTGATCGTACAATTGATTTTCTAGATGACGATGGCTACTACCCAGATACACCGTGTAATCGTGCGTCTATGGACAATACCTGTAAATCACATGGGTTGAAATTATTAGATTTGTGTAAATCAAATGCTTTACGTATTGCTAATGGTAGAATTGGTGACGACCATTTAATTGGTTCCTGTAATTATGCTAATTCTATGGGATCAAGTGTAATTGATTATTTATTATTACATAAACATGATTTATATGTATTGATGATTTCCATATTGAACCATTTTGTGAATGGTCAGATCATGAAGCGTTAAATTTTAAAATTGCTTGTAATACAGCAGTAACAAAAGAAAAGCGTGATTATGTTTTTACAAGTGTCAATATATATATTTTAATTCAACTAATTGTTCTTTTGAAGAACTCGATATGCCAATTACTGTGTCAGAAATAGAAAAATGTATAAAAAGTTTAAAGAAAAACAAAGCCTTTGCTGGTGACCTACTACTTAATGGATATTTTATTGAATCTTGTGATATATTGGCTTCACATCTTGTTGATATTTTTAACGGTATTTTTATTTTTGGTCATTTTCCTGATAATTGGTCAGAAGCGATTATGGTGCCTATCTATAAGAAAAGTGACCCAGACGATGTCAATAATTACAGAGGTATAGGCTTAGTCCGTTGTTTATCTAAGATATTTACGGGTATTTTAAATAAGCGAATTAATACTTGTATTGAAAATAATAATATTGTGAGTGACGCTCAATTTGGATTTAGACGTGGAAGGTCGACAGTTGATGCAATATTTGTACTTAATTCCATTATACAAAAAGTATTATTAAAAAATGAACGCTTCGCTTGTGCCTTTGTAGAGCTAAAGAAAGCCTTTGATAGTATTTATCGAATGGTTTATGGTTTAAACTTAATCGATTGGGTGTTAATGTTAAAATGTTACGAATTATTCGTGACATGTACTCAAATGTGAAAGCATGTGTTAAGGGATGTAACTCCTATTCCGAGTTTTTTGAATGTGCTTTTGGTTTAAAGCAAGGGTAAGTTATTTCTCCTCTGTTGTTTTCATTATTTTTGGAAGATCTAGAGCTATACTTGTGCGAAGATCCAAACTGTGGCATGAACTTGGATGACATTACATTTATTTTAATGCTTTTTGCTGATGATATGGTGATATTAGGTAAACACCCGACTGATCTGCCAAATAGTATTAATCTTTTACATAAATATTGTGAAACTTGGTGGTTAGAGGTGAATACTGCTGAAACCAAGATTGTTGTATTTCGAAAAAGGGGTCCTTCAAAAAGCGATGAAAATTGGACTTTTAATAATCAACCTTTAGAAGTAGTGAATGATTTTAATTATCTGGGCACTGTTTTCAATTATACCGGTAACTATTCTCTTAATCAGGAAGAAAAGGCTGAAAAGGGTCTTAAAGCATTAAACATTTTACTGGTAAATACTCGTAAATATACATTGAAACCTAAAACTGTATGTCAATTATTTGATGCCTTTGTTGGCTCAACTCTTAAGTATGCCTGCGAAATATGGGGATTTTCTAAATTAAAAGAAATCGAAATAATTCATCTGAAATTTGGTAAATATTTATTAAATGTTAAAACCTCGATAAGTAATATGTGTGTATATGGAGAGTTAGGAAGATACTCATTGTTTATAAATATATATGTTCGTATGATAAAATACTGGACTAAAATTGTTAAATCTGAATACATTATAGTTAAATATTTATATAATTCATTACTTATTAATAGTAATAAAGGTGGTAAGAATTGGATAAAAAAACCATCAAAAACCTACTGAAAGATTATGGATTTTCGTATATATGGTCAAGTACTGATGATGCAAATTTGTTAAACTTCCATATTGTTTTTAAAGAGAAAGAACTAGATAATTTTAAACAAAAATGGTTTAATGAAATCGAAAACAGTCGTTCACTATGTACTTATAAAATGATAAAAACTACTTAAGAATTCGAAAATTATTTAGATATGCTTCCAAGAAAATTAAGAATTTCTATGTCAAGATTAAGATTATCTTCACATCAGTTGAAAGTTGAAACCGGTCGTTATGCACAGAACAGAATTGAACGTAACTTGTGTTATTGTACTCTATGTAACTTTAACGACATTGAAGATGAATACCATTTTGTGTTAATATGTCCTAGTTATCAGGATATCCGTAAAAGCTTTTTTAAATCGTATTATTATAAACGGCCAATTATGATTCATTGAGTTAATGCAAAGTAAGAAGTATTCAGTCTTGTTAAATTTGTGTAAGTTTATTCATCAAGCTTTTAGTACTCGCAATTCCTTGTACAATAAAAATACATACTATATACATCTATTTTTTTGTGTTGATCTATAAGTATATATTTGACAAAGTATTTAAATGTTTAATTTATATTTGTCCAACCTCAGAAACTATTAAAATATACGTATTTAAATAACGTAATTTTTTCTAATTTAATCTTACATAATTATTGATCTATTATCTGTGTGTCATGTGTTACATTTATTATCTGAATTTGTATGTAATGAGAAACATTATATGTTTAAATTACTGAATAAAGAATTTGAATCTTGAATCTTGAATATTGCAAAAATGAAAAAAATGTTCACACCTTTTCATTGTTTCTTTACAATGCTTTTATTAAACGCGATGAATTATTGTTAAATTAGATTACGTCATATTTATACACATAATATGTGATGTTCAACCTAGTCAAGAACACCAACCAATAATTATAATTTAAAATGTAGGTCGATAGTTTACCAACTACCTACTTAACATACTGATGTTGTCTTAATTTCTTACAACTTAATCTATTGTAATTCGTGACTTTAACATAAATTTTATATTTTGTTCACGTGTACACTGTTTATAACATATCCATTTGTAATGTGTTTTGGGCTGGAGGCCTTTATCGCAATAAGGTTTTGTATTTATGTTTGTATTTGATTTGTGAATTAAGATGTTTTCCCTTCATTAAACATCTCATGTTTCTTATTCAACTGTTACATAGTATTATTGTACTGTACATGCTAAGCAGACATAATTTATATACCAAGATATCCATCAGAGACTGAATGATTCTATTGACGTTAAACAAAGACTTTTATCTTTGTTCTCATGAATATACATGAATTTCATAAAAAGTTAAATAAATGCGCTGTCTTTAGAAAACGAATTATTTGCAGGTGACAGGCCATGGACGATAGACAAATTATCATGACGAAAACTTCATTTGACAATAGTCGTTAATGCTAAAGTACAATATTAAGCTCCTTCTTCCAGATAAGTTGATATGTCAATGTAATGTTTTGAATAGTTGGAATGATAATATAGTAAATGGTATGGAAGCACCATATTTATGATCAATAGTGACAAACAAATAGTATGTTATCGTTGATTGCATCTGCATCAAAACCAGGTGGAACATATTCTTTGTGAATCCATCCTTGGCATTCATCACATAGTCCAGTACGTTCTTCATCTGTCCGGATAGCCTAATTAATTAAGGCGTGAATGGACAGCCTTTTTAGTATTTTGATATATATCTGATCTGCTGGCTCACGAGACGCAAAATAAAAATCTTTAAAACGTGCAATATGTCGCATTACTGTCCGGGGTATTCAAGGGAGATGATAGTGGCGTGAGACCAATAAAGAAGATTAAATGTACTATACACTTTTATTGATTATTTGTCAACACATCGAGCTGTACATAGAAAAACTATTAGACACGGATTTCAGTTGCTATCGTTATGCATTTTTTATATATTAATGAACAAACAATTGTTATTTAAAAAACAAGGAAAATGAAATAAGCATACGTAACAAACGTTCATTTATTTACTTTCAATTATATCTTTATTATCTCTGTCACTGTTTTTCCAAAACTATTACGGTTAGCTTAATGGGATACGTATCTCAGGGTTCGGTAGGTTAGGAGTTCATCTTTTCTTCACCTATATATATATATATATATGGAGATAATTATTTGTGAATAACCAGACACAAATATACATATTAGACTACGACTAGCGCGCCTAGCTGCAATGCAAACCATAGATACAATATCAAGGTATCTGCCAATCCAATACTTTTGATGTAAACAATGACTTATATACTATGGGTTTACATGTAACATATCTGGACTGGGCGGACAATTTACATACATGAACTGATAACTTTATATAAGTAGAATTAATTATAACTCACCAAATAGATCCCAAAATTTGGAAATTCCGTTCTTGTGATTTCAATTATCTCCTTTTATGAAATAAAATACTTACGATTTAGCTGTATCTTCTTGATCCAACGGGTTTCTAAATTTGTGCTTTATATAGCATGTGAGTAGTTTTTAGCACTATAATATGGTAATTCTCTCTACTGTTTTTACAATTTCATACTAGTTATTTTAGTTATAGAGAGC
Source organism: Panopea generosa (assembly GCA_029582155.1). Classification (NCBI taxonomy): domain Eukaryota; kingdom Metazoa; phylum Mollusca; class Bivalvia; order Adapedonta; family Hiatellidae; genus Panopea; species Panopea generosa. The sequence continues at coordinate 1,149,661 of JAPMAH010000024.1, read as the reverse complement.
AAATTAAGACGTTGGATATTTCATATAACAGTCAAACAAAAAATCATTTCATTTTGTGCAAACGAAATATCTTCCAAGCAATTCCTAAAGAGGATTTACCAGTTCGTGTCTACTTTCTGCTGAAGCAAGAAAGGTCAATTACTTACCCGGCTATTTTGAAATTCAGTAATATTTTATGTGCTTATCATATTATCGCAATTGTCCACATTTATATTTACAGATAGATAAAGGCTATAATATATCAGAGATGCGTTCATCCACGCAATAATGGGTACGAAAAAAACGACAAGTAGCGCGATTATTTACCCGTTAAATACAACACTGTAATCAAGTAGGAAATAAATTTGTCTAGGAGAAATTGTTTCAGTTTTTTATAAAAAGGCCTTCTAAAATAGTTACCTAACGAAATCATATCATTGCACAATCCATTGGTTTAGTTATTGGTTAATCACCAACTAGATTGTTCTTATAAACACAAAAATGCCCATGGGGATGAATTATATTTTGACTTAACAGAGGGAGTTTACCAAAAAGAAACTCTATGAATCGCTTAAAAATAAGTACTTATTAAAATAGATAAAAAGCACCTAATTATCAGTAATACATACAATCTGAATAGTTTTGATTGTTAAATCCACCAAAACGTGACCACATCGATAGTTAAATGGGAGTACTAACCATGAAACGAAATTCCCATTCTTGAAATATACAGCTCTTTCATGCATATACTGCTTGGTGACTCTTTCTAATATGAAATCATTTTTACTACGTGTAAACCTATTGAAATCAAAATGAAATCACGTCATCTAATTAAATAAGTCACAAACTATGTTGCAATTTTGATCTTTTGATCTATTAAGTCTAATCTAGGCACGTAACCCAATAAATTAGTTTGGCAAATTTAGATAGGTACAATTTGAATCCTTTTTGTAATTTGGGGTCAGGGGGTACATGTATATAAAGGCATGACATATAGGAAATAAATGTTGACCTAATTTTGAAAGTTTGAAAACTCCTGAATAATTCCCTTTACCTACAATGTAGTGGAGTATACTGGAATGTCTATTTATAGCTTGTTTTGTACACGGCAAAACCATTCTATCTACATATTTTAGTACATTTTATTATTTAAGTATATTCATATAATTTCATATGTTTCCCATAGGACATATAGCATATGACAATCATATGAAACAATGACATACTACTGTCATCATATGAGCATCATATGAAAATCGTACGCATATCTTATGTAGTTAATTGTCCGTGTTTAAATACTTTTTGATAATTAATTGTTTTGTTCATATATACTCGACGAAATGTCATACAGTTTTAGATAACTTTATGAAGATTACTACAAGTAGTGTCGTTTATATCTCAAGCAGATGAATATTTTATAGATAATAGTTTATAAAATCATGTTTTTGAACTTGGGGTAAAAAAGCTTGTAATGCTTGTCACTGGCAACTTCGTCAGACATTCGTTTTTAATTTTATTATTAGTTCCTTTTTTTTCAAAATAAAATTTATACCATAACTTGTATATGTATTCATTACATTTTAGCCGGGCCCGATTAACTCAGTCGGTTACGCGTCTGACTATCAATCCAGGGGTCGTGAGTTCGAATCCCCCGCCCGGCAACAGTCTTTGTGATGATTGATATACGACATTGTGTCTCATTATCATTTGTCTCTCACCACTGATTCAAGTGGGAAAGTTATCAGTTACTTGCGGAGATGGGGTGTGCTCGAGTACTGGTTAATCCCAGGAAACAGTGGTTAGGTTAACTGATCGTCTGTTAGCCCTCGATGGCATAAAAATGACGCTAAATATTCAATCAATCGTTACATTTTAGAGTCTTAGCTTAAACTTGCGTAACGACTGAATTGTTTTCATAATTTCAGTCTATTGTACTATTCTTATTCATAGATTACATGTTTATTTGACCTCTGAGAAAGTATGCAAACAAAGATATAAATAATAATACATTAATTTCTAGATCTGCGAACGTGTGGGTGTTAACAATTCTATTTTCGTTTCTTTCCGATAAACATACTCGGCATGCAACGAGTAACACCTATTTATGCGCATCTCGATTTGTATACTTCTGAACATTGGCGTGCGAACAGTTGGAAAATAACCAAGTCATTGGTAAAGTTAGCAACAGTTAACCGCTCGGTCTGCTCGTTTAAGTCTTAGAAATACACATTTCTATCAAAGTTATTTATTTACTCGCTTTTATAAAAAAAAGTCACTAACAGGTGTATATGTATAGTTTCAGCACTACTATAAACACATTTAACTACTATCAGTTTTGTTATTAACAAAAATTGTGCATTTTGGAAGTTAAAAGAGGCTTTAAATAAAGAGATGTATATTTATTTAAATTTTTAAATTCGCCTTCAAGTAATTCCACTTCACAAAAGTATGCACGAATGCACTTGTTACTACAATGTATCTTTTAACTATTTCTTACTGAAATAATGTTAATATTATTATTCTTTAACAAATTCCACTTCATGAAAGTATGCATATAAAATGTAGGCACTTGTTATTACAATTGTATAAAAACACACCACCAGTTTTTGTTTTCTATTTTTAGAAATACATGTTAATTATTTACTTATTTGTTTATAACAAAAAACAACATATATTTATTAGTAATTTGGAACAAAGCGTGTATAATAAAACTAGCTTATGTCTAAGAATAACAATGTATCGAGATATTAATCATTGACAACGAAGAACATTGGGTTTGTAGAATATTTCTTAGAATGTTAGTCTATATAGTATTATACGAAATAAATAAATAGATATATGAATAAATAAATGAATGAACAAAGAACAAACGAACGACTGATTGAATGAATACATTATTTAAGTTATTGATTAATGAACGAATGAACGAACGAATGATTTAAAATAAACGCGAATTACGAAGATGATCATATACAAAATATCGTAAATACAATATATCAAAAATATTTGCAAGTATATACATAAGCGTATGAAATATATATGGGAAATATATCAGAGAATACTTAGAAAAATAATAATCCGTCAACAGTTTTCAAAATAAAAACGATTCATGTGTTTAGAAAAATTCGATTATGTCAATTCTTTTCAATATCTGTTTCAGTAAGTGCGGAATGTTTAATATCTATAGTATGGTGGTTTGGTTGAACACAAATTGCGTTACTGTACGCTCACAAATACGTAATTTCTCCTGGTATTTGTTTCGAATGTTCACGTTTGGAAGAATAGTTCACATCATCGTTATGTATTATATCTTTCGTCGGTTCTTTAACTTGAACGACCACAGCGTGGTCTAGTGGTCGAGGGTCTCCCTCGCACGAGGAAGGTTGTAAGTTCGATGGAAATTGTATTAGATGCTTCCTCGCATTTATTTCTAGGTCTATGTCTGGTCGGCATGATGTCAGTTTAAATTGAATGAGTGGGGTATCATACCATGTGTCTGCGGCATGATACTCCGGTGTGGCAACGGTCAGAATACTGTCTCGAGTAGACACTGTCGCGATATGAATAGAATATTGTTGAAAGCCTAAACACCATAAAATAACAACAACAACATAATTTACTGAACAGTCATCGTTTGAAACTTAATAGAGTTCTTTATTATTCATAAACTGGAAACTGGGTCCATTAATTGAAAGATTGAATGACGTCACGTTCTAGTCAGCGTTCAATTGTTATGAATTATGGGACAGACATAGAATTCCCTTTTTTTCATTGAGGCTAATAGACCAGATTTGGGAGATATCAAGCTCTGCGATAGACTAGGAAACGCTTAACAGTAACAATAACAAGTATATTCATAATATCCGAATCAAGTTCAATTATATCATGAAACACACTTAATTTAGCCTTTAGTTTTCAAAAAAAACGAAATAATTAAAATGCTACGGTTTTTATGGACATTTGCATATTTCTATTTCTTAAATATTAAAAAAAAATCCAAAAAAGTGTTGTTAATTATATCCTAGTAGAAAAAGATCTACACGGTTTCATTCCAATCTTAAACAAAGCTGTCGATAGATATATTTAAAATTCATAACCTTTTAGGCAGTGGTAGTCTATCTGGCCTAAACGAGTTGCAATTTTGTTTTAAGTTTGGGCGGATTGCCAGGCCTTTGGACTCGTCTCACCTGAATTGGTGGCAATTGCACAGTTTCAACTGACACATGAGTGTGAGTGAAAATATTTGAGGAAAGCGTCTCGTTGACAACCTCCGGTAAGGGACACAACTTTTATTAAAATTATAGTTCGTTTCAACATACTGTATTTATGTAATGTGGGAATGGCCGAATCTAATGTTGAGAGGACTTGTGGCCAGACCCTTTTGCCTTAAATTGTATTTGACTTATATGCATGATAAATATTGTAATATGTGTTTATTTGGCAATAAAATATGTGTAAACTTAATGCTTTTTATCCATTTTTATAATTATTCTATTTTTGAGTCATTGCTGGCGTTTATTCCTGATACCTTTAAGAGCAACATTACCAGCCATACTAATACTCATTCTGATATATGAACATTACTGTATATGGAGATTGCATGTTAGCACTCTCTTTACTGATATAAAAACAAGAAAAATGAACTGCATTGTATAAGAGGGAATGTGATGACTTATTATTTAAATGAACTAATGTTATATGTTTGAATTGATATACTAAACACGTGACATTAATATTTTACAAAATGTTATTGTTTAGACTTATGAATAAAATAGTATATCACATTTGTAAACTATGCATCTTGGTTTGGAACGATGATCATATAAAAGCTATGCAAAACCAACGAGAGATACCTAGATATTTTATTAAAGTATGTTCTGCGTTTTCAAAAAAGTTAATTTCGAAAAATATCATTATATTTACAGTTTATTTAGATACTAGAGCCGAACTGTTCTATCCTTTTTTTCTTAGTAATGTGATAGCACATTATGTTATTTATGCATTTTAAATCTTCAGCGCACAACACAAATTGAGGCATCTTTATCTAATAAGCATGCAGCATTTCTGAATTCCATATCGTTATCACATCAACTTATAAGGCAAATAAAACACACTCGCAATTTCTGGCATTTTCTTATTTTATCGCGATTTATTTCCCCCTTTATATTGATTTGCATTTAAACGTCACAAATGTTTAAACAGAAATTCGTAACCCGTTGAATATAAAAAAAAGCACGCATAATAATCGCCTTTGTTTATGTAACCAACTCATGTCTCTATGATTAATAACTAATATCCCTCGATATCGATTAAAGTAAAAGCCATCTTAAATAGATGTGATATGTATATCTGAAGCGTCGACGATGTATCAGAAAAAAAATGAAATAAAAAATAAATAAAAACAACAACAACAAAAAACAAAACAATTCATACAAACACACATATACAGCACATTTAAAACAATACACAATGCGGCTCCTGTGATGTTTTAGACTTGTTCGTTGCTTAATCAATTGCATCAATAAGAACTGATTTTGAACAAGATTTAATTTAACTCCCTTATGTACATATGTTGTTAACTCTATATCGGACCGAGTACCACTCGGCTTCCAATTTATTTGTTGCGATAGGCGGAGACACGACAGTAGTATAATAGGATTGAAAATAGGAGGTAAATCATGCAACATTTTTGGAGCAAATGCCACATTTTTTTAGCAAACCGAATACGAAGAAAATCGATAATTGTCGGAGGCGAACGATCTCGTACGGAAACGGCCGAGCGAGTTTCGGTTTTAATTTTACTTCGTTAGATGGGTTTGAAGGTAAAAGAAGGAAATAGCTTGAAGTTTTAATTGTTTGCAATATGTATATATAACTTAACATAAAAAACAGTCGTTTTTAAAAATGTTCTAATGCAAATTGTTTTTATTAGATTTTACAAAATAGTATTCTCATCTCACTTTCGTTATTTAAAGATTACCCGAATATCTATAATGAGATCGTCTGTCTACTCGTTGTATAGCGTATTACGTTTTATCAGAAACATTTAAACAATTAAGCCACTGTTTTTATTTAACAACGACGAAAGGAGAATACAGAAAATAACAGCGAACGTTGAACTTTTAGAAAACACGAATTTAATAATTTAATACATAAAGTTACAGTTAATTATATTTTGCTTATTAGTGTTTAACAAAAATAGTATTCAGTTTACATAGAACTATAACGCATCGGTCTGTATAATCTCGGTAACATTAAGGTATATTGATGACTATACATATTTGAGTGTATTGCTAATGATTTATTTATTGCGCTAATCGACTCTTTTGTGCCACTTCAAACCTCATTTTAAAATGAGTGTAACTCTGTATTCAAACATTTACCTCCTCCTTTCTCATTAACATGTCTGTATAAATAAAGAGGCAAAACGAGTGAAAAAACACAATGAGAATAAACGTAATTTACAGGATAGCGTTGTTTACTTAATGAAAATAATTATGATGTATGCGATATTGAACTAAACGGTCTAGACGAACATCTTCTTTTAACACCGAAGTTAGTCATGCAAACTGAGCCTACGTTAACAACAGCGATGCCAATACCGGTATTATATATCGAACCAAAGTTGCGCTAATCGATTCTTGTGTGCCTCTTCAAACCTCATCATGAAATGAGTGTAACTCTGTATTCAAACATTTACCTCCTCCCTTCTCATTTACATGTCTGTAAAAATAAAGAGGCAAAACGAGTGAAAAAAACACAATGAGAATAAACGTAATTTAAAGGATAGCGTTGTTCACTTAATGAAAATAATTATGATGTATGCGATATTGAACTAAACGGTCTAGACGAACATCTTCTATTTAACACCGAAGTAAGGCATGCAAACTGAGCCTACGTTAACAACAGCGATGCCAATACCGGTATTATATATCGAACCAAAGTTGCGCTAATCGACTCTTGTGTGCCTCTTCAAACCTCATCATGAAATGAGTGTAATTCTGTATTCAAACATTTACCTCCTCCTTTCTCATTTACATGTCTGTATAAATAAGGAGGCAAAACGAAACTAAAAATGCCTGTTGTTTATACAGTGCTCTATCTATCCCCGTCTCTCTCTCTCTCTCTCTCTCTCTCTCTCTCTCTCATTCGCTCAGTTAACTTTTTTTCTTTCTCTTTTAATACGTCTATAGTAAGAAAATAAATATTTAGTATATTAAAGTGACATGCACATCATACATTACAATACCATACATTATTTATAAACACAACTTAAACAAAACTTGTTACGCTATACTCTCTGTGGACCAGAGCAGTGCATCAATTAAAGGAATATAACATCAAGTTTGAATGAAATGATAGTTAGCTTTGTGCAACAATATTATAGTGTTGGCATCACACGGTGGGTTCATACCGTTATTAAACAAGCAGTATTATTTTTAAAAAAAATGTGTTAGTTAAGAAGCGTATTTTATTTGATAATATAACAAAATGATTGTTCACTTGATATTTGATAAACAATAGCTGGTTTGATATCTGTATGTAACAATTTAAAGTAGTCGAAATCGCTGACAGCGTTTAACCTGTTTTTCCACAGTATTGTTTCATGTCTTATTATTGATCTATTAACAATATTCTTCCATTCTCCTGTTGAGGGAAACGCAGGACTGTTTTCAATATATCGGTTCATTATATATTGAAGCTTGAATTTATATAATATATTGCAAATATCGGGTATGTAACCATATTGAAGCGAGCTTGTGTTCTCCAGATATATGAAGTATTTTCTTACAAATATTTGTTGACAAATAGTATCTGATCGCAATGTTAAAATTTTAAATAGGAACATTAGTTTTCTTTTCTCAACTTCGGCTGATAATCAGATCAGTCCCAACATTGACTCACAGATATCTGAACGTGTTTTAACAATAAAGCCTTGAATTCGTTTTACAATAAAATGTTGAAACCTATTTATTGTGTCCACGTCAGTCTGTGTTAAGTCATTCCATATCTCGCAGCCATACAATACTGTCGGTATTATTATTTTCCTATATAGACTTGTTGATGTCAAAGGGTTTATGCCCAGAGGGTGAAGGCCGAAACCTATCATCGCGAAGAATGAATTTTTTGCTTTTTGGCACCTATCCGATATTCTTCGGGCTAATTTTAAGTTCGAGTCCTGTGTAATACCAAGATGAGTTGTGTACTGAACTTGTTGTAAATAACAGCTACCAAACAAAAGGTCAAGGTCTGGAGTGTTTCTTTTATGAAGAAAGGTCATTAAGCATGACTTGTTCACGCTTATAGAAAATCTCCATAATTTTGAATATCTATATACCATGTCAAGTAATTGTTGTAGGCTAGATGGACTTAAGGCGCTTAGGGAAATGTCGTCTGCGAATGTTGTGTTTCCGCTATTTATTGACAAGACTCGTGTACTGTGTTTTGAGTTTTCTAGGTCCCTTAACAATTCGTCTACATATACTAGGTAATTAAAAAGTTGATAGTACTCCCCCCCCCCCCCCCCCCCGTCAGACGCCGCGCTCTACCTTTACCGGAAGTGACGTAATTCCTTGACATCTGATCACGCATTTAAGATCAGTATAAGAGTTAAGTAATAATCTTAATATTTTCCCTGTTATTCCTAAATGTCCTACTTTAACAAATAGTCCTTCATGCCAGACGGAATCATAGGCACCCTTTATGTCAAGGTATGCCATGAAAACTTTGCTATTTTGTTCAATTTGATGATCTATTGTTTCTTGTACATTGAGCGTCCCTGTTATGCAGCTAACTCCTTTTTGAAAACCTTGTTGTTGTAAGCATGGAAATAATTTCCCATTTGCTTTTAAGTATGTATTAAACCTATCAAGAAGTATTTTTTCAAGCATTTTATCAAGACAAGGTAATGACAAAATAGGTCGATAACTGGTGGGGTCACATTTTGGTTTACCATTTCCTTTATATATTGGGATAAGTAAGCTTGTTTTCCAAGTTGTTGGTATATTTTCAGACTGTATTATCTTATTAAAGAGTATTATTATTGCTGCGTGTAGAGCTTTACCACCGTAAATGATGTGTTCATTTAGTATAAAATCGTTTCCAGGACCTTTTCGCGTTTTTAAACATCGAACTATTTTTGATAACTCTGTATGCGTTACATCTGATTCTAAAATATACGAGTATTCCTCGGTGTTGGAAGCTTTAAAATGTTCGAGCTTCGTTTTAACATTTTCTGAAAATGATTTTTTAATATCATTTGATATGTTTTCTGATTCTTCATTTCCAAATATTTTTGAAAAGTATATCTTAAATCCGTTTACAATTTCACTGTCTTCAAACTTTTTATTTTCAAACAAAAGACTCTTGCATGTAAAATTCGAGTTTGGTTTCTTCTTTCGGAGTAATCGCCAAAATAATCGGTAATCTGTTTCGGCTGCTTTATCTAATTCTTCATAAGATCGCTTTAAGTAATTTGATGACTCGTACCGTTGGAGATGTCTAAAATTGCTTTTGGCTGCTTTATAATCCGTATAAACTTTATAATTATGTCCCCTTGGTCTACCGCATGCTATCCACTCACGCCTTAATTTACGAGATTAGTCCGCGCTTCGGACCTCTTGAGTCAAATATGGTTTAGAATAGGCGTTAAATTTGCTCAAGGGTAAGAGTTTAGCGGCTTCGTGGATAGCGTTTGTGATCAAGACGTTTAACATGTCGATTGATAATGTGTCGTCATTAAGGTCGTTCGTTTGTACTGAGTATATTTTCTAATTTATTTTGGTATAATGCGATATGTTCGTCAGTACATTTCGGCCAGGCTATATTTGTTTGTTGTATGTTTTGTCTTTGACTTTCTATTTCTACTTCATAGGTCATTATAAGGGGTAAGTGGTCTGACGTCATTTTGTGACGTTCATCTATTGTATATGACCTTTTTATATTAAGAATTGCTGAGTTCTCTACCAGTAAATGGTCGATCATTGACTTGGTAGGAATAAATGAATAGTTTGGTCCTTTGGTAGTATTCATTTTATTAACGACAGTAAAGTTATTTCTATGTACAAAATTACTCAATGTATGTGTTTTAGACCCGACATGCCTACTGGTAATAGTGTCACTGTCAACTTGACCATTGAGATCGCCAGCTACAACCACAGTACCTTGTGTTGTGTAAAATGATACTAATGCTTGTAAGTCGCTCAATGAATCTTAATACATTTCAATGTCACTGTTTAATGACATATACACACAAAATATATAGGTTGGTGAATCGATGTTGGGCATTACCTCGATACCAAGAATCCTATCATTTTTAATAGTGTTTATTGCGAAAATATTGCGATGGAATTTTTCCTATACATAATTGCAGTACCTGCCTTGCCACATCGCGCGTTTGAATGGTCTTGAAGCTCTGAATATTTCAAAGTTATGTGAAGTAGCTACATAGTTGTGACAGAGATACAATTAAATCCTCTGGCCCATTCAATACATTTAAAGTCTCACTTAAGAATTCCCTCACTTACATGACGGAAGCAAGATTTTTTGTAAAGTTTGTTTGCATTGATTGGGTACCATTTTTGTTGAAACTGCATAAAACTGTCATACTTCTTTGCACATATGAGAACATTGGAACGTTGTCATGATTTCTGCCAAGTGTGGATGACATTGGGAACTATTTGATGAAGTTATAACAGCTTAAATATACGTAGTGATACATTGCAACAAATGGGCAGAGTTGTCATAAATGAAACGGTGTCACCAAACCATCGAAATTGTGAAAAAGCAATGTGGTCAACCTCATGTTTAATCTGCATAATTGGACCAACAGAGGACAATCTATGGGGAAAATGGCAATTTTAGAATCATTGGTAATGTGACCAGTGTTCGAAAAGTGCATTTCTCTATAAAACAGTGCACAATAAGGTATTGTGCGAGACGTTAAGGGAATTTTAATTTAACATTAAAGGTTAAGTATTTGGAATGTGTGCAAAACATTCATAATAACCTTAAGCTCAAGTCTGAATTCTGTTTTGTATACTGATATTTGTTTTATAGTCAATAAACCAAAAGTCAAATCTAGAACTCTCTTAGTCCCTAAACCACATATATCTGCTCAGACAGACACACACACAGACAGGCAGGCAGGCAGGCAGACAGACAGACTGTGTAAAACCTAAACAGATCTTCTCCATCTTTGTTGTTTGAGACCAAAGTACTATATTACAAAAACACACTGCCATTATATTCATTTGGTGCAGTTGAGATTGAGACCGAGATTACGGAATGGTTATTAGTTAAATACCATTCCACAAAAGTATGATTGTGCAAGAAAGCATTTTAAAATTACAGGTTCTGGTTTGGTAAACTGTAAGTTTCATTTGCAAATATACGTGATCAATAGCAGTGATATGATAAACAGCGTGTATGTGATTCTACTTTATAATTGATTAATAAATAATTATTTCTGATCAGTCAAGATCTGTGACCACTCCTAATGACATCACAAATTTAAATAAAGATTGCATCACTTTAAGTTAGTTCTGTGATTCGATTATAGATTTTCAAATGCAATTAGTGTGCAAATGTATTCGAACTCTAGTCAGAATAGTTTTGCAATGAGTACATTGTCATCCTAAAATAGAATAGTTTCGAAATATTTGAATATTTTTCAATATAAAAGTATTTTTGATATTGCAATACTATTTTTACAGATTTTGTATTTAAAGAATTTTTAATTTAAAAAAAAACACAAAACGAACACAGTTTCTGAAAAAAATCTATGTCTGGCGTCGAGCCCTCGAGATACAAGCAACTCGTGTTAGATATAAGAAGCTAACATATCACTTAAATAAATACATACTCATTAAGGAATCTGTTTGATTATCATTATTTAAATGTTATTAAAACAATACTTGTTATTTTTAACGGGGTTTAACGCCATTTTCAACACATTTCAGGGTATATCCAGTTTTATTGGTGGAGAAAGACCTCAGAATGAATCTGAGTAGAACCACCGACCTTCTACAGGTAAGTGATATTGAGACGGCGCCTTAGACAACTCGGCCACGGAGGACCATCATAATAGTTTAAGTGGTTAGTTTTACCATCGAAGCATTATACAAAGTGTTTAGTTTAGCTGAAAAACGATTCTATGTTCATTGATGGAAATCAATTGTAAACCAAATGAATTAAAATTATTTAAGTCTACACTGCTAAAATGCAATATACACTCGGGGACTTTGAACACGCACCACTTACATATACAAGTAATTTTAGTGCAGAAAATGTCATCCGATTTCAAATTACAAAACTCACAGGCGTCAATAACGAGTGCATGTAGCCAGGCCAATGGTTTATACACCCGTTATTGACGCCTGTGAATTTTCACTTTTGGGGGTAGCTTCGAAAATTGAAGAAAAAAATGCATAAATAATTAAAGTCTCAGTCATGGAATTTTGTCAAGAGATGGCACTCTTGACGTATATACACATTCTTTGAAATCGGATGACATTTTCTGCATTAAAATTACCTGTTTTCAAAGTCCCTCAGTTTAAACTCTCCAGATCATTGTAGTAGTTATTGAGGAGTAAATCATTTTCAAAATATACATGTAAGCACACAGGTACCAAAGTGGTGCAGTGTTTGTTTTATTATTAATATTTTATATGTTACAGCACGATCTTCAAATTCTGTTATACAATATACTAATCTGTTGTGTTCTACAATATTACCCGCAGTTTCTATCTACGGGGAATAGTTCAAGCTTAAAATCCGTTGAATGGACCACCGCACGCTACTCAAAAATGTCCAAATTTGTCCTTGATATATCTAATAATTACATGGTACTTGCTGCCATTACTAACCTGCTAGTATGAAACAAGCCGGGCAAGACCTAATCTATGAACGCCAAAGTTTCGAACACTGGATGCAATGGTGAGAAGATGGTGCCATGATCGGAACTGTGCTATTGGGTGGCATGATGTGTGATTAATGAACTCAGGATACAAATACCCTCCAAAACTCCTGTATAGTAACACCAGTATTATAAATGAAGTGCGGCCTTCAGATAATTGATTGATTGATTGATTAATTAGTTGTTTGGTTGATTGATTAATTGGTTGGTTAGCGTCATTGTTATGCCGTTGAGGGCTAACAGAAGGTTCACCATTACTACCAGTAATACACCCTATCTCCGCAAGTAACTTTCCCACTTGAATCAGCTGTGAGAGACAAATGATAACGAGACCAATGTCGTATACCATTCATGACGGAGACTGTAACCGGGTGGAGATTCGAACTCACGACCAATGAATTGATAGTCAGACGCTTCCGACTCAACTAGTCGGACCCGGCCTTCATAATAAAACTTATACATAGTCATAGCTGTAAATGTCCAAAATGTTGTCGGTGTCACCCCATGTTTAAGTATAATTTGACATGTCAATATTATTTCAGAATGTGGTCCCTCGGTTGAAAATGGCAAATTCCAGGTAACGGGGAAACGCAGACATGTTCGAGATAGGGCTTCCTGAAATACAATGCAAACTTGTATATCAAAGTAAAGCGACCGTTTATAACGTGCCAGAAGAATTGTAAGTGGTCCCTACCCACAGCGACCTGCACGACCGAAAGTTTGACAGTTTGTAAGTAAAATTAAAACTCTCACGCTTGGGCACAAACATACCTTAAAATGTGGTGAAATTACATAAATATAAAAAAACAACGGTATCCATGGATACCATACAGAGGTAGTTACTGCCGGCAGATTGAAGTTAATGTTGATGTTTCGTGTTTCGATATTCGACATGAAACTAATCCTTACTCAGGCTGTCTTAACCGCTAAAGTTGAAGACGCACATAATTATCGAAAGACGAAAATTGAATATAAAACAGTTAAATGGTGAATAAGTGAAATAGGTGATATCATTACATCGGATGAATTCTGAAATAGTTTTAAGCCACGTGCCAAGTAAGTATCACAATGTATGATATTTTATATATTATACGTATGTCTGTGTGAAATTTGTACTTAATCCGAATGGTTGCATACATGCGTGCTATTTTATGTAGCACCAGAACGGTTCGTTAATGACATTGACCTTCCCCTGTCTGTTCTCTTGTTGGAAATTTAAAGTCCTATGTCCGATGCTCCACAAACAGACCATTCATTCCGTATACTATCATGTGCATAGCTTAACTGAAAACGATGTGTAGGTATAGTTGTAGGGGTCCGGGGGAATGCTCCTCCGAAAAAATAATTCTGCTATATGTCGCAGGTGTTTTTTTTACGTATATTTCTTATTTTTAAGGGCATGGTTATCCTTAATATTGACCTTAAATTCACTGTTATAACCTTATAAGACGTGTACTGCTTTAAGGTTTGTTCACTTAAATAAAGGTAAAAATGAAGTAGACAAGTGGTTAGATTTTATTGCATTTTGGTGGCATTTTTATCTTTCGATTTCTCAGAAAAAAAAAGTGTAGGCACGTGCCTAAAGTGCCTACAGGAAACTACGCAACTGTTTAAAAGTGTAAATCTATTTCTTTTTTTTTTATATAAACCTTAATTATTTTACCTCGGTTATGAGTCAAGTTCTAACAACTTATACAAATAACGCTCGAAGTTTTTCTGGGTATACCAGTACGTACTACAGCGGAAATAAGCGGATATGTAAAGCAAGAGTATTTTAATGGGGTTTAACGTCATTTTCAACACATTTCATGCTATATATGGCATATCCAGTTTTTCTTGTGAAGGAAGATCTCAGAATGAATCTGTGTAGAACCATCGTCCTTCCGATAAAAACTGTCAAACTTTCTCACGTAAAGTTTTTGGAAAGAACCGGACTAGAATCTACGACCTGTAGCGGTCACGGAGCGGGTGGTCCAGCGGTAGAGCACTGAACTCATGATCGGAGGGTCGTGGGTTCGATCCTTCGCCACGGGAATGTGTGGTGTCCTTGAGCAAGACACATTTTCCGCATATGCTTAGTACTGGCTTTACCCAGGAAGACTTCGAGCGTGATTTTCCTAAGTTGTAAAAACTTGTTTCACAATCGAAGTAAAATAAATAAGTTTTAACTAAATGATCTTGAGACGATACCTTAAATCACAATTTAAAATGAATGTTGCCGTTTTTACCCAGTTAATAACAATGTATAAACTATTGTTTTAATACAGCATACCCGGGCCGTTAATTTTTTTTTAACAAATGTGCCATAAATAATATGTTTCCTTTATGTTGCATTGATATTTCACCCTCAGTAGCCACCGTACTATATTTTTAGCTGTGATTCCCAAAAAGACGTCACCAGCCTCGTTCTCGCAAAGAGCTCGAGAACTGGTTACGTCATGGGAAAGTGTCAACAAGTATAACGAACGCAATGTAATCATGGTTTTGCATATGAAAAAATATGTATTCGTGTAATGTTGGCACACCAAACAAACAGGTAAGATCTGTGTATGCTTTTGATTTGTCACGATGATCGTTTAAGTTACCGAGAACTGGTAACACCCGGGTATCAATCTGATCACCTCGGCCTTTATGCTACGCAATAGACCTCTGACATAATAAGGCGCCATTTTGGAAATACTTTCAGTCACATGATAAAATAAAATGGCGGCCCCCTTATGCCACCTGTTTATATACATGTACGTTGAAAATATAAACGTTTGTTAATCAAGACTGATATTTTAAATTTCCCTATAAATATGACCCATGTCGAGTGTATAAATAAAAAAATCGATATAACAACGCCATATATAATCAACTTAATGACGGATACATTATTTGTTACTTTCACGCGAATGAACACAGACTTGTAACACAGGCGATTCGCGTTGGTGTATTCTAGAGCTATACACGAGGTGTATTCTACGGAGGATACGGAAATACCCGATGTTTCACGATTGACCCGGGTATGTCTAAATTTGCGTCCGCACGTGTTGTAATAATGTTCAACAAAACATGGCCGTCAATATCGAATCTGCAGACCGAGCGAGTTTATAATATTCATAAACACAATTAACGATAATGTTTTCAAGATAAAGCATGCTTATCAATAGTAAAGTGTGTTTCACTGTAATAAAATATCGTATTATGCAGTTGTCACATGACACAGGGTGAATGTTCTATCGACGGAGCTGGATTGTTTGAATTCTGGAAATTGGAATATCACAAAACAATCTCGCACCATTTTGAATGATTGTGATGATGATTTAATTTAGCGTCGCCACCGTTTTACAATATGGGCGACGCTTCCAGAAGGCTATTAGTAAGTCTAGATGTTTGGAGTATATATCTAGTTGCATAGAGATACTGAAGAACCCACAGACAGGAATAACGGACGTTGGTCCCCCACCCCTTCATAGTTTTTTTCAGAAATATTTTTTTTTATATATATTTTTTTTTCAATCTGTGTTCAATCCACAGGACCTATCTTACTTATCTTTTGGATAGCTATCGATATAAAGTAAATTAACTACATATAGCTATCCAAAAGCTATAGTAAGATAGGGCCTGCGGTTCAATCAACAAAGTTTAAAACATAAGTTGAGTAAAACTCTTTTACTACTAGCAACAGTCCACATACCCCCAACTGTTTTCTGACACCCGCTGTGCAAAAACTATAACGAATATTGAGCTAGCAGTTCCGGAATAAGACCTTTTCAAATAGCCCATTTAGACCCTATTTGTAGTCAATAAATACTCATTTTCTCAGGAGACATATATATATTTAAGTCACTGATCAATCTGATCTTTTATATAATGAAATGCCAATTTTGTTATTTTACAGACACGTGTGTGCGTGAGTCTGTGTGTGTGCGTGTACACAATGAATCTATAAGTAGTCAATAAATTTTATGAGTCAATTTTACAATGTAATGAATTGTAATGCCACTTAGATATTTTACAGACACATGCGTGCATATTCATGATGATACTATAAATACTAACTTTCTCGGTCAATCTGATTATCTATGTAATGAAAGGTCACTTTGTTATCTATTATACATTTTTATCCTCGTGCGTGCGTGTTCAAAATAACTTAATATGTAGTCGATTTCTACTATTTTCTCCAGAGACATATACTGGTATGTAAGCATCTGACCTTTTATATAATGAAATGCAACTTTGATATATATTTTATAGACAGGTGTGTGCATGGGTATGTGTAAGCACAGTACACAATGCATCTAGTCAGTAAATACTCATTTTCTCAGTCAATCTGGCCTTCTACGTAATAAAGTGTAATGCCTATCAGATATTTACAGACGTGTGTGCGTGCGTGCATATTCACAATGACACTACATATTATGTCCAATAATACTAAATTTCCCAGTCAATCTGACCTTTTATGTAATAAAATGTAAGTGATCATTTGGCATATTTGACAACACCTGCCCACAATATCTCTTAACACTTGACAATTTACATTTTGTTTCTATTTTCAAGTTTCTCAGTATATGCTTGGGAATTAATTATCAAACACAACCCCCTACCCCCTCAAGTAACATGTTGTGTTGCAGATACAAAATACAAGAAACATTATTTTGTGTTGGATGTACAAATATAAAACACTAGCTGTAAAGCTATTTGCTGACAGTTACTGGACTTGGACCAGGAACCAGGGGGTCAAAATGGTAGTACCCGAAAGTAGTTCCATAGAAAATTGACAGTGGTCGTTCAAGATGGTGTGAGTGTGAAAATGTACATGACAGGTACTATTGCAATGTGAACTTGTGAAGGGAATATATTTTCCCAGAGAATGGTGCAGAATAAAGTGGACTGGTATCTATAACACACAGATGGGACTATTTCTTAGACGGTAAGAATTTTGCATAATTTGGCTGATTTGACCCCTATATGTGAAATAGGGACACCTACTTTCGCTTTGAGCAAAATTGTGAAATTAGAAGCAGTTAATGCCCATGTTTTTAACTGTTTTTTGTGTTCTGCTTGAATTGAATATGAATTCTGGAAATTCTCATGGAGTTTGGAGCACAACTGTAAGTGTGACAGTCTACTGTGCTAATATTACGGTCTATGTAAAATTAATGGTGGGCCAGCTTCTGTGTGGAGATGGCTGTTGTAAACAGTGAATTGGAATTTTTGGTAATATTTTCTGCAGGTAGGTTGATATAATTATTATTTTTAAATAAGTTACATATACATGTGTTTATTGGCAGTTAATAATGATTATTAAATGATGCAGTTACAAATAAGAGGTAAGTTTTTGTGCTTTCTCGGGCCATGAGTGTAGTTTTGAGGCCATTTTTTGGTTAGAGACTTTTTGTCAGCCTCAGCAACATGGAGGCAGCTTACAAACAGTACATTACAACGAACCTGGAGAAGCGCAGTGCTTGAGATGAGAAAGGTGTGTGTGTCATTTGGACTGGTGGTCAAACCCACAATGGATATGGACAGTTTCGATGGGTCGGGCCAGATTGGTGCAGGCGTAGCAGTCAATATTTAGTACACAGTCTTGCCATGTGCTTGAAAATCAACAGTATGGAGATTGGACCAAAGGGTTGGTGTGTCAGCCATTTATGTCACAATAAATTGTGCATAAACCAGGACCACCTTTCCCATGAGCCACTAGGAACAAACAATGAGAGGGAGTCGTGTGTGTCTGCTGGAACGTGCTGCGGACATGGGCAGTTCAAGGTGTGTCTTGTAGAGTTCAAGTTTTAATGGTTGTTGCAATTATTTTTACATACCAATTAGCATGGTATACCATATATAGCTGTGTAATGTAGGTTAGTGCCCACATAGTGGAATATGGTTAGTATGATTTAGTTTAATTCAGGTGAAGTTTATTTAGCTACTGTTCTGGAAAGTTTAAAAAGAAGAACACATGTAGGTTAAGTTTCATTTTTAATTTGTTCATGTTTTCTTGTATGCATTACACAGATATAAACATATTCTGTTCTGTTCTATTCTATTATATTCTATTCTATTTCATTTTATTCTATATACGTTTTATCATCAGAATTTATAATTTTCTGTGTCTATTCATCACAGTTCCAGCATTTTATTCAGGTTTCTGGTAGTAATTGTCACTTTTTTTTTTTAAGTACCGGTAATCAGATTGTCTATTATTTTTGAGAAGTCTTTATCACCGATGGCGAGACTCCATTTCACCACGCTGCAAAAGTCTACGTCTGTTGTACTGCTCGTCTTTCCTGTACTGTCAGTGACTTCTCATGTCTGTGCCAATTTTTGAAACTGCCTGTCCTGTTCTCTTCGGCAGGTAAATACCCATGAACTCTATTTTTTTATTTAAAGCAGTAGCTTGTCCATTATTGTGCCAGAGAACAGCTGATGCACATCTTCCACCATAGTTACGAGAGAAGTTCACATTCTTAGGAGCACTTTTTGATAGTGTAGCATTAAATGACTCCACTGATTACATGTCGTAATTAAACTGTGTGCTTTCTATTGCTTTTACACATAAGCGTTTTTTGAGAATATCTTCTAACAGTTCTTTATCACTTTCAGTCATCCGCAATGTGGTGATATTGTGTGTTTCAGGCCTGTGACGTAAGAATAGCACATTAGCTTCTTGACTGGTAGATGTGGACGTCTGACTGTAGAGTGAAAGTGAAGAAGTAGACTTCTTTATCGACCTTTTAGCTGACATGCTGTTGCTGCCACTGCTTTCGCTACTGTCGGATGATGAGGCCCTTGTTATAAGGTATGCAGTTTTTCTGAACCATAGCATGTCACCTTTCATGGTGGAATAATAACATCCCAGTTTCTACAGTGCCTTATATAGCAGAATATAAACATGGGAGGAGTGGACATGACCATCTGGTTACCTGTTTTGGCAATCTGGTTACTTGTTTTTGGCTTCTGTTTTCAGACCTGCTATTTAGCACAGCAGGATGCCTTCTTTGATATTTAATGTGCAACTTGTCTGGAATGGAAGCTTGTTTCTTTTTGGTGGACTTATTTTATTCAAAATGATTTAAGGACATTAGAACAATAAATAAATAGTAAAATATACATTTTATTTAAAGTAAAAAAATAATTATGTAAGATAAATGTAGAGATTAAGTCGGAATTTCAATGTTTTGGTCGGTAGCCGACTTCTAATTTTTGTTATAAATTTTCTCTCACTTGTATGACAGAGAAACTAGTTTCATTTTCAGATTATAAATCATATTGACTAAATACCTGGCAAGTTTGATGAAATTTGAATGATTAATAAAAAAGTTATTAAATTTTTAGAATTTCTGAATTGTTCCAGTATTCGGCCATTTTGGTCAATTTGTCAAAATACCAGCAAAAGTTGAAAGGCTGTAAAAAAAAGCTTATCTTTCTTTCAAGATGTTTTGCCATGGTTACATTAGTTATATATGGGTTATTAATATGCATTTTAATTTGACAATTTTCAAATCCAGATTTTGTTCTGGGAATTTGTTTTCTTTTGTAATCTCTGAAAAATGGCGCCAATTTCTATACAGTTGACTAAAAAAAAATTTTTTTTATATCAACATTTTGCCTTGCTTAGATTTATAATTTTTAGACAGAGTAAATGTATACGGATACATGTATACAGGTAGTGGTATGTTATCTAGCCTAAAATAGTTGTATTACTGTTTTCAGTTTGTGCAGATTGCCAGATCTTTGGATTTTCCCCTGAATTTAACGCAGTATCGTAGGTTCAACTGGCGCGTGAATGTGAACGACAGTTTTTGAGATACAGCCATGGAATCTACTCTAACCACTAACTCTAAGGTAGGAGAGCACAGCCATGTGTTTTTAAAAGTCAGAATTAATGGAACAGTTTCATATAGGACTTGACAGGTACTATTGCAATGTGAACTTGTTTAGAGAATATATTTTCCCAGAGAATGGTGCAGAATTGAATGGACTGGTAGCTATAACACACAGATGGGATTATTTCTTAGACGGTAAGAATTTTGCATAATTTGGCTGATTTGACCTCTGTATGTGAAAAAGGGACACCTACATTCGCTTTGAGCAAAATTGTGAAATTAGAAGCAGTTAATGCCCATGTTTTTAACTGTTTTTTGTGTTCTGCTTGAATTGAATATGAATTCTGGAAATTCTCATGGAGTTTGGAGCACAACTGTAAGTGTGACAGTCTACTGTGCTAATATTACGGTCTATGTAAAATTAATGGTGGGCCAGCTTCTGTTCTGATGACATAGCAGAAAGTGATGTGAGGTCACATACATAGATGTTGCATTTGGAAAAGGAACCTGATGGGAACATAAGATATTGTCAGCTATTTAAATAAGCTCACTTTGCATGGAAGAGACTTTTTCCTACAGGAGTCGCTAACATGCATTTCAAAACTTCAGTAATAAGCTAACTGGGCTACAAGAACTATCTCATAGATTGCAGAGACTGAGTGTGCTCGAGTACTGGGTCATATTTCAGGATCTCAGGATATCATTAGAATGGATATAATACATGTGACAAGTAACAGAGCTGACATGAAGCTTTCTTTACTGAGTTCAGACTTACAGTGAAGGTCAGACCAAGGAGAAATGTAGGGCAGCTATTGCGTCTGCTGGTGTTGTTGGGACAGGCACTGAAGTGGCTGCAACATCATGGACTTCACCCTCCAGGTGTCACATCTGCTGGTGTTGTTGGGACAGGCACTGAAGTGGCTGCAACATCATGGACTTCACCCTCCAGGTGTCACGTCTGCTGGCGTTGTTGGGACAGGCATTGAAGTGGCTGCAACATCATTGACTTCACCCTCCAGGTGTCACGTCTGCTGGCGTTGTTGGGACAGGCATTGAAGTGGCTGCAACATCAAGGACTTCACCCTCCAGGTGTCACGTCTGCTGGCGTTGTTGGGACAGGCATTGAAGTGGCTGCAACATCATTGACTTCACCCTCCAGGTGTCACGTCTGCTGGTGTTGTTGGGACAGGCATTGAAGTGGCTGCAACATCAAGGACTTCACCCTCAAGGTGTCACGTCTGCTGGCTTTGTTGGGACAGGCATTGAAGTGGCATTCACATCAATGACTTCACCCTCCAGGTGTCACGTCTGCTGGTGTTGTTGGGACAGGCATTGAAGTGGCTGCAACATCAAGGACTTCACCCTCCAGGTGTCACATCTGCTGGCGTTGTTGGGACAGGCACTGAAGTGGCTGCAACATCATGGACTTCACCCTCCAGGTGTCACGTCTGCTGGCGTTGTTGGGACAGGCATTGAAGTGGCTGCAACATCATGGACTTCACCCTCCAGGTGTCACGTCTGCTGGCGTTGTTGGGACAGGCATTGAAGTGGCATTAACATCCAAGGACTTCACCCTCCAGGTGTCACGTCTGCTGGCGTTGTTGGGACAGGCACTGAAGTGGCTGCAACATCATGGACTTCACCCTCCAGGTGTCATGTCTGCTGGTGTTGTTGGGACAGGCACTGAAGTGGCTGCAACATCATGGACTTCACCCTCCATGTGTCACGTCTGCTGGCGTTGTTGGGACAGGCACTGAAGTGGCTGCAACATCATGGACTTCACCCTCCAGGTGTCACATCTGCTGGCGTTGTTGGGACAGGCATTGAAGTGGCATTAACATCAATGACTTCACCCTCCAGGTGTCACGTCTGCTGGCGTTGTTGGGACAGGCATTGAAGTGGCTGCAACATCATGGACTTCACCCTCCAGGTGTCATGTCTGCTGGTGTTGTTGGGACAGGCACTGAAGTGGCTGCAACATCATGGACTTCACCCTCCAGGTGTCACGTCTGCTGGCGTTGTTGGGACAGGCACTGAAGTGGCTGCAACATCATGGACTTCACCCTCCAGGTGTCACGTCTACTGGCATTGTTGGGACAGGCACTGAAGTGGCTGCAACATCATGGACTTCACCCTCCAGGTGTCACGTCTGCTGGCATTTTTGGGACAGGCACTGAAGTGGCTGCAACATCATGGACTTCACCCTCCAGATGTCACGTCTGCTGGCGTTGTTGGGACTGGCACTGAAGTGGCTGCAACATCATGGACTTCACCCTCCAGGTGTCACGTCTGCTGGCGTTGTTGGGACAGGCACTGAAGTGGCTGCAACATCATGGACTTTACCCTCCAGGTGTCACGTCTGCTGGCGTTGTTGGGACAGGCACTGAAGTGGCTGCAACATCATGGACTTCACCCTCCAGGTGTCATGTCTGCTGGCGTTGTTGGGACAGGCACTGAAGTGGCTGCAACATCATGGACTTCACCCTCCAGGTGTCACATCTGCTGGCGTTGTTGGGACAGGCACTGAAGTGGCTGCAACATCATGGACTTCACCCTCCAGGTGTCACGTCTGCTGGCGTTGTTGGGACAGGCACTGAAGTGGCTGCAACATCATGGACTTCACCCTCCAGGTGTCACGTCTGCTGGCATTGTTGGGACAGGCACTGAAGTGGCTGCAACATCATGGACTTCACCCTCCAGGTGTCACGTCTGCTGGGGTTGTTGGGACAGGCACTGAAGTGGCTGCAACATCATGGACTTCACCCTCCAGGTGTCACGTCTGCTGGCGTTTTTGGGACAGGCACTGAAGTGGCTGCAACATCATGGACTTCACCCTCCAGGTGTCACGTCTGCTGGCGTTGTTGGGACAGGCACTGAAGTAGCTGCAACATCAAGGACTTCACCCTCCAGCTGATCATTATCATTTTTTATGACTATTAACACTAAATAGCAACTGTAAAAATAATAGTCTCAATTGTTGTTTTTTACTAAAGATTTAAATGTACCCTCAGAGTTATAATATGAAACCATAAAATGTAAACATATATAGGCTAACAAGACGGATATATATATTCACAATAGATAAATAGATCTATAATTCTGGGCTTGGAAAGAGCAAACAAAGATTGTTTATGATTGACCTTACATTACCCAATATCATTGTATATATATTTGTATATATATATATTACCTGTGTCTTTTTCAATCTAAAATTCTAATTGCATTGAATACAAAATGTTAGAAGTTTGAAAAAAGTATAAGAGTTGTTTAAAACATCTTTAATATTAACATTGTAATATACTTTTTCTAAGTTTTGATCCAAATAAAACATGATCAACAAGAATCCAGACACATTACTGTTATATATGGCATATCCAGTTTTTATTGCTGAGAACATTAGATTGAATCTTTGTAGAACCACCATCCTTCCTCAAGTAATTGACTGCCAGTATAACTTTTAATTTAGAAACGAATTATTGAGATTTCATGTTGGATTTTAGACTTGGAAGCATAACTGTTTTTAAATTAGGCCTTGTCAGTTACAAATTTCATCAGTTCGGCCCATTAATGAGATAGTTTCCTAGTTTTAACCTTGTTTGTAATAATACAATTTTCAAAACAAATAAATTGGTTAATAATGATTGTCTCTGCATGTACATGGTGACATATTAGGTGACCTTGACCTCTTTATATGCTTTTTCAGGGACAACATTGATGTGTTCGGAGGTAAGGCTGCAGTCAAGAAGCAAGAAGAAAAGTAATACCCCATATGGCTTAATAAAACAATAAAGGTAGACTGTTGCTATTATTCAATGTTTACTATCCTGTTAGTATATTATATTTCTATGTAATGTTATCACTGAAGTGTCTATAAATCACAAAATTGACTTCTGATAAAACTTATTTGATATTTGTCATCTTCTCAATATTGTTTTTTCAAATCAACTGCAATGTACAATGAACATAAAGAAAACCTTGCTGAAATTACTGGCAGATTTAGACAAGGGGCTGGTTTGGACCCTGTCCCCTTAGATTTCATTTTTTTTATAAAAAGATACCTATTTCTTATGTTTAGAATCTGAAATAAATTTAGTATCGATAATCAGATACCCTCCAGTTTGATTTTGTGATATTCTAAATGCTATTAAATTAAGTGTTGTTTTTTTCTCTCAAATTTACTAGCAAAAAAAAAAAGCAATAAATATTGAACTATCACAACTGATGTTTGTTGTATCAATCATTTACTGACCATTTATGATCATCACAGAAAATAGTACAAAACATAGAAATGAAGGGCACCCCTGAGATATACAAAATATTAAAAAAGTCAATACCATGATTATTTGAATATTTAGCATCATTTTTATGCCATCGAGGGCAAACAGACAATCAATTAACCTAACCACTGTTTCCTGGGTTCCTGAAAGGTTAACCAGTACTCCAGCACACCCATCTCCGCAAGTATGTGATAACTTTCCCACTTGAATCAGCGGTGAGAGACGAATGATAATGAGACACAATGTTGTATATCAATCATCACGGAGACTGGTGCCCGGCAGGGTTCGAACTCACTACCCCTGGATTGATAGTTAGAAGCGTTACTGACTGAGCTAATCGGACCCGGCAATACCAGTTTATTTGAAAATTATGATATGTTTTTTGAACAATTGGCAACTAAGATTGTAGATATCTTGAGCTCTGTAATTTATCTGCTTTAATTTACAAGGGTCTGGTTCCAGCCAGGAAGACATGAAGTGTTAATATTTGGAAACTTTGTAAATATTTGTTTCCCAGTTGTCTAAGATGTTGGCATCTAATGACTGCTTATCTCTCAGTGTGGCGTTTGTAGACTTGAACCCAGTCCGATAAAAAAACTGTATGTGAGAAAGTTTGTCAGTTACTTGCTGAAGAACAGTGGTTCTACTCAGATCTACTCTAAGGTTTTCCTCCATAAGTAAAACTGGATATGTCATATATATCCGGGCATGTGTAGAAAATTGAGTATGATAAAACATACTCAAAAAAATAATTATGCCAAATATTTCATCATGTAATTACTAGTTAAGCAATGATTTAAATCTGACAGGCTGTGTTTTATTGTTTTAGCACTGTCTAGTGCTCAGGTTTGATCCCTTACCCAAACGCCACCCCAGCGGCCAAGTGTGGTGTTGTGAGCAAGACAATTCATCCACATGTGCTTATTTAGACTTTGAGCGTGAAGTTGTTTGTATATTAATTTAGTTTAAACAATATTTTATTCACATAAGTACATATATTTAGCGTACATTTAACAATAAAGCATAAAGGCATACGTTTAACAAATAAAGTGGAAAGGATACAGAAAAAAGCTTTAGAAGCTCGTGTAAATCTGCTTCCATAACAGTTATTTTACATTTCTTATAGACTTTATCATATTGTTCTATAATAATTTCAATTTAGCCAAATGTGCAAAACTTGATAAATGAAATAATGGTTTGTGCAGAATATTTAAAATAAAAAAGACAGTATTGGTTGAAGAAACAGAAAGAAAGAGACTTCACTGATTTTATCTTCTTTTATTGGTTCATTCCGATACAGGGGATAGGTGTTTTGCAAGTTTATGTTTATAAATTATATATGTTTATAAGTGTATATTAATTTGAACTTTTTTTTATCATAGTTTGGACAAGGCTCACATTGAGTGTGCAACATTCTCTCCTGCCTGTCAGTACCTTGTAACGGGATCTGTGGACATGTTTGTTGAGGTGTGGAACTTTACATCTTTATTTTATTTTATATTTGGCAGTAATGTTTACTCACGTTCACACATCAGAGCAATCTTTAAACCTAAGAAGGTAAAAATTCCATTGAACATCGTTTTACGATTATCATACCGATAAAAACGGATGAAATAGGAACTTATTTCCAGAGCATAACTGTTCAAGACATCTTCATAAAACTTGACACATATCAACCTAGTAGTCGAATAGTGCTGTTTGATATGAGAGTGTTTTCATTTTCATTATTTTTCTGTTACACTGGAAACAAATTGCCAAAAAATTAAGAAATTCTTGGAACTCTAAAACCTATCATGAAATTTTGCAAACATGACAACAAAGTGGTCAAGTAGTTACTTTTGCTATGAGGGAGCTTTCGTTTCCTTATGAATATTTTATTCTGTTACCATGGAAACATATAGTTAAAATTCAAAACTCTCCGTTTTTGGTAAGTAACTCGAAAGATACAAGATACAAAATTTTTATTAAAATTGACATGAATCATAACACAATAAATAATAACTATGTATATCTGTTGTTCGACACTAAAGCCGGGCCCTATTAGCTCAGTCGGTTACGCATCTGACTATCAATCCACGGGTTGTGAGTTCGAATCCCCACCTGGCAAGTCTCCGTGATGATTGATATACGACATTGTGTCTCATTATCATTCGTCTCTCACCACTGTTTCAAGTGGGAAAGTTATCAGTTACTTGCGGAGATGGGGTGTGCTCGAGTACTGGTTAATCCCAGGAAACAGTGGTTAGGTTAATTGATTGTCTGTTAGCCCTTGATGGCATAAAAATGATGCTAAATATTCAATCAATCAATCAATTTGACACTAACCTTAAGGTAGATGACCACACATATGTGTTTTTAAATAAGAATTAAAGGGACAGGTTAATATATAAAACTTGGACCAGGAACCAGGGGGTCAAAATGCTAGTACTCGAAAGTAGAAAGTTAATAGTGTTAAAACCAAATTGTTCAAAATGGTACTATTGTTTTTTTGTTAATAATTTGTTGTTGGGAAAGCTGATTTTATAACTTGTGGCCCAACCCTTTTGCTACTACATGTATACAAAAAAGCAATAAAATATGTTTAAAGTAAAGTACAGGTAGCATTGTAATGTTGTCTCGCGTAGAGAATATATTTTCCCAGAGAATGGTGCAAAATTAAGCAGACTGGTAGATATAACATGCAAATAGGACTTCTTCTTAGACGGTAAAAGATTTTTATAATTTGGCTTAAGTAGAGCATCAAACCAATGGTCAGAGGGTCGTGGGTTAGATCCTCCCGCACGGCTATATCTTTTAAAATGGTATGGATGTCATGTTATATTCCATTTCAACAATGTTTACAAAAAAGGCTGTAGCTGTATAGAATGTGCTACTATCCACGGCTGAGAGAATTTGTTATTTTTGTGCCGCATCAATTCAAAGATTTGTGAAGGGGCATTACATGTTACCCCTGTCTGTCCCTTGGTCCGTCTTATATAGTCATCTGAGGTCAAGCCAGTTTCCGATACTAGCAGATATTAGTGACATAGTAGGGAGATTTTACTATGGTTGACAGACATTCAGAACAAAAAATGTATCTTGGATATATTTTCCATAAATATGTAATCTAATCCTGAATTTGAAACTATGCTTTTTTTCAGGTGTGAATCACTTGAGTAAAGATTGTGATGATTTGGTTCTGACAAGTTGCTGTGTCTGTGGAGTCTGAAGCACGGGTTAGTGGTTACTACTGCCTCCACACCACAATGAGGTAATGTCTAGTGCACAATCGTCATTTATGTAGGTTTATTATTGAAAGAATTATTTCTCCTTTTTTTAATTTTCTTTGATTGGCATGTATTATAAAATCCAAGTGGGTTTGTATGCATGTATCCAAGTGCCACAACACCATTTTGAAAGGACTATTTGGGTCGGTATGTTTACACGGAATTTGATTGGTTAAAAATTGTCACCAAACTGGTATTCACTAAAAGTTATTTAATTTGTTCTAGTTTCTAATATAGCCAGGCCCGATTAGCTCAGTCTGTTATGCGTCCGACTATCAAACCTGTCATGAGTTAGAATCCCTGCCCAGCAACAGTCTCAATGATGTATGATTTACGAATTGTGTTTCATTATCATTCGTCTCATACCGCTGATTCAAGTGGGAAAGTTGTCAGTTACTGGGGAGATGGGGTGTGCTCGAGTACTGGTTAACCTTTCAGGATCCCAGGAATCAGTGGTTAACTGATCGTCAGTTAGCCCTTGATAGCATAAAGATTACGCTCAATATTCAATCATTTATTCATTTGTTTCTAATATTTAACCCAGTTGGCACATGGCAGCACCCGATACATATTTAGTTTATACTAATTTATTTTAGCTCGATTGTGACAAAAGCTCAGAGCTTATAGGAACCGCTCTCCAGTCCACTTCCTGGGTAAAACCAGTACTGAGTGTTGTTATGAGAGGCATCATCGAGCTGGGGATCAAACCTGCAACCTCTGGCATGAGCAGCCAACATTCTATCAATTTGACTACCTCCGTGCTTGATACATATTTGCCACAGTTATCACTGGTAGCAGTCTAAACTATATGTATCTGAGAATCAGTTCCTGCATTGTTTTATATCTGCTGAAAATTTTACATACATTTTGGCAGGCAGGTCAATACAATTAATTTTAGACGTTCAGAGCGGTGAATCCAAGTTTGAAGGGTATATATTTTGCTTAGAGAATATTTCTTAGCATCATGGAGGCATCCTACAATTTGTACATAGAAAAAAACATACTGAGAAGGAGCCAGGTAGCCGATCATTGTTTGTGTATTCTGAGACTAGTGGTAGAATTAAGGTTGGTAATACTTTGGACATATGCTGGCTATGAATAACAGTGTCTATGGCCTAGAGCCAGATGTGAATAACAGCAAGAAGCTTGGGCCGATGTGACGATGTGTAGATCATTTATGTCAAAATGAACTGTGCATTCATTAACTTTTACTTATGATCATTGACCACAGGGAACTGACTGTGAAAGAGTGTTTGTAGTGTTTGTCCACCGCCGAAGTTCACAACATAATTGCTCTAGTTCTGTTTTAAAGATTTGTTACGTTATTATCGCAAAGAGTGGCATAGCATAGCATAGGATAGAATAAAATAGCAGCGAAGTGATATGAAATGTCCATATATAGTATAATTTTAATTCTATTGAGGTATATTTTGTAAAATTGCTGCTCGTATGTTTAAGCAGTAAACAAACACATGTTAGTAAGTTTTATTTATATTTATTGAAATGGTCTTTTTCCCTTGTATGTATGACATCGAAACAGAATACATATCAAAGTGACTTTTTTTTTTACATAAACAAGTCTCTTCTGTTCTTCTGGGGCCGTATTCATAAAGCTTCTTAGATTTTCGCTAAGAAAATATCTTAACTCAGTAATATTTTCTTAGCTAAGATGAAAACAAATTTTTAACTTAAGTGATATTCATAAAACCACTAAGACAAATCTTAGTTAAGAAAACGTATAAGACAATAATAATTCTTAGATCAAATATTTCATCTTAAAAAAAATCTTAACTCGGTAATTAAGGAAGTCTGGGATTTCCAAATCTTAAAATAGTATCGGAAGAGATAGTTTGGAAAATACCTTCTATGCTATAATCTACTTAAAATGAGTATTGAAATGTCAATGTGGTGTGTGAGCTTGTGTGTAGTGTGTTTGTGTATATATACCTATATGTGTGTAGGTATCTAGCTGTGTTTTCGGTGTTTGTGTATAAAAACTATGTACATGTTAGTCACTCAACTCGTTTTGTGTTTATGTGTTAGATATATATGTTACTACAACAGTGTACTTTGATGAGAAACTGTGTATAGTCTTCTTCCTCTTCTTCTTCTTTTTTCTACTTCTTCTTCTTTTTCGTATTATACTAAACTGGAAATGTAAAATCAAATACAGGGGAACTCGATACTTGTGAATTTTATTTAGAAAAACAATGAATAGATATATATATATAAATAATTAGTGTATCTAAATGTATTAAAAAGTTTTCGCATTGAATTACTTTAAAAATGTCCCTATCAAAATAGTGTTATGATTATAAATGATATTGCCGCTGTTTTCTACCATAATATAAACCACTGCGGTGGCCTAGTGGTGTAGCACGTCATATGTTCGGCATGGTACTCTATTGTCCCAGCACTGAACAGTGTTGAAAACTCCAGAAAATACATTTAATTCATTAAAATATCACTTGAATGCTGAAATCGTTCACTCTTTTCTTACCATTTGATTGTAGCGCAATTGTTATGCTATCGAGAGCTAACAGACGATCAGAGGGTCATGGGTTTGATCCTCCGCCACGGTTATGTGTGAGACGGACACTTTATCCGTATATGCTTAGTACTGGTTCTACCCAGGAATACATCCAGCGTGATTTGTCTAAGTTATAATAACTTGTGTCACAATCAAAGTGAAATAAATGCATTTTAAGATTAGTTAACTCATCTGCGCAACTAACTGATTTTTTTCAAGTTATTGATAAAACAGTGGAAATTGATTTATATTTGAATATTTAGCGTCAATTTTATGTCATCAAGGGCTAACAGTTGATCAATTAACCTTACCACTAGCTCCTGGGATCCTGACCAGTTAACCGGTACTCGAGCACACCCCCATCTCCGCAAGTAATGTAAAATGGAATAACGAATTCCATTGAATTGAACTGAAAAGAATATCATTGAAACTATGATGATATAGTTTGTTTATACTAGTCTTTGTAAATGGAATATATGCTTTCCAACTGTCGAGTGTCGAGTAAGACAATTTAGTGTCAAGTAAGGACAGTCTATTAATTTAGACCAAGAGGGTAAGATTTGTCTATTCCACATGAATGAACTGATGATGGATTTTATCTCCTATTCATCTCATACAAATGATAGACCCTCGATAATGGCCGTCATCACAAAAATGTCCTATTTTTTAATTGGGTGTTTAACAACCAAAACCATTTTCTTACTCGAAACTCGATTTTCTTACTCAATACTCGATTTTCTTACTCAACACTTGACTTTCTCACTTGACACTTAACTTTCTCACTTGACATTCAACTTCTTACTCGACTTGCTTACTCGACACTCGACATTCTTACTCGACACTCGACATTCTTACTCGACACTCGTTTCTCTTACTCGAATTTCTTATTTGACCCTCCGTGACACACCGCCAAGCCATAGTCACTGTGATGACTGACTAATATACGGCATTGTGCCTTATTGTCATTTACCTCACACTGCTGATTTAAATGGGAAAATTATCAGTTACTTGCAGAGATATGTGTGCTTGGGTACTGGTTGACCTTCTAGGATCCAAGGAAAAAGTGGTCGCCTGTTGGCCCTCGATGGCGTAAACATACTGCTAAATATTCAAACAACAAACGAACAAATGAACAAAGATACATGGACGGATGGACGAACGACGTTCTCACGAATGGGTATTTAAGTGGCTTCTTTGCATCAATTGTATCACTCGTGTGGGTAAATTTTAGACAATTTTAGCCACATAAAAGAAAAAAAGCCACATAAAAGGTGTTTTTAAGTGTCTAGAAACAGCCACAAAAAATTTCCAACTGCTTTTCAACTGTCCATAAAAATTACTAACCCTTAACCCTTGACACAACTACCCATTTGTGTGCCCGGAAGGATGGACGGACGGGCGGGCGGTCAGTCGGACGGGCGTTATGGTGGAAGTGATGTTGTGGGGTGCGTTTTTATAATTAACCCCACAATGCCATTCTGTACGCATTTCACACTTGTGGGGTGCAAATTTGCATCCCACAAGTACCAAAAAACCCCACAATGCCATTCTGTACTGGCAACGCAACCCACAACTGCCGCTGCAGACAGACGGCCAACGGACGGACAGACAGAGAGACAGACAGACAAATCGCTTTAACTGTCAAGTATACATGAAGGTTAAATAGGTCAACTACAAATAAAGAATAAAGGTAAATCAATACAAAATGTATATCTTTAATAGCAGTTGATAAAGTCTAAGGTATGTATGCTGAAATCGTGCTCAAATACATACTTTTGGTGTAAGTATCATTTCTTAAAACCAAGTTATGCGTTTTAAGAAATTTCTTAAATAATAAGTACACCTCAGAGTTATCTTACAATTGAGAGGAAAAACGTTCTATTCTTAGTTGATTTATTCGCTAAGATGCTTTCTGAATAACACTTAAGAAATAGTTTTAATCTTAGATGAAAATATTGATTTAAGATGAAAAGTTAAGAAAAATTTGAATATCTTAGATGAAAATAAATCTTAGAAGCTTTATGAATATGGCCCCTGTACTATTTTAATAGTACAAATACAGTTTAACCTGTCTTAAGCAAAAGTGTCATTTTAAGACGAGATGTTTAATACAGGGTTATTTGCTCTGAAACCATAACAATGGGAATTAGCAAATGTGGCTGTTTAAAACAAGTGGCTGCTTAAAAGAGTTGACCACCTGAACAAACAATATGACAAGATAGATTAAAAAACATTCTGTCTTGGCTTGTCACATTTTGAACTGTTTATTCGTGTTACTGGTAGTTGTGGTCACTCCTCAGTTTTCTGTTATTTTTCAGATGTCTGTACCACAGATGCTGAGATTTGAGTTTACTATGCTGCGGAAGGCTACGCTGCCATACAGATTGTCCTTTTGGTACTGCTGGTGATTTCTGGTGTCAGCGCCAATTTTGAGACTGCCTATTTGGTTTACTTTGAAAGGTACATACCCATGTTTCTTTGAATTGGGGCACAATTTACACATCTGAATGTGAACAATTGGAATATCTTGGATTTGCCTTTAGATAGGGCCACAAGTGGAACACCCTGCTTAGGTAGAATTATTGCAATTTTTATTCTTAAGAAAATGTTGATATTTATTTAAGTTCAGTGCATATATAAATATTTCAACATGGTGCGTTACATAACGTTGTGACGCTTTTAAATGTATCTTTTACGTTACTTGTATATGTTATGATTTGGATGGATAAAGGTTTAACCTGAACATTACATCTAGTACAAGTTGGAGCATAAACTTCCATTCACATAAAAATGTTTTTAAGAATATTTGACTATAAGTTTTACGCTCATAGTCGGAGAATCACTGTCCACAAGAGAAATATAAGCTCCATATTTTGATGGCCAGTGCTATTGAAATAGTCACATAGTAATGAAATAATTAAATAGATAAACAATAAAACTCTTCAATATATACTTTACTTACCTTAAACATATTTTATTGCTTTTTTATATACATGTAGTAGCAAAATGGTTGGGCCACAAGTTATCCAACATTAAAATCGGCAAACTATTAAATCAAGATGGCAATAAAACATATGCATATATGAAGCAAGAAGAAAAAATGAAATAGGATACATTGTTTAAATATATACAGTATATGTCAGAAGTGTTTATAGAATGATGCTGATGAACCAATTTAAAACACCAAGTAAATAGAACTTTAATAAAGACGGCTTATTAAAAGTTTTAGAAAAACTGAAGTTAGTGATAAAATATTTAAAGAAAAAGAAAACTGTAAACCTTGTTTGGACATAACATTTGTACATGTATTATATTATAGATTAAAAAATGATATATTTGAAACATTTATGATTTAAATGGAAGATAAAATTATTGAAAAAAGGGATTATAATTACAAAATATTAATCATTATTAGAGCTCTGCGACATGTTACACTCACTCGCCATTAAAATATATTATTGTAATTATTCTACATTTGTTTGCAGTTGAGTGCTGTCATGTTGTGGATACACAGCCCCCAACCCACCCATCCTGGAACTTCCAACACAGAGTTGTATACACATGTGCAAGATGTTTGCTGCCTCCACATGTTGTTGACTTCTCTGTAATGTCACATGCAGTCTGCCATGTGATTGTGACTCTGCTTCATTTTAAAATGTGTCATTGAGGACTTGTGTGGAAACACAGTGCAGAATAGTGTCTCTGGAATGGTAAACATAATAGGTAGTTGTGTATTTATAACATTTTAAACATTTTCATGCAGATATACTCCGCGGTGATTATGTAATTTATATAT
Source organism: Panopea generosa (assembly GCA_029582155.1). NCBI lineage: Eukaryota > Metazoa > Mollusca > Bivalvia > Adapedonta > Hiatellidae > Panopea > Panopea generosa. Next base: position 1,115,086 of record JAPMAH010000024.1, on the reverse strand, counting down.
AATTGCCAAGTAAATAATTTATATAATAGATAAAACTGTAAATTTATACAGGCAATAATTGCTTGATTTTCTTAAACAAACCGCTCTCAGGGTAGCGAATTGGAGGGTATGTGAAGATAAAAATACTAGAGATTTTACCTTTTTTGTAGTTCTCAAAAATGTGTAGTGGATTATTGTATTGTTTATCCTGACATACTTCTATTTTTTATGGCTTTTATTCATGGATCTTATATCCAAAATTATCGCTGTTTTATCAATTTTTATGACGAGCACATTTTGTAAAAATGATAATTATAAATTTAACAAATCTGTTGCACAGGATATAATATCAGATAATGCAAAACATTTTATTAATGGTAGATTGGAAAAGAATGATTTATATAAACATCAGCTATCGTCGCAGAAATTTCAAACTGGCATTTATCTTTTAAGTAATTATTTAGATAATATTCATTCTCAAGAAGATATTGACATCAATAGTGAATTTTATGAATAATATCGAGAAGGGTGTATACCCCTTTTTGAAAAGAGATCATTGTTAAATTGTAGCAGAAAATATATGCAGTCAAAGGGAAGTAACTCATTTTTTAATTTATGAGTGTCATACACTTAGAAAATCTTTTATAAGTTTTGGAATAAATATCATAAAGAAAAATCAGAATAAATAGAATCAAAATGGTCAATGCCTGAACAGACCCATTTTTTCAAGCGGACGAGGATGTTATATATTACTAAACTGTTTAAAGGTGAATACATGGTAACAGTTATTAAAATGTACAAACTGAGAAATAAGTTATACGCAAGACAGTCAATATTGCTAATTAATAATGCTAATGTTTTGCATTTCAAATGTTAACAGAGAAACAGAGTTTGTAAATTAGTTATATATGAAAACAAAGCATAATATTGAATACTGGTACCCAGTAATGAGTTTTTAGCTGGTGACTTTGTTTATATGACTTAATTCAGATATGCGCCTAAGTTTAAGACAAATTTTCAGTAAGAATTTATCATGCACCTATTATCACATACAGAATGACGGTAAGGCCCCATGCGCTTACTTTTAGTGTACGCTTATATTCAAGTGGGCGCTAAAGTATTTACCAAATTATACAGTATGAGTTTTTGGATTGAAATTTAACTTTAAACTGTCAGTACCAGTTGTGGTTTTCTTCTTTGTTGCCTGTGTGTTTAGTTATTGTAACGATGATAGCAGGAGTCTAAAGAAAATTGTATCTGCTACTTTGTAACAAGTGCAACATTCATGAATATTATCATAGCAACTTGTATCTGCTACCCTGTAGCATGTGCCACATTCATATTATTATCATAGCAACTTGTATCTGCTACCCTGTAGCATGTGCCACATTCATATTATTATCATAGCAACTTGTATCTGCTACCCTCTAGCATGTGCCACACTCATGAATAATATCATAGCAACTTGTATCTGCTATCCTGTAGCAAGTGCCACACTCATGAATAATCTCATAGCAACTTGTATCTGCTACCCTGTAGCAAGTGCCACACTCGTGAATAATATCATAGCAACTTGTATCTGCTATCCTGTAGCAAGTGCCACATTCATGAATAATCTCATAGCAACTTGTATCTGCTACCCTGTAGCATGTGCCACATTCATATTATTATCATAGCAACTTGTATCTGCTACCCTCTAGCAAGTGCCACACTCATGAATAATATCATAGCAACTTGTATCTGCTATCCTGTAGCAAGTGCCACATTCATATTATTATCATAGTAACTTGTATCTGCTATCCTGTAGCAAGTGCCACATTCATATTATTATCATAGCAATTTGTATCTGCTATCCTGTACCAAGTGCCACACTCATGAATAATATCATAGCAACTTGTATCTGCTATCCTGCAGCAAATGCCACACTCATGAATAATATCATAGCAACTTGTATCTGCTATCCTGCAGCAAGTACCACACTCATGAATAATATCATAGCAACTTGTATCTGCTACCCTGTAGCATGTGCCACATTCATATTATTATCATAGCAACTTGTATCTGCTACCCTCTAGCATGTGCCACACTCATGAATAATATCATAGCAACTTGTATCTGCTATCCTGTAGCAAGTGCCACACTCATGAATAATCTCATAGCAACTTGTATCTGCTACCCTGTAGCAAGTGCCACACTCATGAATAATCTCATAGCAACTTGTATCTGCTACCCTGTAGCAAGTGCCACATTAATATTATTATCATAGCAACTTGTATCTGCTTCCCTCTAGCAAGTGCCACACTCATGAATAATATCATAGCAACTTGTATCTGCTATCCTGTAGCAAATGCCACATTCATATTATTATCATAGCAACTTGTATTTGCTATTCTGTAGCAAGTGCCACATTCATATTATTATCATAGCAACTTGTATCTGCTATCCTGTAGCAAGTGCCACACTCATGAATAATATCATAGCAACTTATATCTGCTATCCTGTAGCAAGTGCCACACTCATGAATAATATCATAGCAACTTGTATCTGCTATCCTGTAGCAAGTGCCACACTCATGAATAATATCATAGCAACTTGTATCTGCTACCCTGTAGAATGTGCCACATTCATATTATTATCATAGCAACTTGTATCTGCTACCCTGTAGCATGTGTCACACTCATGAATAATATCATAGCAACTTGTATCTGCTATCCTGTAGCAAGTGCCACACTCATGAATAATATCATAGCAACTTGTATCTGCTACCCAGTAGCATGTGCCACATTCATATTATTATCATAGCAACTTGTATCTGCTACCCTCTAGCAAGTGCCACATTCATATTATTATCATAGCAACTTGTAACTGCTACCCTGTTGCAAGTGCCACACTCATGAATAATCTCATAGCAACTTGTATCTGCTACCCTGTAGCAAGTGCCACATTCATGAATAATATCATAGCAACTTGTATCTGCTACCCTGTAGCAAGTGCCACATTCATTAAAAAAATATCACAGCAACTTGTATCTGATACCCTGTAGCAAGTGCCACATTCATGAATAATATCATAGCAACTTGTATCTGCTACCCTCTAGCAAGAACCACACTCATGAATAATATCATAGCAACTTGTATCTGCTATCCTGTAGCAAATGCCACATTCATATTATTATCATAGCAACTTGTATTTGCTATTCTGTAGCAAGTGCCACATTCATATTATTATCATAGCAACTTGTATCTGCTATCCTGTAGCAAGTGCCACACTCATGAATAATATCATAGCAACTTATATCTGCTATCCTGTAGCAAGTGCCACACTCATGAATAATATCATAGCAACTTGTATCTGCTATCCTGTAGCAAGTGCCACACTCATGAATAATATCATAGCAACTTGTATCTGCTACCCTGTAGCATGTGCCACATTCATATTATTATCATAGCAACTTGTATCTGCTACCCTGTAGCATGTGTCACACTCATGAATAATATCATAGCAACTTGTATCTGCTATCCTGTAGCAAGTGCCACACTCATGAATAATATCATAGCAACTTGTATCTGCTACCCAGTAGCATGTGCCACATTCATATTATTATCATAGCAACTTGTATCTGCTACCCTCTAGCAAGTGCCACATTCATATTATTATCATAGCAACTTGTAACTGCTACCCTGTTGCAAGTGCCACACTCATGAATAATCTCATAGCAACTTGTATCTGCTACCCTGTAGCAAGTGCCACATTCATGAATAATATCATAGCAACTTGTATCTGCTACCCTGTAGCAAGTGCCACATTCATTAAAAAAATATCACAGCAACTTGTATCTGATACCCTGTAGCAAGTGCCACATTCATGAATAATATCATAGCAACTTGTATCTGCTACCCTCTAGCAAGAACCACATTCTCATGAATATTATCATAGCAACTTGTATCTGCTACCCTGTAGCAAGTGCCACACTCATGAATATCATAGCAACTTGTTTCTGCTACCCTCTAGCATGAACCACATTCTCATGAATAATATCATAGCAACTTGTATCTGATACCCTCTAGCAAGTGCCACACTCATGAATAATATCATAGCAATATATTTAGTGATCAACTTAATAATGACTATATAGATGTAAGAAATGGGAGACAACTCTTCCAGCCTTGTCTGCTACAAAATAGTAAGGCTGTTGGTGAACTCTGGTTTTGTATTTAAAGGAAAAATATATTTCAGGTTATGTTGTGATAATGTTGGTTTGGATGGCTTACCTGTACTCGTTTAGACATCATTGCCAGGAAGGAATTTAATCAATTACCAGAATCAGATGCCAATGTAAATAATCTCTCTCTATTTATTTTTTATCAGTTTTGCTTGACAAACAGCCTGTGTGGTTCTGGCTAAGAATATAATCCCTGTCAATCACTGCAGAGTGGAAGGAATCCTCCAAATTGGTGTAATGTACATTTTATAATTTTTTTGTCATGTTCACTATAATTGTGGTTGAATAACCAAACCCTGTGTGGTTCCAGGGAGCCATATGAGTGATGGCAAAAATGGGATCACTGTGGCTTATGCATGTCATAAGAAGCAACAGTTTGAGTAATACGCTAGAATTTGCTGAAACCTGCAGTTTTGTAGGTATCAAGGTCCTAGGCTCATTCTGCATTAATTTTTCATTTGTTCATGTATTTTTTTAATCTGTATGTTAATATGTTATTTTTGTACATGTCTCGTGAATCTGGAATCTTCATTCGTGTTGGCGTTGAATAACCTATAATGTGTTGGTACGCCGTAATACCCAATTCATTCATTTATTCATTACTTGACAAACACATGTTAAAAATACTTATTATATCTTGAGCAATTATCTTACTACATTTGTTAATGAAGTATAGATAGGGGGGGGGGGGGGGGGGGGGTCATCTTTCAACCTCCTGTTTTATGTACTGGTAATTTATAACTCTAGGATGTTACATGAGTGAGGGTACAAACTCTGCTCCAGCATTTGGTAGATATGGAGTACAATAATCTGTTTAATTCACTAAACTGGCTAATTCATACAGTCAAACCTGTGTAAGAAGTCACCCTCTATTAAGCACCCGCTTGACTTATAAAGCCACATTTGCTATTTTCCATTTCTATGCTTTCAGAGCAAATTAAACTGTTTTGAGCAACAACCTGTCTTAAAAGGCCACTGTTTCTCCTTTCCTTGACTGGCTGCTAATGAAAGATTTGATTTTTCTTTCTGCACATTGATTTATTGCTGTAAGTTGACATTTTGTGTCGGTACTCCATTATCTCGGTGAAAAACAGAAGTTTCTGATCTGTACGGACACACTTTGTCAGTTGCTGTAAGAAAAGTCATTTTGTTGTTATCGCTCAATAAATATTAAATAAAAAGATGACATTTTGACTTTGTGCAAGTATTCTCATGTCACAGTATGGTTTACTTTTGCCAATTTGTCCCAGAATCCAAACGTTTCCAAATATTTAATGAAGAAAGCAAAATTTAAGTTAAAACACCTTCTAGCTTTTAATTTTTCTTCTTTATAGTTAATTTGTAACATACATATAATGATAGGCTTTTTTTAACTTATTTATTTAATACAGATTGTGAAAAAAATTCTTTAATAGTATGTTCATGAATGTTAATTTTTAACCTAACCCAAAATTCTGTTTCAGCTAGCATCAAGCCATCATCAGAAGGGTTGCTAGAGAGCACACTTCTGTATGTAATATCATATTCTTTTTGTTATGTTATTTACCAGTATTGAAGTATTTGTCATTGTAGTTATCTGGGTAGAGTCCTCCGTGGCCGAGTGGTGTAAGGCGCCATCTTAAGATCACTTAACTTTCACCGCTTAGGGGTAGGTGCGAGTCCCACTCGCTCCAAAAACTTTATGTGAGAAAGTTTCCAGTTACTTGCAGCTGAAAGTTTTGTTGTCACAGATTTTTCCACATTGTTGTTTGCTTTCAGGACATTTGCAGCCAGGCCAGCCTTGACAGAGCCATTTGATTGAAGGCTTCCACGTTCCGAGTTGATGTGTTTTAACTAACACTGCGTATATCATTCTCACTAGGACTTACTTGTAAAATAACTTCAAGTGTTGAGTTATCATTTACCGGTAGGTCCATGTTCAAAAGTGTTATCCCATGTTTTGGCAGAAAAGCAGATTTCACCCATCAGTTTCCTTCTGAGGTGCCAAGGCAGGTTAGTGAATCTGATTGACAGTTTCTGCTTGACAGTTTCTGCAGTTTTGGGCATTATAAGCATTCTTTGATGGCAGACGTTACAGACGATTGATTTGGGAGAATGTTGGTGATGTCTCCATTTCCGAATCTGGTGAGTTATTTTATTATGTGACAGCACCTGGCCTTAAAGTCTTTGGAAAGTACTGAAATAGCTTGCTGTCTTTTCTCCTGGTTTTTACTTAAATGGGCCACCATCTCCTTGGTAAACTGAGCATTTCCGGCCCCTTCTTGTCCCACAGCCAAATGATAGTGATCTGCTTGTCGTAAAACCTGCCATGTCTCGTCTAGCTGCCTGTAAAAGTCCAGCAGTCCAAGGTTAGGCCCTGCATCACTCGCTTGCCACAGTAAGAATCAAATAATTTTTACAGACAAATCAGCAGCTATCTCATATGTCATTCTTCTCTCGAAATGTGGCTTGAGGTATTACAAGTTTGTAGTGGGACAAACAGTGTCCAAGTCTTGATTACCAGTATTCAGCCAGGTTCCAGTCCAGCAGTACTGGGCCAGTGATGTTTTTAATGACTACTGTGTATGCCTGTGAGGAGCTCTGACCAGGCGTACAAGACAATCTGCCATTATATCTGCCATCCACAGAAATATTTATGTATTTCGGGTTTTCAGCCTGCTTTGCTAAATTATTCTGCTCCACTAGTTTTAGCTTATCCGACATGTCTTCTCTGGCAAGGGAGATCATTCCTCACTGACTTTGTTGGTCATAGTCTGCATATGATTCTTAGCTTGTGGTGGAATGTTAATAGCAGTAAATAAATGTCTAGCTTTAGAAAAAACCTAGTGATGTGTCCATTAAAACCATAACTAAGTTTTTGTTGACAGCTGCAGCTGGTTTTACACTATTATTCTGCTTTGGAATTTTAGTGTATGACTTGTACAATTCTGAAATAAAGCTACAGTTTATGTACTTAAATTGAAATTTCCATGCTAGTCCACATTTTACTTCTTTTTCTTGCTCCATGTTTAAATTTTCTCATTCAAATTGATTGTTAAGTTTGTGTGAACTAATCACTGCATTTATTATGCCGATCAATTTCCCCATATTCAGTTTACAATTGCCTAATGACACAGTCTACGTTTCTCTCTTCAGATTGCAGAGCCGTGTTGGTCACTTTTGCATATCAATTTTGATGTTTTGAATCTGTCCTGGTTTCATTTCTGCCTGCAAGCTGCAACCTGCTGTTGGTACATCATGTTGCTGAATTTTCACAGGTAAGAATTTGTGTTTATGCTTGAAAATACAGTCTTAACTGAGGTTATGACCATTCCTAGACATTTGAGAGATTTAGTAAATTAGAAGAAAAACAATATTTCAGCTGAGCTTGTTCATTGCACTTATGGTCTGATGTTAACAATATATCACTTTTTATAGTTGGTTAATTTGTCTGTGGATACATGCTGCTTGGTCAATCAGATTATGATAAGATGCAAGTAAATGTGCAAGGAAGTGTCATACCACCCCACCCTTCTTCACTTAATACAGTTGCTATCTAATTACAGCTCATTATGGCATACATGTCTCCAGTAAGTGAGTGATTTTTAATTGGCATATAGATAAGACATTAAAGAAATAAATAACATACAAAACATGCATATACATTCTTTATGTTATTGTATTTCCAAACTATGAATAATTACTAGTTTATGGTAGAAAAATGTGATTTGTACCATTTTTTGTCACACCTTTCAGATTTGTTACATTCTTATATTAATTCTGTTACTTTACATGTATTTATCATCATTATAATTATACCTTAGTACATGTATTTATCATCACTATAATTATACCTTAGGTCCTCAGTGGCCACTTACCTCTCACTGCTCAGATTGAAGTTTCAAGCCCAGCTTGGTAAAAACATTTATGTGAGAAAGATTGCCAGTTATGTACCGAAGAAAGATGGTTGGTTCTATTAAGATTTATTCTGAGATCTTCCTCCACTAATAAAAAAGTATGCCTGCAGCCTATATATCCTGTCAACTTCCTTTCTATCATATGTCGCCAATATCTTCATGGGTTAAACACATATTAATGGTTAATACTGATTTGGAATTACTGGGTAAAAAATAAGAATATAAACTATACTACCATACAAAAATGTGTTGAAAATGGTGTTTAACCACCTCCGAACCAAACACATGCCCAGGATAATGTTTTAACAGAAGTTCAGTTCCATATGCTTGTCTTGTATTATGGATATCCATGGTTACCAAAGTTTGAGCTGTATGTTTTGTCTTGGTTACACATAGATATTAAATAAAGTTAATGATTGATATTTGATACTGCAGGGACCTGAAGCCAGAGAACGTCCTGCTGGATTGCACTGTGAGGTCATGTGAAACTTGCAGATTTTGGGTCTGCTGCCCAACTCTCTAGTGATGGATTGGTAATATTGTCTAACAGCTTCTTACTATAACTTACATTGCTGTTTTATCACTACACCCAGATACAAAGAGTCACACTTGTTGATCTGTCGGTCAGTCTGTCTGTGGACAATTTTTGTGATCGCTATTTCTCAGCAACCATTGGCTCCAGCATTGAAACTACACGAGAGTGATTGGTTCTAAGCCTAGTTGTGCATATTGTTTGCTTGTTGCATTGAATAATAAGAGTTTAATGAGTTATGGCCTTTTAAATTTTCTGTTATTTTTTTAGTTGCTGTTTCTCTGCAACCATTGGCTGGAGTTCAGTAACACATCACAAAAGTGATTGGTTACTCTAATTGGTTCACTGTGTCATAGGGGGCTGGAAAAGGGTGCAATAACTGTGTTGGGGGCATCATCTGGGGGTATTCATCACCTTCAGTGATATTTCTGTTTCAGAATAGTTTACGTCTTTGGTTTTGTACTATCTTTAAATAGACTTTTTTGTAGCTCATTTAAATATCAAAATGAAAACAAAATAAAACAGCGCAGACTTTTTCATTTCTATAAAAAGAAATTATTATAATGAAGGGAGTTTCGAGACTTTAACAGTTTTAGGACTGACCCTTTCTTTTATAGATTAATACAGTCTTGATAAAAGTTTGCTTACTGCTTATCCATGTTACGAACGTGAAGTTAAAAAACATTTATGTATCTCCTCGCGGGCTAGAGAAAATTTGAATATTTAATTTTTAAGTATATGTTGAAAATATTTCTTGTATTGTGAACCACTTATATGTATTATTCATTTATTCAGGGTATAAAATAATTACATTTTAACAAGTTTATATCAAATGTCTACATTCTTAAGATTTAATGTATATCATATTTTGTTAAATTTTTAAAAAGGAACCTCTTTGGAAATAAGCGCGTTTGCTGCTTTAATGGGTTATCCCAGGTTATTATAAAGATCTTTAATTTTTAGATGATTACTATAATTATTTTACTTATTTATTTTTATGCCCCCCAAAATTTTTTTTGGGTGGCATATAGTAATCGCAACGTCCGGGCCGACAAATGGGTATTTAAGTGTCTAGGGTTTAGGGTTAGTAACTTTTATGGACAGTTGAAAAGCTGTTGAAAAAACATTACGTGGCTGTTCTAGACACTTAAAAAACAGCTCATAGGTGGCTTTTTTTCTCTTACGTGGCTAAAATTTAGCCACACAAGTAATACAATTGACGCAAAGAAGCCACTTAAATACCCATTTGTGAGAACGTCTGTCCGTCCGTCCTTCTGTCTGGTATTTCGTTTCCGGCCTGTAACTTTGTCATGCATAGATGGATTTTGTTGAAACTTGCTACAAATGATCAGCATAACATGACGACGTGTTGCGAGTAAGAACCACACCCGTACCTCAAAGGTAAACGTCACAATTTGAGTTTGTTTAACAACACTTTGAGTTTGTGTGAGATTTCGTTTCCGGCCTGTGACTTTGTCATGCATAGATTGATTTTGTTGATACTTGCTAAAAGTGATCAACGTAACATGACGACGTGTCGTGAGTGAGACCCACACCCGTACCTGAAAGGTCAAGGTCACAATTTGACTTTGTTTGACAACACTTTTGAGTTTCTGTGAGATTTCATTTCTGGCCTGTTACTTTGTCATGCATAGATGGATTTTGTTGATACTTGCTACAAATGATCAACATAACATAATGACGTGTCGCGAGTAAGACCCACGCCCGTACCTGAAAGGTCAAGGTCACAATTTGACTTTGTTTGACAACACTTTGAGTTTGTGTGAGATTTCGTTTCCGGCCTATAACTTTGTCATGCATAGATGGATTTTGTTGATACTTGCTACAAATGACCGACATAACATGATGATGTGTCACGCGTTACACCAAAAATCCCACTTTAAAGGTCAAGGTCACAATTTAACTTTAGTTGATGACACTTTCAGTCTGATTGAGATTTCGTGTCTGGTCTGAAACTTTGTCACCTATGGATAAATTTCAAAAACACTTGGCTCAATTCATCAGCATTACATTACAAAGTGTCACGTGTAAGGCCCACATGCGTACCTCAAAGGTCAAGGTCACACTTTCAGTTTGTTTGACAACACTTTCAGTCTGTGTGAGATTTCTTGTCTGATCTATAATTTTGTAATCTATGGATATATTTTGAAAACACTAGGCTCAGTTGATAAACATGACATAATCAAGTGTCACATGTAAGACCCAGAACCTTTCCTCAAAGGTCAAGGTCACACTTTCAATTTGTTTGATATTGCGTGTCTGGTCTGTGACTTTGTCCTTTACTTAGCTCAATTTATCAAGATGACATGACGACGTGTCATAAGAAAAACCTACACACTGTCACACTTTGAGTATGTATGACAGCACTTTGAATCTGTTTGAAATTTCACATCTGTCCTATAACTTTATCATGCATGGATGGATTTCAAAAACACTTGGCTCAATTTATCAATTGATCAACAATTGATCTGTAACTTACATTTAGGGATTTTAAAATAGCTTGACACAAGTGATCAGCATGTCATGATAATGTTTCACCTGCATTTAACTGTTGAAATACCCAGACCATTACATCAGATGTCAAAATCAAGGTTACACAAAGGTCAAGGTCATGCTTTAATGTAAAAAAAAACATGGAATTGCATGTCTAGTCTGAAACATTAGTCCATTACCTTTGATATTCATATATACATCGCTACCTATTATATCATATATTGATATTTTTCACAAACCATTTGGGGAGCATGTGACACTTAACAGTGACATTTCTTGTTTTTTATTTATTACTGTTATTTTAACATCATGATATATATGTTGTATAATGATCTTATATACCAGAATAAATTTGAATTGAATTGAATTGACCCCACAGAAACAAATTTGTTGAGAGTTTAAATTACAACAACAATCAGTTTATTTGTATTTTAAATGAAAAATTGCATGCCTAACTATCAAATTTTGTTGAATGAACATATACCATTTGATTCATAGAAACAAATTCAAGTGTTGCCAAAAGTAGTTATGTATATGTACATGCATGTGTCATCCAAAATGCCAGTTGGAACACCTGATTACGTCTCACCGGAGCTGTTAGATGTGATGAACAGTGAACGTGTGAACAACTACGGTACATAGGTGGATTTGTGGTCTCTGGCCATCTGTATGTATGAGATGCTGTATGGTAAAACAGCCTTCACTGACGAGGCAAATCTATGGTGGCTACATACTCCAATATCATGAACTTTAAGGTACAGTTTATATACATATAATCATATTACAAATCTATTGAAATGAATGTTTGCTTTAGATAATAATCCTGACCTTTGCACCCATCCGCCTGTAACTTAACAGCAGGACACGCTCCCTTGGTTTTTGACATTGTCACTCACAAGTTGAGGTCCCTGGGGTCAAATATTCAAAACAGTGTACAATGTGAATGGCTTTTTGAGATACAGCAATATTTGATTATTTCTAATTTAATTATTAGAAACTTAAAATATAGAATGGCAGTAGTGCGCGAATAAATCATTGGTTTTGGGGAAAATCATTCAAACTACTCGAGTTCAATATTTAAAACTTCTGTGAAAAGATGGACTAATTATTATCTTTGCATGGTGTATTAATTGCCATTTTTTAAAAAAATAAAATTAATGTCGTGTAAAATTTTGATTATTATCGTAAGCAATTGTCCTTGATATTCATATCTTCATTTACTTACAAATATATAAAAAAGCCTGACTGCTTTAAAAACACTTTTGTTCCTGTGCTCCAAATGGTCCAAATATATTATAGTAAATTGTTGTAAACTTGCATTAAATTTACACGAAAAATTATTTTTAACCCTCATAATTATTCTTGGTTTGTCACCATCAATGGAGTGCAGTATTTAAATAATAAATATAATTTTAGACCATAGTATATTTCTTTTAATTCGATTGTGCAAGTTCTCACAACTTACAAATCAAGTCTTCCTTGATAGAACTGGTACTAAGCATATGCGGAAGAACTGTCTTGCTCATGGACACCACACATAGCCGTGACAGAGGATCGAACCCACAACCCTCCGATGATGGATTCAGTGCTCTACCACTGGACCACGCCTTCCACATTGTAATAAAGGAAATTCCTTATTTTGATTCATGTTGGAACCCAAGTTAATATAATTCTATGGTTAACTGTTCAGAATGTTTATATTAAGATAAATGTAAATGTTGCGCAATATTTTTTTTGTGTCGCACGATAAACTATTGTCAATATATTGATTAGTGTTAATTTAATAACTCAAGGGCTATATATGGCATTACAAAATGGATGTGACATAGTTTTTAAAAGATGCGATTTTCCTGAAGAAGGTGTAAACCGAAAATTTGTGAAAAAAAGAGTTTAATATAGATGAAAAAATAAAATAAGAAAATTTGCTTTTTATTTAAGATTTTTATGAACACATTATTTTTAGGCAATCCTTATGTGGTTTGTAGCAACCTTAGTTTCATTTTACCAGGTATATTCAGTTACTTCTGGAATAACACTTGTACATCTCACAGGAACTTGAAGATAAGTTGGAGACACATGACACAGAGAAACAAAAATGGGAGAAGAAAGAAGAAGAAATGAAAGATCAGATGGAGGTAAGTTCCTCAATGTCTCAAATCCTTGGTAAGTGAGTTCGAATCCCCGTCCCGCAACAGTCTCCGTGATGATTGATATATGACATTGTGTCTCATTATCATTCATCTCTCACTGCTGATTCAAGTGGGGAAGTTATCAGTTACTTGCGGAGATGGGGTATGCTCGAGTACTGGTTAACCTTTCAGGACCCCAGGAAACAGTGGTTAGGTTAACTGATCACTGTTAGCCAACGATGGCATAAAAATGACACTTAATATTCAATCAATCAATCAGTCATTAACGCTCACCCAACTGTCTGGGGAAATCTGAATCGTGGGTATGGACAAGTAAAATATGAAGCTGCTATCTCGACTGGACAACTAAAACTTCAGAAATTAAACACCGCATGTCTTTTTTGCAAATTCCCTGTCTGGTATTTTCGTGTTTTTAAAACTCGGAGACTCCAAGTAGTTTTTGTAAATAAATGATGCCGTGTCATGCATATTCATTACTTTTGGACAACTGGGTACTACTCGATTTTTTAATCGCCGAGTAATTGCACCCACGTTTAAAAATGTTGGTAAATGTTACAGAAGCTCTGTGCAGCCATGCCTGTGGTACTTTTATTTTATCTCAGGTAGTGCCCTCTTTATAAATTGACAAGTAATTATACCCCCGACAAACAAAGTTTTGAGGGGGTATATTGGAGTCACCCTGAGGTCAGTCTGTCGGTCCGTCGGTCTGTCGGTCGGTCTGTCCGTTGCAATTTTCCTTGTCCGGAGCATCACTTGAAAAGTACTGGATGGAATTTCATCAAACGTCATACAATGGTAGAATACAATGAGAGGAAGTGCAGTGTACAAGAAACATAACTCTATTCTTGCTAATTACAGTGTTATTTCCCTTTAATATTTTTTCTTGTCCGGAGCATATCTTAAAAAGTACCGGATGGAATTTCATCAAGCTTCATACAATGGTAGAATATAATGAGAGGAAGTGCAGTGTACAGGAAACATAACTCTATTCTTGCTAATTACAGAGTTATTGCCCTTTGATATATTTCCCTTTGATATTTTTTCTTGTCCGGAGCATATCTTAAAAAGTACCGGATGGAATTTCATCAAGCTTCATACAATGGTAGAATATAATGAGAGGAAGTGCAGTGTACAGGAAACATAACTCTATTCTTGCTAATTACAGAGTTATTGCCCTTTGATATATTTCCCTTGTCTGGAGCATTACTTTGAAAGTACTGGATGGAATTTCATCAAGCTTCATACAATGGTAGAATATAATGAGAGGAAGTGCAGTGTACAAGAAACATAACTCTATTATTGCTAATTACAGAGTTATTTCCCTTTGATATTTTTTCTTGTCTGGAGCATAACTTGAAAAGTACCTGATGGAATTTCATCAAGCTTCATACAATGGTAGAATATAATGAGAGGAAGTGCATTGTACAAGAAACATAACTCTATTCTTGCTAATTACAGAGTTATTGCCCTTTGATATTTTTCCCTTGTCCGGAGCATTACTTTTAAAGTACTGGATTGAATTTCATCAAGCTTCATACAATGGTAGAATATAATGAGAGGAAGTGCAGTGTACAAGAAACATAACTCTATTCTTGCTAATTACAGAGTTATTGCCCTTTGATATATTTCCCTTGTCTGGTGCAGTACTTTTATAGTACTTTTAAAGCCATCAGTGATAACAGTTTAATAAAGTTCATGAAAGAACCAAGTTGATGAATCCATGGAGTTCGAGCAAAGCAGGTTCGATATTGTATTCCTAGTGCTCTTGTTTGTTTCTTATCCATAAAATTGTTGTCCCTCAACATAACTCGAAAAAGTATAACATTTATTGATTGCCATGAAAGCTTGTACACTGCACAATAATTAAAAAGACCGTTTTTAATTTTAACAAAACCATGAAAAAATTAACAATACAAAAAACTCAATCCATAACATTCTCTTTTATTAAGAATTTTTTTTGTCTGGAGCATAACTTTAAAACTATTGGATATAATTTAATAAAACTTCATACAATGGTTAACCATTTTCTGTCATGGCGGCGTTCAGGGGTATTCATCACCTTCAGTGATAGGTCTAGTTGTTATTGCATCCACCTGTAAAAAAACATTGGTAATACGGTCAATGTTTCAATTTTTTAAAGGGCAAGAAACATTTTTTTTAGTAATTGTACTTATTGTATTTGTTTTAAAAGCATGCTATGTCTTTTTTCAATTGTGTGTGTATATGTTTGATTTTATTTCCCTTCCCTACCCTTTATGACATGTACATCTGTTTACGTCAACAACCATGGCAGATTTATTTTCTTTCGGCCTTGATTTGACCTCGGCTAGATATGTTATAAAAATATGCTGTTAAAATGACTAACGACATTATTTAGTCAGGCAAGAGTTTGTTTAAAACATGTTCACTTTGTTCTTATCAGTTTATTTAATTGATTAAGTTCTGTTGTTATAATACTGTCTTTAAAATTAGCTCTAATAAAACAGTTTGTTTAGTTATTCTTAATTTTATATCCATAGGACTAGTAGAATAAATCTAGATTAAAATAAGGACAAGTTGTTTTTGGTCAGGACAAGAAGATTTTATAAATAATTGTCCAACTGGACAAGTAAAATAAAAAATGAATGTAATGGCCTGAATATATTACAGAAGTTAAAGTGTGAAGTAGAGAGCAGACTCCAGCGTGACCCTAGCCACAGAGGTGAAGGAGTCGCTGGCATCCCAGGTCCATATGTATGAACAGGAGATACAGGAACAGAGAAATAGTATCAAGGTGAGTAATATACCAGCCTATGTTGCAATAATAACTTTTATTGATGTGAGTCAAACAACGTAGATGCTATTCAGACGACTCATGGCGTATCTTTAACATGACTTTCAAGATTCATTGACATGGCTGTCAAGTTAAACATACATGTAAAATTGTCCTTTATTTTGCCTGAGCCAAGCTGATGCAGTACAATAATTATTTTGCTTATTCAAAGTTAAAATGTATTTGTGTTAACCCCATCATGTTAAACCAGTATGACCATCTGACTCTATTTCAGGTTAACTTGATTTCATTCTGTTATTCCCAACAAGCATGCTGCACAACTGGAGGGCTCCATGTGAATCTTGTCATATCTCTGGCTTAATGAATCCAGCTCTGTTAACCTATTAACAACTCTTCTGGAATCCTTGAAGGTTAACCAGTACTCAAGAATACCCATCTCTGCATACAACTGATAACTATCCCACTTGAATCAGTGGTGAGAGAATAACTGACAATGAGACGCAATGTCATCAGGGAGACCTCTGCTGGGCGAAGATTTAAATCACAACTCTTGAATTGATAGTCAGGTGCACTGAGCTAACTGGGCCCGGCTCAACCATAATTTAGTTTTATCATTTTTATGCCACCCCCATTTTCAATCGGGGATTGGTTGTAGTATCACCGCTGTCCATATGTACGAAAACGGTTTCCGACTCTTTAGTTTTAATGAACAGATTTAAACAAAATTTGGTGTGTGACTTCACATTCAGGAAATACAGGTCAAGTTCATACTTAGTTCCGGTCTGATGATTTTTGATGGAGTTATGCACCTTTTTGGACTTAGATTATTGACAAACATCAAGAAACTGGTTTCCGCTCGATATCTCTTGAAGGATTGAATGGATTTGATTCATATTTAATAGAAAGATGTATGGTGATAAACTACAGCTCAAGTTCGATTTCCGTCAAAATAGCTGCATATTAATTAGGTGTTCTGGGCTTTGATTGGCTGATAGTTTCCAACCTCTAGTCTTTATTTATAGACCGATTTTGACCAAAATTTATATTTGGCATTATATCAACAAGACCCAGGTCAAGTTCGACAATGGATGGAATTGGCACATATTAATTAGGTGATCTGGACTCTGATTGGCTGACGGTTTCCGACCTCTAAAATCTTTATTGAAGGACCAATTTTGATGAAACTTGATATTTAGCTTTATTGATATCAATGTAGTTACAAAGTGGGGGCATCTGTGTCCCATGGATGCATTTCTAGTATGTATTTGAATAACAGGAGTTGCAAGAGATTAGGAATATTCGGGCATTTGAATCACTGATTAACATAGAAGTTCAGTGATATCTTCTGTATGCACTGGGTATGACTGTTCACAGGCCTGACTGCTTTATCTCTCCTTCGAAGAATTGCATGCTTTCATAATACCTTTCCTGAAAAAGGCACAGTGAAAGTGTGTTTAAAACCTCATGGACGTAACCCCACCTGGAATTGAACCTAGAGCCTCTGGGTCTTGGGGCATGCATGCTAACCACTAGACCACCGCAACTCATTTTATCACAAGCAAATTCATATTATCATATTGTGATTTAGTTTAAAAAAAATACGATGTCGTGAGTATTCAGGGCTTAAACCACTCAGTGCAACAATAGTCTACTGATATTATATACTATTGAAGATATATAGATTGCATCTGAAAGGATTAACCAACCCGCAGTATCTATATTATATAAACATTGTACTTGCAGGAGTGGGAGAAGCACAAATCTCTCCTGGCAGAGTTGAGAAGGGAGTTGAATATGTCTAACCTGGCTCTCAGTGAGGTTCGGTCACTAGTGTCGGCCAATCAGAGACAAGCAAAACAAACACAGGCATCACGGAGGAAGATATACCTGAACTGCAACAGAAGATATTTGAAATAGAGGTTTGTATGTCATAGTTGTGGAAACTTTAGTATTTGTTTATCTTGGTTACCAATATCATGTAAATATCAAATTATTAAAATATTGAATTGAGACTTACAAAAAATTTATCATTAAAGGAGATGACACTCATGATATGATGATAAGAACAGGTAACACGTAATTTAACCTTTCATATTTCAGAAAATAAAATCAGCAAATTATTTTATACGGGTGCTTAAAGATCAGATATAGACGCACATCTTTATAAAGTATTGTGAATTTGTTTTTATTGTGATGAGTTTCTATGAATTAAATGCTATTGTTATAGAAGAAAAAGGATTTAGTTAAGATAAATGGATAAGTGAACACTCCCACAAGTTGAATGTAAGTATGGACAGCTTCCTTCTAAGGTTGAACCTGTAACTCACTTAATCTCTAAAACAGACTCCCCCATCTTTGTTTTTGGGTCAGTCCATTAACATTTGGTAGGGATGATACTAAGAAGTTGTTGACCAATATTCAAGCAATGTAGATCCAGACCTGGTACTGGGGTTGGTTATAAAACTCAAAATTGTACTCTGAACACTTGAGTCGACCTCAAATATAAAAGTCTTTAATAAGCTTGACATAGAAAAATACAAGTATTTACATTTATTTTGTTATAATGATTCCACGCATTGTTTATTTGAACATAAAATCTTAAGAACACAAAACAAGGTTTTATACCCTTGTGCGGACCCAGATTGGAAGTAACATAGGTTGACCTGGGTCTGTATTGTTTACAATTGGTAGCACTGATGTAAATAACAAGATACGATTCCAGACAACTGCAGGAACTTGAAAGAAAATAACAGGCAATAAAGATATTTATTAGCCACTTAACAGGTTGTTGTTTATGACATAAACATGTGAGAAGATGTGACATGTAGTTGTTTATGACATAGCAGGTTTGTTTGTTTGAATATATAGCATAATTGTGGGCTAACAGAATTTCAGTTTACCAACCGCTTTTTAGCCCGCCAGGCCGAATGTCCAGGAGAGCTATTGCCATGACCCCAGTGGCAACGGCATTGTCTGAAGACGCCCAGGTTAAATTTTTGCGTTAAAGTTTAAGATATCTATGCAACAACTCATTTGATATAAATAAACTTCACATGTGTGTTCACCATCATCAATGAAACACACAGAGACAAGAACCACAATTTGGGGTTGCATTTTGGCAAAGTTATGGCCCTTTTGGACTTAATTTTTCTTCTGTAGACATCAAGGTTAAACTTTTGTGTTTAGTTGCGTTTAAGTTTTGGTGTTTGCCTACAATCTCAATCTTTGCATGGGTGGTGAGTTTTATCCCATCGGCGAGCTTTGTTGTCTTCTGACAACTGTTGTTTTTCTGGTAGTTTAACCAGTACTCAAGCACACAAATCGACTTAACAAACTGATAACTTTCCCATTTGAATCAGTGGTGAGAAATAAATGACCAGTAGATGCTGTGTTTTGTATTAGTAATCACAGAGATTGTGGTCAGACGGGGATTCAAACACATGACCCCTGGATTGATAGCCAGACGAGCTATAGACTGAGCTAATCTGTCCTAGTGTGACATGATGGTAATGTTAATTATGTTGTATTTCAGGCAACAACTGTGATGGTAAATAATTTTAAATTTTTTAAATAAAAAGCATGAAGTCTCAAAATGAAAGTCTGATCAGAAAACAAAAGGTGTGTATACTATTTGACTACTTGGAAGGTCCCCTGTCAGTATTTCCAGATCTGTAAGTGTATACCGTTTTGCTACTTGGAAGGTCACGTGTCGGTATTTCCAGATCTGTAAGTGTATACCATTTCGCTACTTGGAAGGTCACGTGTCAGTATTTCCAGATCTGTAAGTGTATACTATTTGGCTACTTGGAAGATCACATGTCGGTACATGTTTTTCCAGATCTGTAAGTGTATACTATCTGGCTACTTGGAAGATCATGTGTCGGTATTTCCAGATCTGTAAGTGTATACCATTTGGCTACTTGGAAGATCACATGTCGGTACATGAATTTCCAGAGCTGTAAGTGTATACTATCTGGCTACTTGGAAGATTATGTGTCGGTATTTCCAGATCTGTAAGTGTATACCATTTGGCTACTTGGAAGATCACATGTCGGTTCATGTATTTCCAGATCTGTAAGTGTATACTATCTTACTACTTGGACGGTCATGTGTTGGTATTTCCAGATCTGTAAGTGTATACCATTTGGCTACTTGGAAGGTCACGTGTCTGTATTTCCAGATCTGTAAGTGTATACCATTTGGCTAATTTGAAGGTCACGTGTCGGTATTTCCAGATATGTAAGTGCATACCATTTGGCTACTTGGAAGGTCACGTGTCGGTTTTTCCAGATCTGTAAGTGTATACTATTTGGCTACTTGGAAGATCACATGTCGGTTCATGTATTTCCAGATCTGTAAGTGTAAACTATCTGGCTACTTGGAAGATTATGTGTCGGTATTTCCAGATCTGTAAGTGTATACCATTTGGCTACTTGGAAGATCACATGTCGGTTCATGTATTTCCAGATCTGTAAGTGTATACTATCTTACTACTTGGACGGTCATGTGTTGGTACTTCCAGATCTGTAAGTGTATACCATTTGGCTACTTGGAAGGTCACGTGTCGGTATTTCCATATCAGTAAGTGTATACTATTTGGCTACTTGGAAAGTCACGTGTGGATACTTCCAGATCTGTAAGTGTATACTATTTGGCTACTTGGACCATCATGTGATGGTATTTCCAGATCTGTAAGTGTATACCATTTGGCTACTTGGAAGATCACGTGTTGGTATTTCCAGATCTGTAAGTGTATACTATCTGGCTACTTGGACGGTCATGTGTCGGTATTTCCAGATCTGTAAGTGTATACCATTTGGCTACTTGAAAGGTCACATGTCGGTATTTTCAGATCTGTAAGTGTATACCATTGGGTTACTTGGAAGGTCATGTGTCAGTATTTCCAGATCTGTAAGTGTATACTATTTGGCTACTTGGAAGGTCACATGTCAGTATTTCCAGATCTGTAAGTGTATACTATTTGGCTACTTTGAAGGTCACGTGTCAGTATTTCCAGATCTGTAAGTGTATACTATTTGGCTTCATGGAAGATCATGTGTCAGTATTTCCAGATCTGTAAGTGTATACTATTTGGCTACTTGGAAGGTCTCGTGTCAGTATTTCCAGATCTGTAAGTGTATACTATTTGGCTACTTTGAAGATCACGTGTCAGTATTTCCAGATCTGTAAGTGTATACTATTTGGCTACTTGGAAGGTCACGTGTCGGTATTTTCAGATCTGTAAGTGTATACTATTTTGCTACTTGGAAGATCACATGTCGGTTCATGTATTTCAAGATCTGTAAGTGTATACTATCTTACTACTTGGACGGTCATGTGTTGGTACTTCCAGATCTGTAAGTGTATACTATTTGGCTACTTGGAAGATCACATGTCGGTAGATGTATTTCCAGATCTGTAAGTGTAAACTATCTGGCTAATTGGAAGATTGTGTGTCAGTATTTCCAGATCTGTAAGTGTATACCATTTGGCTACTTGGAAGATCACATGTCGGTTCATGTATTTCCAGATCTGTAAGTGTATACTATCTTACTACTTGGACGGTCATGTGTTGGTACTTCCAGATCTGTAAGTGTATACCATTTGGCTACTTGGAAGGTCACGTGTAGGTATTTCCAGATCGGTAAGTGTATACCAATTGGCTACTTGGAAGGTCACGTGTCGGTATTTCCAGATCTGTAAGTGTATACCATTTGGCTACTTGGAAGGTCACGTGTCAATATTTCCAGATCTGTAAGTGTATACCATTTGGCTACTTGGAAGGTCTCGTGTCAGTATTTCCAGATCTGTAAGTGTATACCATTTGGCTACATGGAAGATCACATGTCGGTATTTCCAGATCTGTAATTGTATACCATTTGGCTACTTGGAAGATCACGTGTCTGTATTTCCAGATCGGTAAGTGTATACTATCTGGCTACTTGGACAGTCATGTGTTGGTATTTCCAGATCTGTAAGTGTATACCATTGGGCTACTTGGAAGGTCATGTGTCGGTATTTCCAGATCTGTAAGTGTATACTATTTGGCTACTTGGAAGGTCACGTGTCAGTATTTCCAGATCTGTAAGTGTATACTATTTGGCTACTTTGAAGGTCACGTGTCAGTATTTCCAGATCTGTAAGTGTATACTATTTGGCTTCATGGAAGATCATGTGTCAGTATTTCCAGATCTGTAAGTGTATACTATTTGGCTACTTGGAAGGTCTCGTGTCAGTATTTCCAGATCTGTAAGTGTATACTATTTGGCTACTTGGAAGGTCACGTGTCGGTATTTTCAGATCTGTAAGTGTATACCATTTGGTTTCCTCAGAAGGTCACATGTCATTATTTCCAGATCTGTAAGTGTATACCATTTGGCTACTAAGAAGGTCACGTGTCAGTATTTCCTGGGGCCATATTCATAAAGCTTCTTAGATTTCCGCTTAGAAAATATCTTAACTCAGTAATATTTTCTTAGCTAAAATGAAAATAAAATCTTAACTTAAGTGGTATTCATAAAATAGTGTATACTATTTGGCTTCATGGAAGATCATGTGTCAGTATTTCCAGATCTGTAAGTGTATACTATTTGGCTACTTGGAAGGTCTCGTGTCAGTATTTCCAGATCTGTAAGTGTATACCATTTGGCTACTTGGAAGGTCACGTGTTTGTATTTTCAGATCTGTAAGTGTATACCATTTGGCTACTTGGAAGGTCACATGTCAGTATTTCCAGAGCTGTAAGTGTATACTATTTGGCTACTTGGAAGGTCACGTGTCGGTATTTTCAGATCTGTAAGTGTATACCATTTGGCTACTTGGAAGATCACATGTCGGTTCATGTATTTCAAGATCTGTAAGTGTATACTATCTTACTACTTGGACGGTCATGTGTTGGTACTTCCAGATCTGTAAGTGTATACTATTTGGCTACTTGGAAGATCACATGTCGGTACATGTATTAAATTTTCCAGATCTGTAAGTGTAAACTATCTGGCTAATTGGAAGATTGTTTGTCGGTATTTCCAGATCTGTAAGTGTATACCATTTGGCTACTTGGAAGATCACATGTCAGTTCATGTATTTCCAGATCTGTAAGTGTATACTATCTTACTACTTGGACGGTCATGTGTTGGTACTTCCAGATCTGTAAGTGTATACCATATGGCTACTTGGAAGGTCACGTGTCGGTATTTCCAGATCGGTAAGTGTATACCATTTGGCTACTTGGAAGGTCACGTGTCGGTATTTCCAGATCTGTAAGTGTATACCATTTGGCTACTTGGAAGGTCACGTGTCAATATTTCCAGATCTGTAAGTGTATACCATTTGGCTACTTGGAAGGTCTCGTGTCAGTATTTCCAGATCTGTAAGTGTATACCATTTGGCTACATGGAAGATCACATGTCGGTATTTCCAGTTCTGTAAGTGTATACTATTTGGCTACTTGGAAGGTCACGTGTCAGTATTTCCAGATCTGTAAGTGTATACTATTTGGCTACTTTGAAGGTCACGTGTCAGTATTTCCAGATCTGTAAGTGTATACTATTTGGCTTCATGGAAGATCATGTGTCAGTATTTCCAGATCTGTAAGTGTATACTATTTGGCTACTTGGAAGGTCTCGTGTCAGTATTTCCAGATCTGTAAGTGTATACTATTTGGCTACTTGGAAGGTCACGTGTCGGTATTTTCAGATCTGTAAGTGTATACCATTTGGTTTCCTCAGAAGGTCACATGTCAGTATTTCCAGATCTGTAAGTGTATACCATTTGGCTACTTAGAAGGTCACGTGTCATTATTTCCTGGGGCCATATTCATAAAGCTTCTTAGATTTCCGCTTAGAAAATATCTTAACTCAGTAATATTTTCTTAGCTAAAATGAAAAAAAAATCTTAACTTAAGTGGTATTCATAAAACCACTAAGACAAATCTTAGTTAAGAAAAAATATAAGAAAAAAAAATAATTCTTAGATCAAATGTTTCTTCTTAAAAAAAATCTTAAATACGTAACAAAGGAAGTCCCGGCGTTTTCTAACCTAAAAATAGTATCGGAAGTGATAAATTGCTATAAATAGTAATAGAAACAACAACCGGTGCACAACAATGTCGGAGCTCAAAAGAAAACGTAGGGCAAACTGGACCAGCGTGGAGAACTTGTTCCTCTGCGAACTTATGGGTGAAGCAAACAGTACCATTCCAGGGATATCTAATCATATATACCTGAAACAGAGGTTTGGAAATGGTAAGCACGTGTATCTGTATAATCTTTTTCCTGATTTTCTCCTCTCATCATGATGTCGTAATTTTTTGTATAATTTTAGTGGCAATCTCGGTTAAATAAATATTCATTAATGCATATAGCCTTTAGGCAACATAGAGCTCACAGTTGATGGTTAGCAAAAGCCGTCGCCAACTACCACAACCCCACCCACCCATGTGTTAGTATTGGCTATTTGTTTTTGTATCCCATGTATACCTAATACCACGATATACCTATTACCGCGAATGCCCGTATAATAACAATATCCCAGACATGCGCAAAGCTCCAACTTTACATTTAGAACTTTATAAACTGTTTATTATTGATGCCATTATTTACATGGTTGACAAAGTTTTAGACTCGTGGTAATTGGTATGACCGGATCATTGGTGGTTTGGTAGTATAGCAAGCAGAAGGTGGTGGGTGTGATCCATGGCCGGGTCATTGGTGGTCTGGTAGTATAGCAGGCAGAAGGTGGTGGGTGTGATCCATGACCGGGTCATTGGTGGTCTGGTAGTATAGCAGGCAGAAGGTGGTGCTTTGATCCACGGCCCAGTCATTCGAAATACTGGAAAACTGGTACTAAGGAGCTTTCTCACTTGATGTTCATCATTTAATGAACAGTTCTTAGTGTATAATAGTGTAATGACTGCGACGTTCATTGAAATGTGTAAATTTTATTATTGATTGTGCATCTGTCACCCGTTTCTTTGTTGATAGTATTTTTGTGTGTTTACAGTTATAACTGCAAAAAGCAAAAAGCAGCTGCTCATTACCATCAACAGTCAGCTAAACAGCCACAGCGAAAGCCTGCACCACCCAGATGAAGTGGATAAAAAATGGCACAACCTTGTTGCCAAACATAGATCACTGTTCAGTGAACACAACAGAGATCAGTTATTGACAGGTAAACACCATGTTGCACAGAAACATATAGATATAACCGCAAAAAGATTTAGTTGAAACATTTATTCTGGGTACAACCAGTATTAAGAATACAGAGTATGTTAACAAACGTGTTTTGCTCAATAGCACAACCCAGGCTGCCATGTGGGATAAGCCATGGCCTTGCATGCCTGGGTCGAAATGTCTATCACTAGAGCCTGTATTCCCCCATATGACCCTTACCTAAGTCCATGTGTACATGGAGAGACCTCTATTGATTTGTGACATTTCAATGTTGTATTGGTCAAAATTTAGCTGCATTTAGCAGCTGATATGTCTGACACTCCTATAGATAAATAAGTCTGGTACACGTTTTGACTAGCACTTTGTGTAATGGTAGAAGAGCGTTGTCCATCAGTTCCGTAAGAAACTCGCGAATTTTCTGACAAGTATTTACACCAACTTGGGTTTGAACATTAGCGATGACAAGCAAGTGACCAGTCAAAAACAGAGGAGACTCGCATCTCACTGCAGAGTTAGTGAAAGTAATATGGTTGTTGTAAAAAAGGCATGTAGTTTCATTTAAAATCTTTTCAAAATGGTTCATAGGGGCTGTGATTTCTTGATGCAGAGGAGTAGAGCAGAAACTGGAATATTAAGTCACTTTATAGGATTTAGTTTATACTCATTTATTTTAGCTTGATTGCGATGAAAGCTCAGAGCTTACCGGTATATGAACTGCTCTCGAGTTCTCTTCCTTGACAGAAGCAGTACTGAGTGTTGTTTTGAATCGAACCTGCTACCTTTGGTGTGAGTGACCAACACTATCCATTACACTACCGCCCCTGCTTTTTATAGGATTTAACAGATGAATGTATTTAATGATTTTTTTTTTTTCAATAAGGGTTGTCAATGCACTGTCTTTTAAAAATACAAGCAGGCCAACCCATCCATTGTATTATGTTTTAACGGATACATTTCTGGTATGGAAATAAATACTTTTTAAACCTATGTATGTTTTGTTACATGTAATCCTATACTAATATACCTTATTTTATATTGAACAAATAACAAAATTCAACTATATATATGTAGTGAGACATTCGCTACCTGTATATTGAAATTAAGGTATGATATGGTTCCTACATAACATACATTGTATGCAGAATTTCCATTGTAGTGTTTAAAGTGTATGGAAAAAAATGTATTCTTTTGATTTCATGATTTGTTTACAATTTTTAGGTGGTGGTCCGGCACCGAAACAGCTAGATGCATTGACGGAGGCTGTCATGGATGTGATTGGTCGTAACTCGATGAGTGTAACAGGAGTTACTGGCGGTTTAGACACGTCTTTAATAAATGTGTAAGTGATGTTAAATTATCATAAATTGTTGTTTTCGTTTGATTTAGAAATTAAACATGCATTGCAAGTTTCTGGTTTCCATTTCATTATGTTTTTTCCCATTCAAGTTAGTCACCCAAAATTTATATTTTATTACTAGTTTATGTGTGCGCTGTGTGTGCTTATCGATCAAATTAATTTATATGCAAGTTTTTCACTAGTTGCTATATATAACAGTTACTTAGTTTATACTAAGTTATTTTAGCTCCATTGTGAAGAATGTTCAATTGCGATGAAAACTCAGAGCTTATATGAACCAGTTTCGAGTCCATTTCCTGAATTGAACCAGTACTGAGTGTTGTTTTATGAGAGGCATCGGGTGGAGCTGGAGATCGAAACCACAACCTCCAGCATGAGCGGCCAACACTGTTCATTACACTACGACCCTCATTCTTGGCTAGCTTCTTTGAATTGATAATTGTAGGTGCACTAGAGTGACACATTTTAATGTTATTTAGGGCATTCTTAAAAAATAACAGTTTGTCATGTTTTTACCTACTAACTGAACTTTCATCTATCCAAAATTTAATATTGACTTTCAAAGTATTGGAATTTTATTTTTTTGATTTCTGTCCATGATTATGAAAATCAATTGTTTAAAAAAACAACTAAATAACTAAACACATAACACTGAGTGGTCAGAATAAAGCATACACATATGGTCGGAGTAAAGCATACACATATTTTATTAATGGTGGGATTACTTCATAAGTCTGACATTCAATTGAAATGTTCTTTACAAATAAGATTATAATTTCTTAAGCTCAGCTAGCAATATGGATTTGTTATACAAAAATAATGCATGATGTTTTCATTTGGATAAATGTATATGAATAAAATCCTTATTGTATGCAATACCTTTAAACAATTGCACTTTTGTGTTGTTTAATTTTCTTAACAATCCAGCCAGGCCGGATTACCTCACTGGGTGATGCGTCTGACTATCAATCCAAGGGTTGCGACTTCGAATCCCCAACCAGCAACAGTCTCCGGGATGATTGATATACGACAAGGTGTCTCATTATCATTCCTCTCTCACCACTAATTCAAGTGGGAAAGTTATCAGTTACTTGTGGAGATGGGTGGTTAATCCAGAAACCAGTGGTTAGGTTAACTGAATGTCTGTTAGCCCTTGATGGCATAAAAATGGTGCTAAATATTTAATCAATCAATTCAATTAACAATCCAGCATGACTTTATTTAAACATAACACTGATAACATGGTCTTACTTTATTTATTAAGCCTTGTATTATATAAATATCAATGTTCTTATCAGATTACACAGTGAAGATTCCAACGAGTCTTATGATGTTCATGGAATGGGAGATGTCATGGACTTGCAGTACATCAATTGGTAAGCCTTTATTTTAATTATGTTAAGTAATTCTTTTTTCAACATTTAATTTACTACAAAAAATTTATAGATTTTTCAAATATTTCATGCTTATATATACAATGTATGTTTAACAACCACGAAGATGGCTGTAACTAATGTGATGAGCACTTGTGGCCAGAGCCTTTTGACTTATTCATTTTAAAGTTACATGCATGATTGTAATATGTATATGAGTGAATATTTGGGCAATCAAATATGCCCTTCAATTTTCAAAAGATACATTAATTTATAATGCACTCTTTTACCGGCAGCAATCATTCGATTCTTATACAATTATAACAATAGTTTTGCCTCACATAAATTTCTAAATTGCACAAATTGAATAATAAATGCCACAGTTGTGACCTTAATTAAAAAAACAGTTGTGTCATTTCACATTGTGTGCACTTTTATTAAATATACATGAATCTTAATTGTTTCCTTTATAAATGTGTCAGATAATCACAGTATTACAAACAACATAATAAATTAACTGTTTGTTCCATATATATGCATATTTAGTATTTGATTAATAATTGTAAAAAATAAAAATAATTTAACTTGTATTTGTTTTAAGAATGAATAAAATGTGATAAATAAAATTAATGTCTTCCAGTATTCTCCCACGAACATCAACAGCAACGACAACAGCAGCATCAACAGCAACAGCAACATCAACACCAACATCTAAAGGAAAACAATTATTATCAGTAGCAAATTCTTCTTCAACTAATTGCAGTCTGTTTAGTAGTTGCCATGAAATTCAAGTACTAAAAAAACGAAAATTAGAACTCCAAATTAAAATTTTAGAAAAACAACTTTTAGAATATAATTAAAAAATCATTAAACTTTAGACATAACTTTAAATACAATTTCAATTAAAAACACATATTTGGGTATAACTTACATCTTTCTGTGGAATGTGAAGCATTGCTAATATATTGAAATCAATTTTATCATATTTGGTTAAATTTGTTAGAGATGGTTATTGTTTTCTTTTAAACTGGTATGTTTATCGAAATTATATTGCAGTTGGTTATTGACCATTTCCTTTATTCAACACTTCAATACTGACAGTTTTATTACAAAACTTTGAAACATTTATTTGTTAATTCTAACTGTATATTATTTTCATTTGTGTCTCGTGTACACCCTGACATTTTTGAAATTTTCATACCTTCATTATAGTACAAATGTTTTTACCCACATATCTGTCATTATTTTTTAGCTAATTATAGTAAACAATGTATAAAAATGATTCTTACACAAGAAAACACTGTATAGACACATTACACATTTCATTGTTATCGTTTCAATTTTTAAAAGGTGTTTCTTTATAATTTACCATGACACACAATTGATATCTGGGCATGTTAAAACCTGAAGAAGACATTTTTGGTATATTACAGAAATTGGATATATTGGATTAAGTGCATTAATAAGAACAGAAAAAAAAGATAATTGTACCCAATTTTGTTACATTACTGTACCTTCTAAAAGTATGTGGTTGCTACATGATCTCTGTAGCGGAGGCCTTCCTGTGGCCCAGTATTAAGTATTGGAAGTTGTGGTCCCTGCTGATTAATATGCATATTTTCTGGCAATGGTATATTTCTTTCCTTACAAATATTATACAAAACTCCACATGAAATGATAACTCTGAAATTATTGAAAGATGGTCAATGGATTTTATGATGACAATTGCATTAAATCAGTATTGGTATCAGTTTTATTCAGGTAATATTTACATACTAATACTTCAAAACAAAAGGTACTCTGGGTATTAAATGTAAAGTAATGTATGATTTTAAGTTTTTAGTAATGATATCTTATTTAAGCAAAATAATACATATATTTAGCACAGAGCATATAAATGATGTATCATTCATTGAAATAATAGTTCATGTAAATCCTATTTTGGTTTTATATGGTTGGAGATTTTAAAGCAAAACATCCACGTTTAAACTTTTTTTAAAAAATTTCAATTGAGTTGTGAGCACATTTCCCATACATAAATATATGGTTAGTGAGCTGTATATGTGCTAACAAACACTATCCAGAACGCTTTAGAATTATAAAAAAAAGATGTTCAAATTATAAAGCGTGACAAACGCTTTATAAATTATTTTTAAATTGTCGAGGATTCCAACTTTGCTTCAAATTGAATTATGCGAGTCGTATTAAAAAACTTCACGTTTTAGTGCGTAGTGTACTTTACCTGCCTTGAAAGTCATTTTGACAATTTTTTTTGACTCGGGTGAGTTAAACGCTTTATAAAGTGTTAGTCAGGCATTATAATTTGGGCATCATTTTGTTCGGGATTGTGTTTATATGCTCATATACAGCTAATTGATCATATGTTTATATGGGAAATGTGCTCATAACTCAATTAATTTTTTTTTTTTTAAAGTTCAAACGTGGATGTGTTGCTTTAATGGTTGACTTTTGAACATTTTTTTTTTCCAGTCCATTTCAAATTTTATACTTTTTAAGTTATATATTACCTGCAGACTTTTCTTGGAACGAGTCATATTTCACTATGCAGCACACACCACCTTCACTTCAATATACCTATTCCTCTTTCCACCTTTGAACGTGTTTTTTTATGTGACCTGAAATGTTTTCAGTTGTGAACTTATGTGGTAGTGTTTATTATTGTTTAACATCTCAAACTGAGTGTACAAGTAACTAGCATAGTTGTCAGTCCTGGTAATACAAATCTAATTTAGATGTTCATTTAATATTTATGAGATAATGTGTAAAACATTTTAAAATCTTAGTGGAAGTTATTCAACATTTCAAGTACCTGTTATATTCAGTTTGAGAACCTGGTTGTGGGTTTAGATATGGCGTTAAAAGCCAACGCTTACAAGGATATCCACTGTCCCCCAACATGTAATAATGACCTGCTGGCATACGTCCACTTTCAAATATGGTTTTAATGCCACTCTCATTTAGAATCCTGCTATCATGGGTAGATCCTGGCCACTTTGCAACCATATCAATTATTCTGTCATCAGCATCAAATACAATTTGTGTGTTAATGCTGTGATATCTTTGCCTATTGATAAAATCTGGCTCATTTTCACTTGGAGCACTTATTTGTATGTGATTTCCATCAATCAACCCCACAACATTGGGGAATCCTGCAATGTCGAAGAACTGCTGTTGGGTCTGTTGCAAGTGTTGTGGTGTAATGTTAAATTGTATGAATCTCCTTATTAAAGCGGGCTGGCATAATGCTTCAATTACACATTGTGTCACCCTGGAAACAGTGGGTCGGGAAACTCCGTGGATATCTGCATCTGTCAGTTGTATTTCTCCAGTAGCCAGATATTTTAGTGTTATAAGTAACTGTTGGAGTGCTGTCAGACTATGATTCCTGTTTGTGTGGGATACTTTTGGATTATTCCCAGGACAAACAGTATGCCATCTCTGTCGAGGCGGTACCTTTCAATGAGTTGTAGATCATCATATACTTCTAGAGGATTTAGCCTTTCTCTGTAATTTCGCCTTGCCATTTCAAGTATATCTGTATTGATAACAATTATACAATTAAGATGCGTATGAAATGAATCTGTTGGTGCTAGTAAACTGTAACTCTTAAATATATTGTAAATAAGTATTTTGAATATTGTTTTGAATTTTGATGTAAATTTGTTTAAATCATAAATATTTCCGCCCATTTATTATATTTTGTATGCAGCCATGTTTCTCTATCCTCTGAATATGTGAGGAAGACTGTCTTGCAGAGACATGGAGTTAAGTACTGCTTTGTCTCCTAGTAAGTACTGAGAATGTTTATAAGGTGCGCAGAATGGAATTATATAACTGAAATACAACTGAAAAGTATGCATGAAATCAAGTCACCACAATAGTTATTAAGGCATCAAGGATATTTGTTAAAATCGTTTTAAACTTTGCGTTATTTTTCTTAATCTGTGTTATTTTTGTTAATTTGTGTTCTTTTTGTTGTTTGTATATTTGAAATCCCCCAGTTGAATAATACATTGTAATCTATGTAACGTTTTTTTTAAAAAGATATTTGGGTTTTGATAACTCTCTCATGATATATCTGGAATAAATGATGTAAACATATTTTCAAATATTTTCATTTTCATTTTAAATATTGTTGGTGGTGATTTTCAAATACTGGTCAATATTTTTATACCTCTTTCGATATACAGTATTATAATGTTTAATAAAATAAACATGAACTAATCTACAATGAAAAATAAACAATTTTTGTGTAAGCTTGGCATTTTCAGATATTGACATCTAAAACATATTGGCTTTATACAGCTGCATTGCTGTTGTTGTTATAAAATGATGAATCTGAATCTGTTGCAATGTTTTTGGTATCTCCATACATATATTGTTTACAAATTGATATATCTTATTCTACATTAGTATACCTCATTTGCATATGTCAATATGTATTCATCTACTCAATAAACTTATTTTGGCAATCATTTTTCCATGCGCCAAACTTGTCGAAACACAGCAAGAGTGCTTCACCAGTTTATTGAATTTGTGGGACAAATTTCAAAGTTTATAAATCATGCATAAACTCCAGAAAACATATAAGTAATTAATCACAGACATTTTTTTTTCAACCATTACATTACAGATGTTGTGTTCAATAGTGGTCTAGTGCTATAGTGATAGGCTCACATGTGCAATGTCATGGGTTTGATCCATTACTTTGTCATCACTAAGACTTGAAAAATGGTACTATAAGATTTCTCACTTCCACTCATCATTGAGATGATGTTTTTAGATACACAAAATGAATTTATTTTATGTTTAAATAAAATATACTGCAGCGTTCATACGGTGGTAAACATTCGCCTATAGCATGTGTAAGGTCCCTGCTTTAAGAGCAACAACCCCATTAACACCATGCAATTACAGCAGCAACATATAACAGATTATAATAAACACTAGTTAGAATACCTAGTTTCTGGCAATAGGTATACACATAAGGTTTAGTGATGGTCAACCCTATGTAAATACCAAATGATAAGGTGGTATGTGGTATGATACTTAAATATAGCAATACCATTGAAGTGCTCGCTCAATGAAATAAATCAATATATTTACCTATTAAATGAATAGTTACTTTTTATTTATTTATTACTCAATTAATTGATACTATGATAATATGGTTTCACATTATTGATATCAGTTTGATGTTAAAACATGGAATAGATTCGATATAACTGATTTGAAAAAAAAATCACACATGTCTTTCATAATGAGATAATACTGTTTGTACATGTCACTGAAACTATGATATATTTGTACACACAACATTGTGAGAAAGTAATGTTTATTGATATCTTACTTACTTTATATCACTGATGGTGTGATGATACCATTAATAACACTGATATATATTCATATGTATGATGGCATTTATAAAGATTGATGTTCAGTGAGTGTTTCTGTATTTATATATATATAGAAGTATACTATATACCAGTAAATGTCATCAAATTCCTGCAGATGGTTGGTTATGTTAGAAATGATTCCATTGCATCATTTTATAGAATCTTTATTGTGTTTAAATTATTACCACCTGTATTTCTCCAAGGTTCTGAGTGATGGAAATAACAAGACCACTGTGGCCATGCCTGCTGGAAGGGATGTCAAATTGAAAAATAAAACTGGGGAAACTCTGATTTTATTCAACGATATCAAGTTTTAAAGTTCATTCTGCATATTCATTGTTTGATGCAGGTTGTCATTGTCTTTACACCACCTTTATTATATTGTTGTGAGAGTTACTCTGGAGGTTTCTACTTCCTGTTATGCAGCTTTGTGTTGGTACACAATACTACTCATTTACTTATTATTTAATATAATGTGCCAAATTATTTACCTATTAATGTCGGATGAAATCATCATCTCATTACATATATTGTAATTATTTATGACCATGGTGAAAGCCTTACAATAAAATAGTTACAAACATGCAATATGCTTTGTTTTATATAATGTTTCCAACCACCGTCATATGTTTCATATGTTGTCATGAAAACATGAATATAGAATAGTTTCATTTCAATATTAAGTGTCATTTTTTTGCTATCGATGGCTAACAGACGATCAATTTAACTAACGACTATTTCCTGAGTTACTGGAATAATTACATATACACGAGCACATTCATATCCTCGAGTAACTGATGACTTCCCCACTTGAATCAGAGGCAAGAGATGAATGAACAGGAGACGCAATGTATATCAACCATCACAGAGATTGTGGCCGGGCAGGGATTCCAACTCGCAAATCTTGTATTGATAATTATACGCGCTATCCACTGAGCTAACTGGGCCCATCTCGTGGAAAAATGAACAATAATAATAAATAGGTCAATGACAACTCGAACATAATGGGCGAATAACAAGAACATGTAAATCTAACTGGGGTGTCTGTAATATTTAACAGCAGTTACTAAACCCCAGTGACATATTCATGCTGAAAATCGTTCATACTTACCCGATTTTTACTTGTTTTCTTATTCTTCTCTGCTGCAAATGCCACTTTCTAAACTGAACCCGCCATTTTTAAGAAATTTCTTAGATAGATAAGATACCTCTGACCTATCTTAAAGTTGAGAGGAAAAACAATTTACTCTAAGATGATTTTTTTTGCTAAGACGCTTTATGAATTCTACTTAAGATTTATTTTTCATCTTAGATGAAAATATGGATTTAAGATGAAAAGTTAAGAAAAATTTGAATATCTAAGATGAAAATAAATCTAAGAAGCTTTATGAATACGGCCCCAGATCTGTAAGTGTATACTATCTGGCTACTTGGACAGTCATGTCAGTATTTCCAGATCTGTAAGTACTCTATCAATGTTATTGATATAAGTCACAGGGTTGGATCAAATTAAGGAATCCTGTATAACCAGAGATGAGTGTGGGATTAACACATTTTTTATTAGCTTGCCTTTTTGAGAAAGAAAAAGAGTAATTGTCATGATCCTGGTGTCGGCGGCGGCAGCAGTGTTATCGTGGTCCGGTTAAAGTTTAGTTAAGCTCTTTCTCTGTTTCTGACAAATTATTTATGTTATAGTGACTTAACTTCATAAACACAGTCATTCATATCATGTTATAAAATGTATATAAATAAGTTACTAAAATTTCCATACTTTGGGCTCTAAAACCTTAGGTTAAAGTTTTTGTTTAGCTCGGGTTTGAATTTTCTTTTTTAATATATAATTGTTTTTCATAAAGAGGTATTGTTTCTGTAAACTCATCACCAACATGTCAAAAAAAAGATATATCACTGATAATTAATGGACATTTAAAACATGGCGCTTGCTGTGCTCTTGTTAGTCTCATTATATTCCGTTCTCCCTGGCCACACTGTCTCAAGGCCACTTAACCCCAATTTTTGGAGTCTTGGGTGTGAGTCTAGCTCCAAACATCTGAATGAGAAAAAGTTTTGTAACTTGTGTAAGACAGGGATTCTACTCAGAGTTATGTTGGTTCCATTTGGAGAAATCATTTATTTAAATTTCGTCATATGAAAAAATATGTCCCATGCATAGGATTCAGATCTCTAGTATTGCATTAAAAAATGTCTTTTTATCTACATATACTTTGTGGTCAGGATTATTCACAACTTTCAACAATAAACATTAAAATTATGACACATCCTCTCAAGTGTTGTTTGCATAGCAATGTTATTAAAACTTGTAATGTAAAAGAGCCAACTAATTGACATCCCTCCCCCATGATTACCCCATGTTGCAGTGTGCATGGACTTTCCTGTGTGTGCAGGTAGATGTCTTATTAAAACATGTAATCAAAAACTCGGATGTTAATGAGCCAGAAATTTTAAATATTGCTGAATTTTTTTTCTTTTCTTTTATTTTGAACGGGAAATGAGGATCAGTTGTATACACATATTTCCAGTAGATAAAGCATTAAAAATGTATACAAAGTAGGGCTTTTTTCCTGTAAATTGGGAAGAGGCGTAAGTCTTCAAGATTGGGGGAAAAACAGAGCAATTGAGTTTAAATTGGGAAATATTTTGTTAAAGCTTTATCAGACTTGAAAATAAAGCATAAAACTGTTAAGATCATGTTTTAACAATTAATTATCAGATTTTACAATGTTTCATATACAGTGTTTTTATCCGCTTATGTAAGAAAAATTTACCACAAAACTTTTTTTCTTCCATTTTGGGAATTGTTTTGGCCTCAGTTTGGAAAAACATGATTTTTTTTAATTGGGAAGTAGCCGAATTGGTCACTGTTTAATGAGGTAAAATGGCCCTGCATATAATGGTGGTTTGATTTCTCTCTATAAAGTTGGTTGTTGGTTATTGCGAGAGAAGACGGCCAGTTTGATGGAGAAGACAATGCTGAAGGACAGCCTTGCTCAACGTGAACATCAGTGTCAGCTAGAAACTCAGGTATGTACACTTATACTAAATGTTTATTAGAAACTCAGGTATGTACACTTATAACTAAATGTCCACTAGAAACTCAGGTATGTATGCTTATAACTAAAGGTCAACTAGAAACTCAGGTATGTATGCTTATAACTAAATGTCCACTAGAAACTCAGGTATGTACACTTGTAACTAAATGTTAATTAGAAACTCAGGTATGTACACTTATAACTAAATGTTAATTAGAAACTCAGGTATGTACACTTATAACTAAATGTCAACTAGAAACTCAGGTATGTACGCTTATAACTAAATGTCAACTAGAAACTCAGATATGTACGCTTATAACTAAATGTCAACTAGTAACTTAGGTACGTACGCTTATAACTAAATGTCAACTAGAAACTCTGGTATGTATGCTTATAACTAAATGTTAACGAGAAACTC